>LR738712.1:673075589-673092346 GCA_902687465.1 Secale cereale
AATCTCCTTCCTCCCTCCAAATCTAAGAAATTTCCACTACATTCCTGCGACCGGCTCAGCGGGCGGCATTGTCACGGCTTGGGACGACAACCTCGTCTCCTGTTCTAAATTCTTTGCGGACACCTATGCTCTCACTTGCTGGTTCGAGGCTATGACGGACGACCTTTGTTTTGCGGTCACCAATGTATACGACCCTTGCGATCATGCCGCAAAGCCGGTTTTTTTGCAATCACTCATCGACCTCAAATCTCAGATTTCCTGCCCTTGGGTGATCATCGGAGACTTCAACATTCCGCTTCGACCAGCCGACAAGTCTTCTCCGCACTTTAACATGGCAGAAGCAAACATGTTCTCCTCCGCCATCCATTCCCTCCAAATGCAAGATCTACCTCTGCTCGACAGGCGATACACTTGGTCAAACCAACAGAACGTGCCCATCCTGGTTCGCTTGGACCGGGCACTAGCCAACGTCGACTGGGCCTCGAAGTTTCCAGATACATCGCTCTCGTCCTCCACTAGGACAACCTCCGACCACGTCCCCATACGCTTAACGGCGGCCACGTCCATCCCAAAGTCCACGATTTTCCGTCTTGATCGTTCTCTCCTCAGCATTCCTCTTTTTAAGGAGCGGGTCGCTGCAAATTGGACAAGTGTCGGTCGGCGGCATGCCCACCTGGGCTCGGCCGGCACTCTTGCCCTTAAAATTAAGCGCACGCGCAACATGGCCAAAAAATGGGTGTCCAACCGCCGCTCCCCCAAAACCCTCGTGCTTAACTGTCACACTACTATTAATCTTTTGGACAAACTGGAGGAAGCCAGGCCACTGTCACAACTTGAGTCCGACCTTCGTCTAGCGGTGAAGCTCTCGCTACACCGGCATAATGCCGCCATTGCGGCATATTGGCGACAGCGGGCAAAGCTGAAAGACTGCCTTCTAGGCGACGAAAATTCTGCCTATCTTCACATCTGTGCTTCCGCACGCTACCGCAAGAACCAAATTAAATCCCTAGACGATAATGGCATTACTTTCACGGCTCACCATGACAAGGAGGCTGTTCTCTTGAATTTTTTCAAAAACCTCATCGGGGTTTCTCCTGATGTCTCCATGTCTTTTGATCTTGAGAGCTTGCTCCTCCCGAACTCCATGAGCCATGCCCAAGCCTCTGAGCTCGCTAGACCTTTTACCTTGGACGAGATCAAGGAAGCCCTTTGGGCCATGAAGGATGACGCCAGCCCTGGCCCCGACGGTTTCGGACCGGCCTTCTATAAGTCTAACTGGAACCTGGTTAAGGCGGACCTTCTCCGCCTGCTCAACGATTTCCACGCCGGAATCGCCGACCTCAAACGCATCAACTCCGCACATATAGTGCTCCTGCCCAAAACGTCGGATGCCTCGAAGCCAGAGAACTTCAGGCCTGTGTCCTTGCAGAACTGCACAGTTAAGATTGCTTCAAAGTGCCTCGCAAATAGAAATTTGCCCCTCATTGACCATTTAGTACACTGCGAGCAAACCGGGTTTATCAGGGGCCGTGGGATCGCCGATAACTTCCTCCATGCAACGGACATTGTCCAGACTTGCTTTAAGCGACGTCTCCCGGCAATTGTCATCAAGCTAGACTTTCATAAAGCCTTCGACTCTGTATCCTGGACGACCCTCGACGCTATCCTACGTGCCAAGGGTTTCCCCCCGGCTTGGCGCCGGTGGGTGGACCACCTCAACACCTCCTCCAGCTCCGCCGTTCTTTTAAATGGCAAGCCCGGCCCTTGGTTTCAGTGTCGTCAGGGTCTGCGGCAAGGCGACCCCTACTCCCCCTATCTTTTCATTCTTGTCGCTGATGTCCTCAAACGCCTTATCATCCAGGCCTCCACAAATGGCATTTTATCCCATCCAATCGCGCCTGACATTCCGTGCACTGTGCTTCAATATGCGGATGACACGCTCATTGTCCTGCCGTCGGATGCAACTCAGCTCAGGGCCCTCAAGGCCATCCTACTGCAGTTCTCGGAGGCCACCGGCCTAAAAATAAACTTCCACAAAAGCACCTTCGCCCCCATTCACGTGGATCCTGAGCTATCATCCAGCCTTGCGGCCATTCTAGGATGCCCGGTTGCCACCTTCCCTCAATCTTACCTAGGCCTGCCCCTCTCCACCCACAAACTACGTCTCGCGGACTTTTTCTTCATCATTGATAAGGTAGACAGGCGCTTGGCAGGCTGGAGGGGCCTGCTACTGTCGTTGGCTGGAAGGGCCATCCTTGTCCGATCCGTTCTTCGGGCCCTTCCGATCTACGCTATGAGTGTCCTTCTTCTTCCTGCAGGCACTGTGCAGGCCATTGAGAAACGTTGTCGGGCCTTCTTCTGGACTGGCCACGACACGGTCACCGGTGGCAATTGCAAAGTGGCTTGGGATATTGTGTGCGCTCCTTTCCTCAATGGAGGCCTCGGCTTTCTTTCGCTCACACAAATGAACCTATGCCTTCTCCTTAAGCACATCTCGAAGCTGCATGATGCCCGCCCTACGAGGGAACCCTCCTACATCGTCTCTAAATATGGATGGTCTGTCACCAATGATGTCAGCACGACGGACACTCGCCACACTCCAATCTGGCGCGACATCATGAAAGGGTTGGACCTATTTAGAGCCACCACCAGGGTTCGTCTCGGAAACGGGGCCACAACCGCCTTCTGGCTGGACCTCTGGCTACCAAACTCCACCCGCACCTTAGCCCAGCTTTTCCCTGCATTGTTCTCCCACTCTAACCGACCCAACACTACCGTGGTTCGTGCTCTGGCTTCGCCCGACCCAAACCTGGAACTAACCCCGAGGCTGTCCCACACGGCTGAATACGAACTAAATGAACTACGCAATATTATGGCCACGGTAAACGTGAATTTGCAGGTGCCTGACTGTAGAGTTTCGAGGGAAGCAGGCAAGCCGCTCACCACCAAACTGGCATATACGGCGGTTTGGGCAGCGAGGCCCACAGACACCTTCACCCCGGCCATCTGGAGCAACTACGCCCCGAACAAGTGCAGAATCTTCATCTGGCTCGCCCACAAAGACCGCCTATTCACAAACGCCAGACGCTTCCGGCGAGGTATCACCACCTCCGACGCCTGCCCTTTCTGCACGCAATGCGAATCCATTGAACACCTCCTGTTCAAATGTCGACGGCTTCGCCCGCTGTGGGCGGAACTGGATAGCCTTTGCCCAGTTGCGCCGCAGGGGCTTCTTCACGCCTGGGACGAGAACTTCACCGACAAGACAAGATCAACTGTCCTCATGGCCGTTCTATGGAATATTTGGCAGCGGAGGAACGCCAAAGTTTTCCGAGCTACTCACCTTGATCTGCACACGACTGCAACCACCGCGGCAAATGATCTTCGTCTTTGGTCTCACCGCTGTAAGAATGCCCAGAAACAAATTGTGCTGCGCGACTGGGCCTCCATGTTGTTCCACTTAGCTGCGAGATTGTAGCCTGCAGCACTATGTACCTTTCTTGTTTTCTTTTTTTCTTCTTTCTTCTATGTCTCCCCTTGTACCTCCGTTGCTGAGCACCTTGTAACACTTCTTCATGGTCGCAATAAAGGTTCAGGCAGGCGTAAGCCCGCCGTTGACGCGTAAAAAAAAAAAAGTTAACTCGTGTAAAGGGGAGGATTACTGGTGGGCCTAATATTTGATGTGCGCCTGTGTTGGTGCATTGTCCCAATCTTGCCGTTTGTTCACCTTTTGATGAATTTATTTTTTGTATTTTCTATATGACACTCACTAGTTAATGGCCGGTCAAACGTACATAGAACACACCCACTGGGCCAGCCTATTTTGCAACCACTTTTTTCATTTTTCTCGGATTTTTGGTGTGTTATTTTCTTGGTGTTTCCTATTTAGCTCTATAGGCGTCCGTTTGTATGCAATGTGCAAACGGACGCACACAACCCTTTGCGCTAGGCCGGCCCAACTATCCTTTTTATCAGATTTTTTTAAACGCAAAAATCCGTGCCTGCGGTGGTGTATCGAACCAAGGACCTCTCGCATCAAGTTACGCCGCAGAAAACAGAACAACACTTAGCCAAATCTGATAAGTTACGTATGTTTCCTTCTTTCCTTTTTCCCTTCTTTATTTTTTGTTCGTATTTTTTTTCTTCCTTCCTTATTCGATGGGGAAAACAATCAAATTCCTGAACTTTTTTCATTTTCGATGAGCTTTTTTTCTTCAATTTTTTTTAATTTTCGATGAATTTTGTTTTGAAAATTGTTGGTATTTTCTTCAAATTCTATGAACTTTTCAAATTTGATGAGCATTTTCCCGATTTTATTTATTTACTTTTCAAAATTTCTGATTATTTTTTAAATTCTATAATTATTTCATAATTGATGAATTGTTTTTCAAGTTGATGAACTTTATTTCATAACCTATGCATATTTTCCAAATTTGAGAACTCTTTCGAATTTTGATGAAATATATTCTCAATTCGGTGAACTTTTTTCAAAATCAATGATTTTTTTTTCTCCAAAAATGGATGAATTTTTTTCTTCCCCCCCAAAAAGGTGAACTTTTTCAAATAAATGTATGAACTTTTATCGAATACCATGAACTTAATTGCAAATTTTAAAATTTTAATTCATACTCGTAAACTTTTTATTGTAAATCTATGTTTTTTTTTCAAATCCAAGTTTGTTGGAACAAAGTGAACGAGCCCTTTTTTTTTTGAGAAATGTTAACGAGCTAATCGGTTGTAACAATTGATCAACGATATAGGCGAGCCGCCCACCAAAAAAACGTTACAGGCAAGCGATCCTACAAACGCAACGTGCTAGACATGCTACACTTCGTTGTAGCGGCAAGCCTGGAGGAATGTTGGGCTGGCCCAAGTCACTGGTTACGTGTGCGCCTGTGTGCGAACGGGCGCCTGAAGCGTGGATTAGGGGCACCCTATTTTTTCAACTAAAAAAATGAGCATCATATTTTCCTTCCATTTTTGATGGTTGCTTCTCGTTTTCTATTTTATTATTTTTTTTCTATTTTATTTACAAATTAAACCTTTTTGTGAAAAAATTGCAGTTTTTAACTTACAAATTCAAAACTTACCTGTTATTGTCTTATGCCTCCAACCTCCTTTTATGGAGCCCGCACAGAATCTAGGGTCACCCCTAGAATATATATATATTACGAAATGGTTAAAAAGATGCAAACTAAGCGTAGCTCGTATGGTTAGATTCCTTGTGGTGTAGGGTTCAAGTCCTAGACTTGGCACTGGTGCTTGCATTTTTCTGGATTTATTTCAGGCTTTCTAACGATGTTCGTTCAATGGGAGGAGATGTTGAAGTCGACTTCGAGATGCTTGTGATGACTTCGTCGATCTCAAGATGTTGTGACGGCTCAGCATCTTGAAGTTGTTCATAAGGGTAGGGTGTGCATGTATGTGAGCACACTACATCCGATCGCCAGGAGTTGGCCGGCGGTGTGGGGACTGCTGGATCGACCAAAGTAATGGTGCTTTTGGCCCTGTTATTCTTCATCAACTCGATCATTGACCAAATCTGCCTCCTCGATTGGATCGTGGTCGAGTTCCGTTCTACCTCCCGGAGATATTCGCAGTTTGTCACAAGATGGTACTGGATATCTAGAGTGGAATTGATGCGGTCGTGCGCGCCCTTTTTGGGCGAGGCGCGAAGCTTCCTCTTCTGGTCGTCACCATGGGAGATGTCTTCATATAGATTTTCATGGAACTGACATAGATGGGGAAAGACATGGCGGATGCGATCGAAGGTTTGTTTTTGGTAGAGAGAGCGTTAGTTGTGTTTAAGACGATGAGGCACAGGTTCTTTCTTTGTGTCAGGAGTTCGACTACTTGCAACAGCAACCTTGGCAAGCGGGGATGGCAACACAGGTGGACTGCATTTTTGGTGGTTCTCCTCGAGTATCGAGCCATGATTTCCGGGGTGAAAACCCAAGGTCAGGCCTTCATTGGTTGTACCTCGCAATGACCTTTTTTCAAGGCATTGTTTTGAAAACTCGGTCGTTCTCCGGGGTGAAAATCCAAAATCTTCGATCGAGCGACGACAACGCTTATGTATTGTTTCCTTCTTGGAGGCGTTGCTTTTGGAGAGCCTAGTACATAATACATGTGTTGTATTTGGTGGTGGTTAGAATGCTTGTTGCGAGTGGTTGTACACCGCGACGGTTTTTTTTCTTTTCTCTCTCTTTTATTTTGTTTTTGACTGTGTGCATCCTGGATGCCTTCAAACATCTTGTTGATGCAGAGGCTGCGTGTATCTGGTATCATTGCGATGTTAATATATTCCCCTTGTCGAAGAAATGTGAGCATTTGTGAGTGAAGTGTGTTTGAAAAAGAGTAATGCTACACTGATACGTCCAAAACGTATCTATAATTTCTGCTTGCTCCATGCCACTTTTGGGTGATATTGCTATGATATTCATACACTTCCATACACTTTTGATCATATTTGGACTAACTTACTAATCCAGTGCACCCCAGTGCCAGTTTCTGTTTTCGGCTGTTTTTGTATTTCAGGTTTTCACGTTTCGAGAACTGTCCAGAAAAATCCAGAAAAATTATATAAAAAATCAGCGATCCGGAAACAACACTGCGTCCGAAGGGCAGCCTGGGGGGGGGCACCAGGGCTCCAGGCGCCCTGGCGGCGCCCCGCCCCCCGGGGCCGCGCCGGGGGGGCGCTTGGGCCCCCCGAAGCCCGTCCGGTGCCCCCCTTTGGCATATATTTAGAGGGACCTCCGAAACCCTCAGAAGAGGAACTCTTTTCGCGATCCCATCTCTGTTCCGCCGCCGCCGCCGCTTCCAAGATCGGGAGCACCAGGAGAACTCTTCCCGGCACCCTGCCGGAGGGGAGGATCACCACCGGGAGCTTCTCCACCACCATGGACGCCTCCCGGATGACTCGTGAGTAGTCTCCCTTGGACCATGAGTCCATGACCAGTAGCTATGTGACGTTCTCCTCCCGTTCTTGTGCTTCACTAATTAGTCCTCGTGAGCTGCCCTACATGATCGAGGCACCTATGTAATCCTTATGCTGTTGCTATGTTGAGTTTGCTGGGATCCGATGGATTATGAGATTATGTTCAGATTGATCTTGAGTAATATATTTGATTCACCTCTTTTATATTTTAGTTCATAAGTAATTCTTGCATGTTCTCCGTTGTTACTTATTGCTTTGGCCGAGTAGTAGGTAGTGACTCCAAGAGGGAACGTTATGCTTGATTGTCGGTTCATGCCCCTCGATGACTAGCTTGAGTGACAGAAACATGAGTCTAGGGGATGTGCTGTTGCCACAAGGGGGAAAACAACGGTGCTTGTGCCCGCGGGTGCAAGGATTGTTTACTTTACGCAAAGTTCTTTTAATGCAGTTGTCTGTTGCATTGAGTTTACACTATGGGTGGGACTCGCAACTTAATACCAGCGAGATGTTCTGGATAGATATCTCAAGGTGGATGATTAGTAGTAGATATTGATGGATTTCGGTCTACTTACTTTGGCGTACCGCCCATGCTTTGAACCTCAACCTTTCTTGCAATGTAGTCAGCATTGGTTTGCGTTCGTGGTCCTGTCAATTGCCCAGCTGTAATTTGTTTACCTCACATAGCTATTTTATCGTCTTTTGGGAGAGAGACATCACTAGTGAACATCATGAGACTCCGGTCCATATTACCATCATTGATCACATCCACTATTTACTTTTCGTTATTTACCTACTATCGCAAAAACTATCACTACTATCATTGTTTTTAACCCTTTGTGAACTACAAGGCCAGAGAGATTGACAACCTCTCTGTACTCGTTGGGAGCAAAGTTATTTGTATCTGTGTGCAGGTCCACGTTGGTTGCTACTAATCTGGCGCCGTAGCAATTGACACCTACTTGTTGAACCTAGGAGTCTCTGGGGAATCGATCCTTGGCATCTTTGCTAGGGGAAAACACTTCTACTTACTGCATCTTACACCTTCCACTTGGGGTAACCAACGAGGGGTTCGAGACCCATCACACCTATACAAAGGTCCAAGGAGATAGATCGCATTTGATTTCTCGTTTTTGATAGATCTCAACTTGAGGACATCCATACCGGGACAACATAGAAAATAGATGATGGACTCCTCTTTAATGCATAAGCATATTCTCATGAGAGATTGAGGATTAAGGTCCAAGCTAAAACTTCCACCATGATGCATGGCTTTGGTTGGTGGCCCAATGTTCTTCTCTAACAATATGCATATTAATTCATACGAGAGCATCATTAAAGTCTTATGCCTAGCTTAAAGGCATAAAAGAAAGCGCTTTTGGGAGGCAGCCCACATGAATAAATTTTTTGCTTTTGTTGTGTCTTGATGTTGTTTACTGCTGTAGCATCATCATTGTATCTTTGCTTTTCATATTTGTGCCAAGTATAGCCTCCGATTGCTAGAAAGTTCAAAAGTTGTGAGGTGCTGTCCAGGAAACAGATTCTGTCCTTGGATAGAGAGAAATTCGTATAAAATCACCAGATCATCTTTTTGGTCTGAATTTTTTCGACAGCGTTCTTTATATAATTGTCTTTCGTGCGTCAGTTCTGAGTTTTTTTATTTGAGTTGCAGAAGTATCCCGAACAGATCAATTACTGCCAGCTGTTCTGTTTTTCACAGATTCTGTCATGTTTTGCCTTACCTTCACTTTGCAAATTAAGAACTTGCTTTTTCTTTGCAAAAACCTTTTGGAAATCTTGAGAAACAGTAGAACTTCAAGAATATCCTTATTTCCAGCAAGGTATAATTATTTTATTAAGGGTACTAACCTCACTAATCAGATTATGATGAGTTATGTATGAAGGGAGTTTTCAAGTGTGCGAGGGAAGATGATAAAAAGATTCAGGAGTGTCAAGCGCTCAAGCTTGGAGATGCCCCCGTGCACCCCCAAGAAATATTCAAGGAGACTCAAGCGTCTAAGCTTGGGGATGCCCCCGTGCATCCCCTTCTCCATCAACATTATCAGTTCGTCTTTCGTTTCGCTATATTTTTATCACTTCATGTGTTATGTGCTATGCTTGGAGCGTCTTGCTTCTAATTTTCTTTTTAGTTTTTCATAACGAGTCGGAACCCAGCATTCCTTTATGTGGGAGAGAAACACGCTCCACTTCTACCTAGAACATAACATAGAATTTTCATGTCTATCTATGCTGTGTGTGTTCTTTGTCTTTTAATAGCTACTATCGTGCTCTGCTCTTATTATTCATGCTTATCTTTTCAAGAGCTTTTATTTAGTTGGTTGCTTGAACTCTCTTTAATTACCATGCTCACCTTATTAAGAGAGTTTGCTTCCATTGCATTGGTTAATGTGTCTATGATAAAGATGCTACTTTCATGATGGTGCTTAGTAGTTCAGGTTTTCTTTTGGTTAATCTCAAATAGCTGGGGGGTTCCCAATGTGTTATTGGAGTACCAACTTGGTTTGTTTGCCTATGATATGGTATGGTTTAGTAATATCTTCCTTCGAGAATTTATTTTGATTGACTTGGCGTATGCTCACGCATATTCAAGAATGTAAAGAAAGTCTGTCAAGCCTTGATGATCTTTTGTTTCTAAGTAGCGATATAACTACCATGCCTGATTCAATATTGCTTTGTCGCTCTACATGATTATGACCGTCATTGCTCTCTTAGTTGGTCGCTCCCAGTCTTTTGCTAACCTCCACCTGTACTAAGCAAACTAACCATGCAATACATAGCTCATGGGAAAGTAGCTCTAAAAACTACTGTGGTAAAGAATATGTTGCCTATGTATCTTATTTCTTATGAGTTGCTTGCTGAGCGGTAACCATGTTTCTGGGGACGCCATCAACTGTCACACTTTTGTTGAATATCATGTGAGTTGCTATGCATGTTCGTCTTGTCTGAAGTAAGGGTGATTTACCGTGGGTTGAATTAATATGCATATTGTTAGAGAAGAACAGTGGGCCGCCAACCAAAGCCATGCATCATGGTGGAAGTTTTAGCTTGGACCTTAATCCTCAATCTCTCATGAGAATATGCTTATGCATTAAAGAGGAGTCCATCATCTATTTTCTATGTTGTCCCGGTATGGATGTCCTCAAGTTGAGATCTATCAAAAACGAGAAATCAAATGCGATCTATCTCCTTGGACCTTTGTATAGGTGTGATGGGCCTCGTACCCCTCGTTGGTTACCCCAAGTGGAAGGTGTAAGATGCAGTAAGTAGAAGTGTTTTCCCCTAGCAAAGATGCCAAGGATCGATTCCCCAGAGACTCCTAGGTTCAACAAGTAGGTGTCAATTGCTACGGCGCCAGATTAGTAGCAACCAACGTGGACCTGCACACAGATACAAATAACTTTGCTCCCAACGAGTACAGAGAGGTTGTCAATCTCTCCGGCCTTGTAGTTCACAAAGGGTTAAAAACAATGATAGTAGTGATAGTTTTTGCGATAGTAGGTAAATAGCGGAAAGTAAATAGTGGATGTGATCAATGATGGTAATATGGGCCGGAGTCTCATGATGTTCACTAGTGATGTCTCTCTCCCAAAAGGCAATAAAACAGCTATGTGAGGTAAACAAATTACAGCTGGGCAATTGACACGACCACGAACGCAAACCAATGCTGACTACATTGCAAGAAAGGTTGAGGTTCAAAGCATGGGCGGTACGCCAAAGTAAGTAGACCGAAATCCATCAATATCTACTACTAATCATCCACCTTGAGATATCTATCCAGAACATCTCGCTGGTATTAAGTTGCGAGTCCCACCCATAGTGTAAACTCAATGCAACAGACAACTACATTAAAAGAACTTTGCGTAAAGTAAACAATCCTTGCACCCGCGGGCACAAGCACCGTTGTTTTCCCCCTTGTGGCAACAGCACATCCCCTAGACTCATGTTTCTGTCACTCAAGCTAGTCATCGAGGGGCATGAACCCACAATCGAGCATAACGTTCCCTCTTGGAGTCACTACCTACTACTCGGCCAAAGCAATAAGTAACAACGGAGAACATGCAAGAATTACTTATGAACTAAAATATAAAAGAGGTGAATCAAATATATTACTCAAGATCAATCTGAACATAATCTCATAATCCATCGGATCCCAGCAAACTCAACATAGCAACAACATAAGGATTACATAGGTGCCTCGATCATGTAGGGCAGCTCACGAGGACTAATTAGTGAAGCACAAGAACGGGAGGAGAACGTCACATAGCTACTGGTCATGGACTCATGGTCCAAGGGAGACTACTCACGAGTCATCCGGGAGGCGTCCATGGTGGTGGAGAAGCTCCCGGTGGTGATCCTCCCCTCCGGCAGGGTGCCGGGAAGAGTTCTCCTGGTGCTCCCGATCTTGGAAGCGGCGGCGGCGGCGGAACAGAGATGGGATCGCGAAAAGAGTTCCTCTTCTGAGGGTTTCGGAGGTCCCTCTAAATATATGCCAAAGGGGGGCACCGGACGGGCTTCGGGGGGCCCAGGCGCCCCCCCGGCGCGGCCCGGGGGGGGGGGGGCGCCGCCAGGGCGCCTGGAGCCCTGGTGGCCCCCCCAGGCTGCCCTTCGGACGCAGTGTTGTTTTCGGATCGCTGATTTTTTATATAATTTTTCTGGATTTTTCTGGGCAGTTCTCGAAACGTGAAAACCTGAAATACAAAAACAGCCAAAAACAGAAACTGGCACTGGGGTGCACTGGATTAGTAAGTTAGTCCAAATATGATCAAAAGTGTATGGAAGTGTATGAATATCATAGCAATATCACCCAAAAGTGGCATGGAGCAAGCAGAAATTATAGATACGTTTTGGACGTATCGACATCCCCAAGCTTAATTCCTGCTCGTCCTCGAGTAGGTAAATGATAACAAGAATAATTTCTGTGGTGACATGCTATTAACCATATAGGACTTTCTCATAGTCATATGACAAAAGCTTACTGAGACAATGATTCTAAAGTAATTAAGTTGTCTCAAGAGAAAATCACAAATGACTGAAAGTTTTACAATATGAAACTGAAACATCAAAAAGATTTGCAATGAACATGATGTGCAAATATGATAAAGTGATATCTAGCTTGCCCCCTTTAGTGATGCAAAACATAAATGCAAGGGCACCTTCAAGGTTTAAGTGATGACTAGATACAATCATTTCAGAATAAACGATATCACAATCATGCAAAAGACAATGCTACTTTGGGACAATGCACATGACACTCAGAATGACAATCATGCTCTCAGTAGTTGGTGCTTCAATCACAAAGGTAAAAAGAAAGGTTATGTGCTAGATCTTTTTATTTTGAAAACATGGAAGCAATTGTGTCAACGGTAGTAGTACTTCATATGTGTCATGTATAAAACATCTTATAAGTTGCAAGCCTCATGCATCGAATACCAATAGTGCTCGCTCCTTGTCCTAATTAGCTCGGATCCCCATGGGTTATCATTGCATTGCATATGTTTTAACCAAGTGTCACAAAGGGGTACCTCTATGCCACCTGTACAAAGGTCCAAGGAGATAGATCGCATTTGATTTCTCGTTTTTGATAGATCTCAACTTGAGGACATCCATACCGGGACAACATAGAAAATAGATGATGGACTCCTCTTTAATGCATAAGCATATTCTCATGAGAGATTGAGGATTAAGGTCCAAGCTAAAACTTCCACCATGATGCATGGCTTTGGTTGGCGGCCCAATGTTCTTCTCTAACAATATGCATAGTTATTCAACCCACGGTAAATCACCCTTACTTCAGACAAGACGAACATGCATAGCAACTCACATGATATTCAACAAAAGTGTGACAGTTGATGGCGTCCCCAGAAACATGGTTACCGCTCAGCAAGCAACTCATAAGAAATAAGATACATAAGCAACATATTCTTTACCACAATAGTTTTTAGGCTACTTTCCCATGAGCTATGTATTGCATGGTTAGTTTGCTTAGTACAGGTGGAGGTTAGCAAAAAGACTGGGAGCGACCAACTAAGAGAGCAATGACGGTCATAATCATGCAGAGCGACAAAGCAACATTGAATCAGGCATGGTAGTTATATCGCTACTTAGAAATAAAAGATCATCAAGGCTTGACAGACTTTCTTTACAGTCTTGAATATGCGTGAGGATACGCCAAGTCAATCAAAATAAATTCTCGAAGGAAGATATTACTAAACCATACCACATCATAGGCAAACAAACCAAGTTGGTACTCCAATGACACATTGGGAACCCCCCAGCTATTTGAGATTAACCAAAAGAAAACCTGAACTACTAAGCACCATCATGAAAGTAGCATCTTTATCATAGACACATTAACCCATGCAACGGAAGCAAACTCTCTTAATAAGGTGAGAATGATAATTAAAGAGAGTTCAAGCAACCAACTAAATAAAAGCTCTTGAAAAGATAAGCATGAATACTAAGAGCAGAGTATGATAGTAGCTATTAAAAGACAAAGAACACACACAGCATAGATAGACATGAAAATTCTATGTTATCATCTAGGTAGAGGTGGAGCGTGTTTCTCTCCCACATAAAGGAATGCTGGGTTCCGACTCGTTATGAAAAACTAAAAAGAAAACTAAAAGCAAGACGCTCCAAGCATAGCACATAACACATGAAGTGATAAAAATATAGCGGAACGAAAGACGAACTGATAATGTTGATGGAGAAGGGGATGCACGGGGGCATCCCCAAGCTTAGACGCTTGAGTCTCCTTGAATATTTCTTGGGGGTGCACGGGGGCATCCCCAAGCTTGAGCGCTTGACACTCCTGAATCTTTTTATCATCTTCCCTCGCACACTTGAAAACTCCCTTCATACACAACTCATCATAATCTGATTAGCGAGGTTAGTACCCTTAATAAAATAATTATACCTTGCTGGAAATAAGGATATTCTTGAAGTTCTACTATTTCTCAAGATTGCCAAAAGGTTTTTGCAAAGAAAAAGCAAGTTCTTAATTTGCAAAGTGAAGGTAAGGCAAAACAGGACAGAATCTGTGAAAAACAGAACAGCAGGCAGTAATTGACCTGTTCGGGATACTTCTGCAACTCAAATCAAAAAACTCAGAACTGACGCACGAAATACAATTATATAGAGAACGCTGTCGAAAAAATTCAGACCAAAAAGATGATCTGGTGATTTTATACGAATTTTTCTATCCAAGGACATAATCTGTTTCCTGGACAGCACCTCACAACTTTTGAACTTTCTAGCAATCAGAGGCTATACTTTGCACAAATATGAAAAGCAAAGATACAATGATGATGCTACAGAAGTAATCAACATCAAGACACAACAAAAGCAAAAATTTATTCATGTGGGCTGCCTCCCAAAAGCGCTTTCTTTTATGCCTTTAAGCTAGGCATAATGCAAAGATCAAGTTTTATCAAGAGTAAAAGAATAGCTAGCCCGTACAATGGACTCAAAAGGTAACTTGACCTTCTTACGAGGGAAGTGTTCCATCCCTTTCTTGAGAGGAAACTGAAATTTTATATTACCCTCTTTCATGTCAATGACAGCACCAACGGTGCGCAAAAAGGGAAGTCCCAAAATAATTGGACATGAAGGATCACATTCAATATCCATAATAGTGAAATCAACGGGCACATAATTATCATTGACAACAATAAGAACATCATCGATCCTCCTCAAAGGTTTCTTTATGGAAGAATCAACGAGACGAATACCAAAAGAACAAGAATCATAAGGTTTCAATTTAAACATATCATATATCCTTTTGGGCATAACAGAGGTACTAGCACCAACATCACATAATGCATAACAAGAGAAGTCATTCAAATTAATTTTTATCATAGGATCCCAACCATCTTCTAGCTTTCTAGGTATGGAGGCTTCTACTCTAAGTTTCTCCTCCCTAGCTTTGATGAGAGCATTAGTGATATGCTCTGTGAAGGCAAGGTTAAGCGTGCTAGTGCTGGGATCCTTAGCCATTCCTTGTAGAAAGGTGATAACTTCTGAAATACTACAATTATCAAAATCAATTTTATCATTAGTGGGCAGAATTGTAGTGTCATCCTCTTTGTTTAATTCGCTCTCTATTATAAGAGTTTGAACATCTTCCCAAGTTTGGGGAAGCTCAGGAGCAATTTTAAACTGAGGCTCATACTTTTTTCCTGGAAGACCATGCCATGGGCATAACTCTCCGTCATAACTAGTGTAATCACAAGGTTTATTTTTTTTGTAAATCCCGTCAGAGATAAGTGGGGTAATGGAAGTAGGGGTGTACCCCTCCCATTTAGTGTTTTTGGTAGAACCCATAGTAGAAAGCAAGCAAGATAACTATTTTTTGTGATTTTCGATAAAAAGGTACTAAAGCAAAAAAATGAAAGGTAAACTAACAAGACTAAAAAAGCAAAGGTAAAAGATAGCATGCAACTCCCCTATCCTGAAGAGTGGAGTCCCCGGCAACGGCGCCAGAAAATACTCCTTGATGGGCCTCGAACCCCTCGTTGGTTACCCCAAGTGGAAGGTGTAAGATGCAGTAAGTAGAAGTGTTTTCCCCTAGCAAAGATGCCAAGGATCGATTCCCCAGAGACTCCTAGGTTCAACAATTAGGTGTCAATTGCTACGGCGCCAGATTAGTAGCAACCAACGTGGACCTGCACACAGATACAAATAACTTTGCTCCCAACGAGCACAGAGAGGTTGTCAATATCTCCGGCCTTGTAGTTCACAAAGGGTTAAAAGCAATGATAGTAGTGATAGATAGTTTTTGCAATAGTAAGTAAATAGCGGAAAGTAAATAGTGGATGTGATCAATGATGGTAATATGGACCGGAGTCTCATGATGTTCACTAGTGATGTCTCTCTCCCAAAAGGCGATAAAACAACTATGTGAGGTAAACAAATTACAGCTGGGCAATTGACAGGACCACGAACGCAAACCAATGCTGATTACATTGCAAGAAAGGTTGAGGTTCAAAGCATGGGCGGTACGCCAAAGTAAGTAGACCGAAATCCATCAATATCTACTACTAATCATCCACCTTGAGATATCTATCCAGAACATCTCGCTGGTATTAAGTTGCGAGTCCCACCCATAGTGTAAACTCAATGCAACAGACAACTGCATTAAAAGAACTTTGCGTAAAGTAAACAATCCTTGCACCCGCGGGCACAAGCACCGTTGTTTTCCCCCTTGTGGCAACAGCACATCCCCTAGACTCATGTTTCTGTCACTCAAGCTAGTCATCGAGGGGCATGAACCCACAATCGAGCATAACGTTCCCTCCTGGAGTCACTACTTACTACTCGGCCAAAGCAATAAATAACAACGGAGAACATGCAAGAATTACTTATGAACTAAAATATAAAAGAGGTGAATCAAATATATTACTCAAGATCAATCTGAACATAATCTCATAATCCATCGGATCCCAGCAAACTCAACATAGCAACAGCATAAGGATTACATAGGTGCCTCGATCATGTAGGGCAGCTCACGAGGACTAATTAGTGAAGCACAAGAACGGGAGGAGAACATCACATAGCTACTGGTCATGGACTCATGGTCCAAGGGAGACTACTCACGAGTCATCCGGGAGGCATCCATGATGGTGGAGAAGCTCCCGGTGGTGATCCTCCCCTCCAGCAGGGTGCCGGGAAGAGTTCTCCTGGTGCTCCCGATCTTGGAAGCGGCGGCGGAACAGAGATGGGATCGCGAAAAGAAGTCCTGTTCTGAGGGTTTCGGAGGGTCCTTTAAATATATGCCAAAGTAGGGCACCGGGGGAGTCTCGGG
>LR738712.1:673092444-673105827 GCA_902687465.1 Secale cereale
CAGGGGGGCGCCCACAGGGCGCCTGGAGCCCCTGTGGCCCCCCCCCCCAGGCTGCCCTTCGGACGCAGTGTTGTTTCCGGTTCGCTGATTTTTTATATAATTTTTCTGGATTTTTCTGGGCAGTTCTCGAAACGTGAAAACCTACAAAAACAGCCGAAAACAGAAACTGGCACTGGGGTGCACTGGATTAGTAAGTTAGTCCAAATATGATCAAAAGTGTATGGAAGTGTATGAATATCATAGCAATATCACCCAAAAGTGGCATGGAGCAAGCAGAAATTATAGATACGTTTTGGACGTATCAAGGTGGCATAGAGGTACCCCTTTGTGACACTTGGTTAAAACATATGTAATGCAATGATAACCCATGGGAATCCGAGCTAATTAGGACAAGGAGCGAGCACTATTAGTATTCGATGCATGAGGCTTGCAACTTATAGGATGTTTTATGCATGACACATATGAAGTACTACTACCGTTGACACAATTGCTTCCATGTTTTCAAAATAAAAAGCTTTAGCACTTAACCTTTCTTTTACCTTTATGTTGAAGCACCAACTACTGAGAGCATGATTGTCATTCTAAGTGTAATGTGCATTGTCCCAAAGTAGCATTGTCTTTTGCATGATTGTGATATCGTTTATTCTGAAATGATTGTATCTAGTCATCACTTAAACCTTGAAGGTGCCCTTGCATTTATGTTTTGCATCACTAAAGGGGGCAAGCTAGATATCACTTTATCATATTTGCATATCATGTTCATTGCAAATCTTCTTGATGTTTCAGTTTCATGTTGTAAAACTTTCAGTCATTTGTGATTTTCTCTTGAGGCAACTTAATTACTTTAGAATCATTGTCTCAGTAAGCTTTTGTCATATGACTATGAGAAAGTCCTATATGGTTAATAGCATGTCACCACAGAAATTATTCTTGTTATCATTTACCTACTCGAGGACGAGCAGGAATTAAGCTTGGGGATGTTGATACGTCCAAAACGTATCTATAATTTCTGCTTGCTCCATGCCACTTTTGGGTGATATTGCTATGATATTCATACACTTCCATACACTTTTGATCGTATTTGGACTAACTTACTAATCCAGTGCATCCCAGTGCCAGTTTCTGTTTTCGGCTGTTTTTGTATTTCAGGTTTTCACGTTTCGAGAACTGCCCAGAAAAATCCAGAAAAATTATATAAAAAATCAGCGATCCGGAAACAACACTGCGTCCGAAGGGCAGCCTGGGGGGGGGGGCACCAGGGCTCCAGGCGCCCTGGCGGCGCGCCCCCCCTGGGCCGCGCCGGGGGGGCGCCTGGGCCCCCCGAAGCCCGTCCGGTGCCCCCCTTTGGCATATATTTAGAGGGACCTCCGAAACCCTCAGAAGAGGAACTCTTTTCGCGATCCCATCTCTGTTCCGCCGCCGCCGCCGCTTCCAAGATCGGGAGCACCAGGAGAACTCTTCCCGGCACCCTGCCGGAGGGGAGGATCACCACCGGGAGCTTCTCCACCACCATGGACGCCTCCCGGATGACTCGTGAGTAGTCTCCCTTGGACCATGAGTCCATGACCAGTAGCTATGTGACGTTCTCCTCCCGTTCTTGTGCTTCACTAATTTGTCCTCGTGAGCTGCCCTACATGATCGAGGCACCTATGTAATCCTTATGCTGTTGCTATGTTGAGTTTGCTGGGATCCGATGGATTATGAGATTATGTTCAGATTGATCTTGAGTAATATATTTGATTCACCTCTTTTATATTTTAGTTCATAAGTAATTCTTGCATGTTCTCCGTTGTTACTTATTGCTTTGGCCGAGTAGTAGGTAGTGACTCCAAGAGGGAACGTTATGCTCGATTGTGGGTTCATGCCCCTCGATGACTAGCTTGAGTGACAGAAATATGAGTCTAGGGGATATGCTGTTGCCACAAGGGGGAAAACAACGGTGCTTGTGCCCGCGGGTGCAAGGATTGTTTACTTTACGCAAAGTTCTTTTAATGCAGTTGTCTGTTGCATTGAGTTTACACTATGGGTGGGACTCGCAACTTAATACCAGCGAGATGTTCTGGATAGATATCTCAAGGTGGATGATTAGTAGTAGATATTGATGGATTTCGGTCTACTTACTTTGGCGTACCGCCCATGCTTTGAACCTCAACCTTTCTTGCAATGTAGTCAGCATTGGTTTGCGTTCGTGGTCCTGTCAATTGCCCAGCTGTAATTTGTTTACCTCACATAGCTGTTTTATCGTCTTTTGGGAGAGAGACATCACTAGTGAACATCATGAGACTCCGGTCCATATTACCATCATTGATCACATCCACTATTTACTTTTCGTTATTTACCTACTATCGCAAAAACTATCACTACTATCATTGCTTTTAACCCTTTGTGAACTACAAGGCCGGAGAGATTGACAACCTCTCTGTACTCGTTGGGAGCAAAGTTATTTGTATCTGTGTGCAGGTCCACGTTGGTTGCTACTAATCTGGCGCCGTAGCAATTGACACCTACTTGTTGAACCTAGGAGTCTCTGGGGAATCGATCCTTGGCATCTTTGCTAGGGGAAAACACTTCTACTTACTGCATCTTACACCTTCCACTTGGGGTAACCAACGAGGGGTTCGAGGCCCATCGTACACCTATGTATGGCTTCTTACGTACCTTACGTGATTGCTGATTGCACACACATCATGTTTTAATTCGTCGTTAGTTGAGGGCACGGGCCCACACCCTAAAAATGGGGGAGGGGTGATTAGTGTTTAAGGTAAATTATGTAGGTTAAGTTAAACCTGTTCATAGGTGTAGCATTTTCCTTTGAAAAATGATTAAAAAGAGGTCTAATCAAGTAAGTTTATGATCTTTGCCTGTTCGCCAGAAATAATAATTGATGATCATTGCCATTTTGCCACACTTATATATCTGTTATTTTTCGGCTTGTAGAAACTGTCGTGTTCTGGTTAGCGAGATGTAACAGAAATATGCTGGATTTTTTGTCTATTTTGGGCCACTTCAATAGCAGTTTCAGAATTCTTAGTAAGTCCTAAAGGCCCACATAGCCCATTCGTGCAAGGTAAGAGGTGTAACTAAAGTTTAGTCACACATTGCTAGTTTGGCGAGAGTTGGATCTCTTTCTAAGGGAGGTTGTTTCCCTCATGTATAAGCATGAGAAAAGGAGGGACATACACGCGCGCTCCTCCTCCGTCGCCCGCCCCGCCCCACCCCGCCGTGATACGCCGTGGGTTGCGAAAACGAGCCGATGTCTAACCACTAGTAGAAAACGGAGCTTTATTACCGGTTCGTAAGGACCTTTAATGCCGGTTCTGCAACCGGCACTAAAGGGTGGAGACTAAAGGCCCCCCCTTTAGTACCGGTTCAGCACGAACCGCCACTAAAGGCCCACCACGTGGCGTGAGCCCGCGCCGTGGTATGGGGGACCTTTATTACCGGTTGGTAACACCCCTTTTAACTGCTCAAGTGTGGATCACTCATTCCAAATCGTCTAACTTCCCGGCCGGTCACCCATCCTCTCACTACTCCAGCCTGAGCACGCTTAGCTTCAGAGTTCTATTCCCCTTAGCTTCCAAGTTTGCACTTGTTGTTTCCCTGACAATAGTAAGCTGTCAATCCTATTAACCCTCAGGAGTTTAGCTTGAGTATTAGGTCACACGTTTCACCGTTTGAGTTTGAAATAATTATTGTAAACAACAATAATTATTTAGTAACACTAATATTTCTTGAATAAGTAGTTTGACCACAGTTTGGCTAGATTTGACCAAAATTCAAAAAACCGAAATAATTATTTAGTAACACTAGTATTCTTGAACAATTATTTAGTAACACTAATATTTCTTGAATAAGTAGTTTGACCATAGTTTGAACAAAATTCAAAAAAACTGAAATTTGAGCATTCTTTGTTTCCTTTTAGAATTTGAGAATTCTAAAAAAATTGCAAACAGGCCGTAGGCTGTCAAAATCGGATGCGGATTTTGTGCTGAACATTTTGATATATTATACGTTTTTTTCCGACATCGTATGCAAAAGATATAGTCGTTTTACTTTTTCATCACACTTTTTTTGCAAAACATGTCTAAATTTAAGTTTTAAATTTTCCTAACTTGTAGAAGTAGTAACATAACTACATCTCGAAGGATTTTAATTTTTGAAGTTTTTTTCATTTCCTTTTGTTTTTTTCAAAATTGAAATGGCGATCTATAGAGGGGGGGTTTGAAAATTGCCCTATAGTCCCGGTTTGCATCTCCAACCCGGACTATAGGTTAGACACCTTTAGTGCCGGTTCATGGCACGAACCGGTACTAAAGGCTAGCCCTTTAGTATCGGTTCGTGCCATGAACCGGCACTAAAGGGGTTCGTGGGCCCCGGCCTAACGCCAGCCAGCCACCACCCCTTTAGTACCGGTTCGTGGCATGAACCGGTACTAAAGGTTCAACACGAACCGGCACTAATGCTTAGAGCATCTCCAGCCGCGCCCCCAACAGGCCCTCCCCAGGCGTTTTTGCCGCGCCGGCGCCGAAAAAACGGCCCAGTCGCGCCCCCAGAAGCCCGTTTTTCGCCGGCTCGGGCCAAAGCTGGTGCCGCCTGACCCAGGCCGAACCCGGCGCCCTGGGGGGCGCCTGGGGAGCCGACACAAGCGAAAAAGGCGCGTGGGTCCACCCTGTCGGCGACTCGAGGGCCTCTTCCCGCCGTTTCTTGCCGTTTTCCCCCCGCTTCCCTCCCGCTCGCTCGCCTTCCTCCCGCCATTCCCTCCCTTCCTCCCGCCAAACTCCCTCCCGCTCGCCTTCCAGTCGGCCGCCCTGCCACCGAGGAAGTACGCCATGCCACGCGCGGCGGCAACCGCGACCGGCACCGTGGCCCAGCCGAAGCAGAGGAAGCCGAGGGCGCCGCCATCCAAGCCACCGGGCATGTCAAACGCCGAGTGGAGGGCGGAAGTTCAGTGACGCGATGCTGTCACCGCCGACCGGCGGAACAGGGCCATCGCCAAGAAGGCCCGTGACAACGCGGCGTGCGCGGCTACGGCGGTGATACGTCTCAAACGTATCTACTTTCCCAAACACTTTTGATATTGTTTCGACCTCATTCTTGCATGATTTGAACTAAACTAACCCGGACTAACGCTGTTTTCAGCAGAGCTGCCTGTATGGTTTTATTGTGTGCAGGAAAACGGATTTTTAGGTATCTCAGAAAAATCCACGAAAAATCACAGAAAATCCACGCACCCGAAGGAACCAGGAGCCAGAAGGGGGACCAGAGGGGGACCAGGGGGGCCCAGGCGCCTGGTGGCGCGGCCCAGCCCCTGGCCGCGCCGGGGGGTCGCCTGGGTGGGCTCCACGCCCCCTGGTGCCCTACTTTGCCTCGTATTTTTACTCGCGACACGGAAACCCCAGATCAGAAGTTCTTTTCGCAGTTTTCGTCGCGGAGCCGCCGCCACCCTCTATTCTTCTTCGGGAGGGCTAATCTGGAGGCTGAATTGGCCTCCGGAGAGGGGAGATCGTCGCCATCGTCCACTCCATCATCCCTCCATGACTTCTCCTTCCATGTGTGAGTAATTCCCCTGCTGTAGGCGAAGGGGGTGGTAGGGATTGGATGAGTTAGATCATGTAATAGTTTGTCAGATCGTTGGGGGCATGTTGCCTATCATCTACTATGGTGTTTATCATCTTTGCTTCAACTTGTTATTCTTAATGCTTGACACTTAGGGCCCGAGTGCCATGATTTCAGATCTGAACCATATGTGTTTCATTGAATATATTTGTGTTCTTGATCCTACCTATGAGTTGTTTGCACCTGTTACGGTTCGGAACCGGCGATCCCAAAAGTGACAGCTTGGGACACCAAAGGGGATGGTCCGTAGTTTGAGGATTACATGTATCCATTGAGTTCATTGCTTTGTTCCGGTGCTCTTTGACAGGAGCACCTTAATCTCCATAAGTTCCTTTTGGCCCCGTTCGTAGCGGGATGGTAGGACAAAAGATGTTGTGCAAGTTTTTATTGCAAGCACGCACAACTACCTACGGGATACATGCCTAATGTTTGATATTTGCCTAGATGATCATTACTTTTCCGTGTGCCGTGCCCCAAGTTAGAATCATGATATATCTCATCCATGCAGCGCCCAACCATCCATCTCCCTAGCCTACAGTGTTTTAAATCCTGCTTGTCACTAGTTGCTACTTTTGCCATTTACCTTTACTATTTACTTTTGCTGTTTACTTTTACTATCACTATCATCACTATCATATCACTGTTACCATTTATCTTTTGTTGCAAGTAAGTATATTTCAGGTGCGGTTGATTTGACAACTCAACTGTCAAAGCTTATAAATACTCTTTGGCTCCCCGTGTGTCGAATCAATAAATTGGGTTATTCTTACCCGCGAAGACTATCTCAATCCCTTACGGTTGAGGGTTATCAAGTACTGTTTTCTGGCGCCGTTGCCGGGGATCATAGCAATATTTACAAGTCTACTTGAAGTATCCTACCTGCTGCACTTCATCCACTATGGGTAAGAAAGGAGACCCCAAGGTTCCGATCTTACTATCTACTACAAGAAGAGGTACTGTTCTGAGCACTAGTGCTACACTTGATTCGCCTTCTGTTATGAGTAAGTTTGCCTCACCACCACCACATGATGCTCCTACTGAATCAGTTACTATGTCTGATACTCTTGATGATGCTTCTACTACTGTTGATGATATTAGCTCACTTGGTTATGCTCTTGAAAAACAAATTGCTGCTGCTGCTAAAAAGTCTGGAATTGAAATGCCTGTTACTCGCTACCCTATTGGTGAAACTTATGATTATCCTGATTTCAGTAAACTCAAGGAGAGACTCCTTGATGATGATTACTATATGCTTGATGAAGATTTATGCACGGAACTGACAGAGTTTTCTGGCTCTGACCCTGAAGTTATTAAGAAACTATTTGAAAAACACTCTTTGAAGAACAAAACAGTTCCCGATCCTGAATTTGCTACATCTCCTATATGCATTGATGATCCTGATTATGATTTCTCTGTTGATCTTTCACTTATACCTATGGTTGAAGCTGACCCCTTTTATGGCAGAGAAAATGATGATGCTATTGCACATCTGACTAAACTCGATGAGTTGGGTGGCCTGTTTACCACAGATGAGAAGATACGATACTTTTATATCACCAAGCTTCTTCCTTTCTCCTTGAAGGAAGGTGCTAAAGCATGGTATGATTCGCTTCCATGCGGTTCCATTAAGAGTCCTCAAGACTTAGCTCACTCTTTTGTTGATAAGTACTTTCCTGCTCACATGCAACATGCTGCTTTACAGAGAATTTATAACTTTAAACAGTTGCAGGATGAGTCCCTCCCTAAAGCTTGGGGGAGGTACTGCGGTCTGATTCGGGCTAGACCAGGACATGAAGTCCCTAAGAACGAATTAATTGATATATTTTATGCTGGTCTAACTGATGAATCCAGGTCCTATTTGGACAGTTGTGCTGGTTGTGTTTTCAGGAAAAGGACGCCGGAAGATGCAGAAGATTTGATGGGCAGAATTGCCAAAAACCATGAAGATTGGTCCGTCCCTGAACCACCTCCACCACCAAAGAAGAGGGGCATGTTTGTTCTAAGCCCCGAGGATATGCGAGAAGCAAAGAAGTCTATTAAAGAGAAAGGTATTAAAGCTGAAGATGTGAAGAATCTACCCCCTATTGAGAAGTTGTGTGAGCCTACCACTCACCCTCTTATGGTAGAGGTACACTCTCTTTTAGATTTCAACGCAAGTGACATCCCTCATGGTAAGCCTCCTGATCAATGTTTAGATGAGTTTGATAATTTTATTATGAAACAAAATCATTTTAATGAGAGGATACAAAGTCAGTTGCATGATAATTCCCTTGCTATCAAAAGTTTGCTTGATGTTCTAGGTAGAACAGTTAATGATGTTCAATGTCTTGTGAAGCATTTTCATATGGTTAAAACTCAGCTTGACCAAATTTCTAATGTGCAAAAAGATTTGCTTGCTAACAATGCCAAACAAGATAATTTGCAGGCTTTTGGGATTAAGACCCGAGGAGGAACTAGCACTCAAGATCCTCTCTATCCAGAGGGGCATCCGAAGAGAATCGAGCAAGATTCTCAAATGCAGGAAGAAGGAATTGTTGGCTCTCCAAAGAAGAATAAGAAACATAAGGAGGCTGACAATTCTAATGATCCTATTGCAGATGAAGAGCCAACTATTGATCCAAACAGTGTATCTATCTCCGATGCTGAGACTGAAGACGGTGCTGAACCTGAAGGTAAGGATAATGAGAAGGATGATCCGCCTGAAGTTCGAGAAGAAGAAGCACCTGACAAACGTAAGAGGTACACTAAAGAATACTTCATCGCAAGAAAACATGGGAAGGAAAGAGAACCATGGGTTCAGAAACCCATGCCCTTTCCAGGTAAGTCCATCAAATCCAAAGAAGAAGAGCATTACAATAAGTTTTGCGAGTGGATTAAACCTCTTTTTCTTCAAATCCCTTTGACTGATGCTATTAAGTTACCTCCTTATTCAAAATATATGAAAGATATTGTCACTAATAAAAGAAAGGTTCCTAATGAAGCAATATCTACTATGCTTGCTAACTACTCTTTCAGTGGCAAGATTTCTGAGAAGCTCGGTGATCCAGGTATACCCACCATTCCTTGCTCCATAATGAATAATTATGTCAAAACTGCTTTATGTGATCTTGGAGCAGGAGTGAGTGTTATGCCTCTCTCTCTTTACGAGAGGCTTTGTTTAGAGAAACTAATTCCTACAGATATCTCTCTTCAGATGGCTGACAAGTCAACCGCCGTCCCGATAGGTATTTGTGAGGATGTTCCAGTAGAAGTTGCTAATTGTTTGATTCTTACTGATTTTGTTGTGCTTGACATGCCCGAGGATGGGAGCATGTCCATTATTCTTGGTAGACATTTTCTTAACACCGCAGGTGCTATTATTGATTGCAATAAAGGGAAGGTTACCTTCCATGTGAATGATAAAGAACACACGGTATATTTTCCAAAGAAGATCGACAGGAGGCATGGCCTCAACTCTATAGAAAATATCGAGACCGTGAAAATTAGAGAATGGAACTTAGATAAGTGGTCTGGGCCTCAACTCAGCTAGCACCCCTTCATCATTTTGATGTTAGGCTTAGATAAGTGGTCTGGGTAGTGGCCCAGCTAGCACGCCTTCATCATTTGGATAGGAGTAGCGGCATATGTTGTCAAGATGACGGATTCAGACATATATTGTTGTAATACTCTCTCCGTCCGAAAATACTTGTCGGAAAAATGGATAAAAATAGATGTATCTAGGACTAAAATACATCTAGATACATTCATTCCTCCGACGAGTATTTCCGGACGGAGGGAGTACTTTGTAAGGTCCTCGAAAATAATCAATAAAGTGGCCGTATGCATCTCTTAGATGCAGAGGCCGGGGTCATCCTCCTTTTCTAAAAAAAAAACCATTGTTGGCGGCAGGCTTGCTAGCCCAGAATCTGGGGTCACTCCAACGAGGCTGGCAGCGTTCCTCCAAGTGACTATGATCTGTGTCTGGTAGGAGGTCAGGCAAAGCCATTATGAAAACTAGATGTGTCCCCGCGCGTTGCTGCGGAACATCGTATATCTCTATGCGTAAAATTATTAATTTTACAAATTGCGTTCACATTGGCTATATAGAGAATGAGTAGGATAGTGGATGCTCCTCTTGTCGCAACTCTACGTAGAGAAAAACCGATAGATAATTATTTTTCTTTCCCCCCTGTACGTGACGTGACTTGTTCATGAAGAAAGGCTTGTGCTTTCTTTTTGCAACCAAGAAAAGCTGGTGCTTTGTATCCACATGTAGAAAACAATCTTGCTAAATGAGTTTCTTAGAGTTTGAAGTACGCGTGCACCTCTTTGGTAAACCGATCAGGCAATGTACCGACCCATCTTTGTGCAAAACATGCATGCATTCTGATGCTTACCAAAATTTGGACGGGTTCGAGACCCTCATTCCTGCTCAACAGCTCGTTAGCTGATGATGCCCGAAGTTCGTTCGTTGAATAAAGCTCTCTGATTGGAACGCAAAAAAGAAAGTACGTGTGCACCTGGAGTACAATGCTTCAGGCTACACGTCATTTCCACATGAGAATTTAATCTCAAACTCCTATCAAGCAAGTGGAAAAAAATATAGATCGGAGCACATAAGGAAAGAAGATCAGGCAACTCCTACCACATGATGGGATTAGTAGGTTTTTTTCTTGATACGTTGATGGGATTTAAAGCGCACTTACATGGATGCAACTGTGAGTTTCTGCATGCTTGCAAATACATGTTGATGGGTTTTAAAACACACTTACATGAATGCACCGTCAGTTTCTGCATACTTGCATGTATCTTAGTGTAGGGACTTTTGACGTCTACATCGGATGGCTATTATAGACTGATCTAGCTATCCAATAGCTACACTTATTTTGATGATGTGACTCAAGAAGAGGGCAGAGAATTCCCAGTAGTGGGAGCTAGCTATTTAGATATAATAGATATAGTGTAAAACTAGGGTATCGATAGGTTGGGGATCGCACAGCCCATAGGGGTGCGTTGGTTCTCATTATATAGCATAGGTTAAATACATATACATGGTATGTACGATATATGGAAATTACAATCGTATATGACTTGGAGTCTAACACCCTCCCTCAATCTTAACCGGTGTCAAGAAGGTTGAGATTGCGCCGACAAACTTCAAACAAAGGAAGTGGCAACGGCTTAGTGAAAACATCCGCAAGTTGATCTTTAGATGAGATAAACTTGATTTGTAGTAGCTTTTGTGCAACTCGTTCCCTCACAAAATGGAAGTCAACTTCGATATGCTTTGTCCTTGCATGGAAGACAGGGTTGGATGAAAGATATGTGGCTCCAATGTTATCA
Source organism: Secale cereale (assembly GCA_902687465.1). NCBI lineage: Eukaryota > Viridiplantae > Streptophyta > Magnoliopsida > Poales > Poaceae > Secale > Secale cereale. Next base: position 673,103,383 of record LR738712.1, read on the forward strand.
CACCATAGAACTGGAGGTATGTCTTGAGGAATACCCAACTCTCGTAGCAAGGACTGTACCCAAATAAGTTCGGCAGTAGCATTAGCTACAGCTTTGTACTCAGCTTCTGTACTACTCCTAGAAACAGTGGCTTGCTTGCGAGCATTCCAGGCGATCAAGTTTGAACCAAAGAACACAGCATATCCCCCCGTAGATCGCCTATCATCTGGACTCCCCGCCCAGTCCGCATCAGAGAAGGCAGACAACACTCCAGAGGTGGTTGGCCTAAGATGCAAACCAAAGGAAGCAGTAAGACGAACATAACGCAAAATGCGTTTGACTGCAGACCAATGTGTGTCACGAGGCTCATGAAGATACTGGCAGACACGGTTAACTGCAAAAGAAAGATCCGACCGAGTAATGGTAAGATATTGTAGTCCACCAACAATACTGCGATAATCTGTAGCGTCATCCGAAGAGAGAAGCACACCAATATCAGCAGAGAGCTTCTCAGTCACAGCCATGGGTGTGGTGACAGGTTTACACTTCAACATACCCGCACGCCGAAGGAGGTCCAAAGAATATTTCTTCTGAGTGAGAGAGAGACCAGCAGCAGTATGGGTCACTTCTAAACCAGAAAATAGTGTAGAGGACCAAGATCCTTAACAGCAAAATCATGTCGAAGACTTAGTATGAGCTTGTCGGTGGCAGCTGGCGAAGAACTGATGAGAATAATATCATCGACATAAACCAGAAGATACATCGTGAGCTCCGGGCGCTGCAAAAGAAACAGAGACGTGTCTGCAGTAGAGGGAACAAAGCCATGTGACCGAAGGGCAGAACCAAGACGTGCATGCCAAGCACGGGGGGCTTGTTTGAGACCATAAATAGCTTTGATGAGCCGGCAAAGATGATGTGGTCGATCTGGATCAACAAAACCAGGAGGTTGTCGCATATAAACCTCTTCCTCTAAGACACCATGAAGAAATGCATTATGGACGTCCAACTGTCGAAGGGACCAACCACGAGTAACTGCCAATGAGAGAAGAAGGCGAATAGTGGTAGGCTTGATGACAGGACTGAAAGTGTCTTCGTAATCAAGACCATATCGTTGCTTAAATCCTTTGGCAACCAGTCGCGCCTTGTAGCGTTCAACAGAGCCATCAGCATGTTTTTTGACCTTAAATATCCATTTAGAATCGATCACATTGACCCCGGAAGGAGGGGGAACAAGTTGCCAAGTCTCATTTTTCTGTAGTGCAAAGAATTCCTGTTCCATGGCAGTCCGCCAATGAGGTATGGTCATTGCTGCCTGAAAATGTCATGGTTCGGACGTCGGATCAGAAGATGCATGCGCCATGCATGTAGTGAGCCAAGCAACAGTACCATCAGTGTGTTGCTTCGGTTGGAAAATCCGGCTTTGACTGCGCGTGTGCACCCGACGAGTCACAACAGGAGTCGGTGGCTGAACAGGGGACGACGACAGTCTAGAACACGCGGACGCAGGCGAGGCCGCACTGGAATCCTGGTTAATTCCAATCTGACGCATAGTCGCAGGATCAGCTGAGACCGGCTCGGCCTCGTCATGAGCCGAGGGGGAACGCGGCTCGATCTCCAGTGTAGGCGAGGCAGCGGACTTCGGAGCTGTGCGCAGGTCGGCTGGCTCCGACTCGACCCGAGGCGCCGATGCATGGGGCTGCATGCGGTTGATGTGAGGCACATGCACGTTCATGCGTCCAACGCCTGATGTAGTGCTTGGGATAGCACGCATGCAATCAGGCTCAGTGCTCTGTGGCGCCTGCATGCAATTAGCACGAGGAGCTTCTGTAGCTTTTGTATCATCCAGTAGCTCAAGCCGCGCACCACGTCCAGTACCTACACCATGATTAGAAAGCAAAAGAGGAGAGTATGCAACATCTACAAATTGGTCAGACAAAGGAAGTGATGGTGAACTAGAATTGGAAGGATTTTGTGATGTGGGGAAATTTGAAAAAGGATAGAGATTCTCATCAAAGATAACATCACGAGATATATAGACACGATTAGATGGAACATGGAGACACTTATACCCTTTATGAAGAGAACTATACCCAAGAAACACACATTTTTTTGATCGAAACTCGAGTTTGTGATGGTTATATGGTCGAAGGTGTGGCCAACAAGCACATCCAAAAACCTTGAGGAATGTATAGTCAGGTGTCTCTTGGAGTAGACACTCAATGGGGGTTTTCATGTCTAGAACTCGTGTGGGAAGCCTGTTGATGAGAAAACAAGCTGTAGAAAAGGCATCAGTCCAAAAACGAAAAGGTACAGATGCATGTGCCAAGAGAGTTAGACCGGTTTCTACTATGTGTCGATGCTTACGTTCAGCGGAGCCATTCTGCTGATGTGTATGTGGACAGGAAACGCGATGTGTAATCCCAAGTTTCCCAAAAAACGTGTTGAGGTTGCGATATTCACCCCCCC
>LR738712.1:673105968-673116584 GCA_902687465.1 Secale cereale
CCCCAATCTGATTGAACATGAAGGATTTTATGATTAAGTAGACGTTCAACATGAGTTTGGAATTGGAGAAAAACGTTGAACACATCGGCCTTGCGCTTAAGAAAATAAAGCCAAGTGAAATGACTGTAAGCATCAATAAAACTGACATAGTAGTTATGACCACTAACTGAAGTTTGGGTAGGGCCCCATACATCTGAAAACACAATTTCAAGAGGAGTTGTAACTACACGACTAGATAAAGAAAACGGGAGCTGATGACTTTTGCCTTGCTGACAGGCATCACACACGGACTCATCTTTATTGCTAGACTCGACTGGAAGTTGATGACGACGAAGGACATGCCGCACGACGGGAGTAGCTGGATGACCAAGACGCGAGTGCCACTGAGACGGCTTGACACGAACACTGCTAAAGGCGCTGAAACCTGAAGGACCATCAAGCGGATAGAGACCATGGTGGAAGTGACCTCTAAGAAGAACGTCCCTCGTTGCGCGATCCTTAACAAAGACATCAAAAGGGTGAAATTCAACAAAGACATCATTGTCATGAGTAAGTCTAGGAACAGATAGGAGATTACGTGTAACATCAGGAACATGAAGAACATTTTGAAGATGAAGCTCCCTAGATGTACTAGTTGGAAGAGAAGATTGACCAATATGTGTAATGTGCATACCTGACCCGTTTGCGGTGTGAACCTTGTCGTGGCCGAGGTAGGGTTGGCTCGAGTGTAGCTTATTCATCTCATTGGTCATGTGATCGGTAGCTGTTGTATCCATGTACCAGCTCGCATCAATAGGATAAGATGGAGTGTGCCCGTGAGCAGAACCACCCGAGCCAATAGGACCTTGAGTGGCCATGGCGGCCTGCTTCTCATTGTTACGGCCGTCGTTGCCGGTCCCCAGAAAATCACGCTTAAAGCGTTTGTGGCAGCGAGATGCAACATGCCCCTGAAATCCGCAAAGCTGGCACGTGGGGCGACCACCATTAGGACGACCACATGTAGGACATGACGAACTATCAGCGGATGACGATCCTCCACCCGCACGTTTGTTGTTGTAATTTTGCTGCTGTGTTGGCGAGGGGAGAATTGCCTTGCCGCCAGATGAACCACCAGAACGGTATGGCGGTCGCGAACCACCACGAGTCACGGTGTTTGCCGATGGGAATCCACCATGAATTTCAGCCGACCGACGAGACTCAATGCGTTGTTCAGTCTGAAGGAGTCGAGCGTAGAGGTCCCGTGGGGGCATCGGAGTATCACGGCCTTGGACCACCTCGACTAGAGAATCATAGTCACCATCGAGTCCATCAAGAATAAAGCCGGTGAACTCCTCATCAGAGAGAGGTTTCCCGATGGCAGCTAAGGTGTCCGCAAGGTTCTTTACTTTGTTGAAGTAGACCGTAGCCGAGAGGTCATGTTTCTTGATGTCTTGAAGTTGCCGACGAAGGGACATGGAGCGCGCTGTGGATTGAGAGGAAAAGCTACTCTCGAGAGTTGTCCAGGCGTCCTGGGAGGTAGCGGCGAACAGAATCATGCCAGCCACCCCTTCGGTTAGCGACGACTGAATTGCTGAGAGGATTGCTTGATCCTGCTGCACCCAGATTGTGTGCGCTTGGTTGGGGACCATGTGCTGCGTACCGTCTGCCGTAGTGGCCACAACGGTCGATGGTGGACATGGCAGCGACCCATCAACATAGCCGAGAAGGTTATGGCTACGAAGTAGAGGCAGGACCTGCGCGCGCCAGTAGAGGTAGTTCTCCACCGATAGCTTGATGGTGAGCAGATGGGCAAAGTGGAACGGCGCAGGTGCAGGCATCTCAGCCACCGCGGGCTGACGGACAGGAGCAGGCCGAACCGCGGCGGCCGCAGGAGTCGTTGGAGGAGCGGGAGGCAGTACCCCGGCCATGAAGGAGCCAAGGGTGGTGCCGGCTGTGGAGGAACTAGCAGTTGTGCTCACTACCATGGCGTTGCCATGACCAGAGAGGAGGGCAGCCAGGGTAGGGGAGAAGATCCCGCCGGTGTTCGCAGCGGTGGAGGACGAGGAGGCAGCGGAAGACATCGGAACGAACTAGTCTGATACCATGTAAAACTAGGGTATCGATAGGTTGGGGATCGCACAGCCCATAGGGGTGCGTTGGTTCTCATTATATAGCATAGGTTAAATACATATACATGGTATGTACGATATATGGAAATTACAATCGTATATGACTTGGAGTCTAACAATTACCAAATGATTAAAAAGATGTCTAACCAAGCAGTCGATGATATTTGCCAGTTTGCCAAAAAAAATGTTGATGGCCTTTGCCAGTTTGCCATACTTCATATTGCTGTTATTTTTGGGCTTTGTGTAGAAACTGCCTTATTCTGGCTAGCAAGATGTAACAGAAATATACGTTCCGAATTACTCCCTCCGTAACTTAACTTAATATAAGAAGTTCTTTGACACTGTCATGCATGTACTCTAAAAATGTCTTATAAAAAGTTACAGAGGGAGTAATAAAGAAACATTGTTCAATCATGCAACTTGATGCTGGTTGCCAGGTAGCCACACTTCATCAATTAATCTCCTCGTCCGAAACAAAGTTGAAGTTAGGCACGGATAGCTAGCTATGTGGACATGTGGTGCATCGAACCTCCCAGTTTCTGTTTGTCAAGATGCCGTGTGCCAACCATTCTGGTTGCAAAATGTCGGTTCAAGATCCCGAATCCAACAAAAGCTTGTGGAGCTCAACAGAGTATTACGATTAATCATTTTTCCGAGCATCGTTAGTATATTTTTGCTCCGGGAGGCACGACCCCAGATGAGAGTTTCAGTCTCGTCCATCGCGTATATAAACGGCTCGAGTCGATGATCATCAGGCACCATCACACTTACACCACCACCTCTTGGCTCCTGCTACCAGTCATCTAGCAGCAGCTGCAGCTGCACCACTCGTCATGGCCATCACTTCGTTGCTCGTGGCGGCTCTCCTGCTGTGCGCATGCGCCATGTCTGTCGCCGATTCGCCGTGCCCCGACGCCGTGGTGGAGACGTCAAGCCGCACCGCGGAGAGAGCCGTCCATGGTTGTGGGCGGGGAGCCATGGTGGGGAGGATGAGGTTGTTGGGGACGAGGACGCCCAAGGCGCCTCCTCCTCCCAAATGGAGCACGCCGGTGGCGCAAATGCCTTTACTCCAGGCGCCACCGCCCCTGCTCCGGTGGTAGATAATACATTATTTTTGGTTTCCTTTCAGCTGTAACATGTTGCTTGCGTCGTTGCTTTGTGGTGGCCATTGCGGTAATATTTGCTGCCGTACGTGCACCGTTGATCGTAGCAATGATCGGCTCCGGAATAAATTGTGGAGTTAGCTGCAATGTGGGATTTATGTAGTCCACATTCCCGTCGCAAAGTTATGTGAAGGCGGGTTTTCACTTTGATATACATGTACAATATGAGATGTAACATTATTTTGAACTTCAAAGAGCTTTCTTCAACTAAAGCATTCGCCGAACAATCAGCCGACAGGCCACTGACAAGGAAGGTATGTGTAGAGTCTAACCAGTTCGGTCACAATAAGCGTACAACCACGCTTAGCACAGAGGTGTATAATGTAACGTAACCTCGGCTTCGATTGTTATGTGGTCCCTGCTTCCACATCTTTTAGATATATGTGCACGGTGGATACATTCTTTCATACGGTAGGAATAGAAAAATAATAGGAAGTGAGATGACATGTGTCTCAACTCATATAGGAAAAGAGATGGATATGATAGGAATGTTTCAATTGAATCTGAGACTAATGTTTTTTTTTTGAAATATGAAAGATTGGTTCCTAACCTACACTATCCTACGTAGGAATATGAATCCATTCCTACAAACCAAAGGGCTCCAACGAATTTTTTTCTACAAAATTCATATCCTTTATAATGCCTACAAAATTCCTGTAAACCAAAGGGGGCCCTAGTTGTGCTCACATAGTTAGCTCAAACAGTTCCAATTGCTAAACTATGATAATATGTCTATTATCATAGTTTAGCAATTGGAACTGAGCTCACATAGTTAGCTCAAACAGTCGATGAATTTCATGATGAATTTTACCTGCTTTTACAAAATACACATATTATCACAGTTTAGCAACTGGAATTGAGCCTACATAGCTATTCAAACTGTCTATGAATTTCATGATGAAGCACCAAAAATATCATATCGGCTTCACCACGGCTCATCTTTGTAGTTTTTAACCGATTGCCTCTATACAGAGTCTAAGGGCGTGTTCGGGAGCTCTCCAGCTCCTGGCTCCTCCGACTCCACGTCCAGAGTTTAACCGAACGGTCAAACTCCTGGAGTTTCCTCAGAGAAGCTGGCTATTTTCTCAATGCAAAATGTGAGGAGTCGAGGAGCTGGGAGATTGGCGCTCCACCAAAATAGGGAAGCTGGAGTTGGCAAATATTACAATGTAATGCCACCGCCAAGTGAATTGCAAGATACCGGTTCGCTCTGTTTCCTCCCCTTGTCTCCTCGTGACTTCATCCCTTCATGGGCCAGTGGCATAAATGGGCAGCAGCACTAATGGGCCAGTCACATAAATTGGCTTTCAGCCAGGTTTAGCGACCAAAAGTAGAAGCTGTCGAGGCGAACGTATGTCTAACTCCAAGATTTTTAACGAGAAGCTGGCTGCTGGTTTTGGGTTGTGGAGTTGTGGAGTTTGAGGTTGTGGAGGGTTACCGAACACGCCCTAAGAGCTACCCCACTTGCTAAAAAAAGGCATAAATTAAATTATACTCCATCCATCTCAAAATAAGTGTATCAATCTTAATATAACTTTGTATTAAGATTAGTACAAAGTTACGACACTTATTTTGGGAGGGAGGGATTAAATAAGAGCTCTTTTACAAGTAACCGAAAGATCGGGAAAAGTACAAATTGCCCTTGGGAGAATGAGTAAATTACCGTCCATCCCCGATGGAAAGATCAGTTTGCTACTCCGCTGTATGGTTTGGGAGTACCAGGGCACCATAAAATAGCTCTAGATCACTGCCTCTCGAGGGAAGCTCATTATGTATAGATCGACAAATTTTTTTTACGTATTTGATTTATTGAGTAGCTTTCAAGTACACATTGTTCACGGTGGCAAAGCAACACAACCTCAAAAGGATCATTTCCTTAATTCTAGAAAATCAGGTGCATAGTATATACTAATTTTGCAGTTCAAGGTAAAGTAGAGACAACGGCAAAATATTGACCTGACTACCATATAGAGGCTTGATATCTACCGGTGGGGGAGTGCAGGGAGGCTTGATATCTACAGGTGGATATGCAGTATTTTCCCTTCTTTGTTAGCTCTGCTAGTGGGGGAGTGCAGGGAGACTTGATATCTACCGGTGGATATGCAATATTTTCCTCTGACATGGGGTTACTGACATGTGGGCCAAGTTGCTAGCGGGCTCACATGTCAGCCAATACTATAGAGAAGTCTCGTCCTATAGGTAGGTCGTGCTCGTGCGGGGTCGGTACCTTGTCAATTTGTCATGCATGCTCCTCCCATGCCTAGTACCGGCATTTGCTATGGCAGGAGCAGACAAGGCAGCTGCTTGAGATCTGCTAGAGGTTGGCATAATACAACTTCACAGCCTCACTGGTCGATCGAACCGAAAATTTAAGTTAGATCGCTTACGCTAATGCTCCCACTATACTATCACTACCCAACAAGTCCACGATAACAAGACAAGGCCATGCATTCAAAATTTCAAATGCATGCACTTGACATCAGGCACTGCGGTTGCATCTTCAATTTGCAACATGTTATAAATAAATAGAGTAGTAATAGACCTGTCCTTTGTCCTACTCCATATGCAGCAGGCCCTTGTATTGTGTAGTACTTCAATTCGGGGTCGAGGTCTACGCGCTCGCTTTAAGAAACTCACAGGTCAAACGATGCATGGATGGATCCAACATCACACCCATAAGCTTAGCCCTAATTTTAAGGCAACCACTGGTCGATGCAGTTCACTTCAATACCGCGGCCGCTAACAACTGGTGGTAGTATCTGGTATTGAACACATTAACGTGCGGGGAAAGGGTCAGCCGGGGCGAATTCGTTATTACAAAATATTGCACATCTTGTTACTCCAGAGATGAATGAATCCTTAGTTTCTCCTATTTCTGATGAAGAGATCGAAGCGGCACTTTTTCAAATGGGTCCGACGAACGCTCCGGGGACGGATGGCTTGCCCGCGTTATTCTATCAACGACACTGGTCGTTGGTGAGGGTGGATGTATGTAGAACAGTGAGAGATTTTCTAAATGGAGTAACAGCTCCGGATGATTTCAACGCCAATGTTATAGTCATGATTCCCAAGTTTAACGCTCCAGAGCATTTACCGCAATTCCGTCCCATCAGTCTATGCAACGTGCTCTACAAGATTGCAACCAAGGTGTTGGCAAATAGGCTGAAACTCATCCTCCCAATTATTATCTCTGAGGAGCAGAGCGTTCGTGTCGGGGAGACTTATAACGAACAATGTGTTGGTGGCTTACAAATGTGTTCATGCCATTAGAACAAGGAAGAGGAAGAAGGCTCTGTGTGCCGTTAAGTTGGATATGATGAAGGCATATGGCCGGGTGGAGTGGATCTTTCTGGAGCAAATGCTTGGGCAATGTGGCTTTGCTTCTGCTTGGATTGCAATGACCATGAGGTGGTGTATTTAACCAAAAACTACCACAATTCATGGAAACGTGCCGAAAAACTACCACTTTACGTTTTTTTCCGAAAAACTACCACTTTTGTCCTAAACCGTGGAAAAAAACTACCAACTCGTTTAACCGCTCAGTTCGGCCGCACTAAGCCCCAATCTGACCGGTTGGGCCCACACATAAGCGGCGTAAAAAAGCAATCGGGTCCCTAGTTTTTCTTCAAAAAAGCAATCAAGTCCTTGGAAGGGGACATGTGCCATGGCTGGCTGGCCACAGCCACGGCCGGGGGCCGGCGAACATCCATCGCCGCCGGCCTCCACTCACCGCCATCCTAGACCCACCGGCCACCACTGCACCGCCGTGCCCGCGGCTCCGCGCCGCCGCCGCCTCCGCCATGGCCGCCGTCGCTGCCATTCATGGCAGGGGGCTGCAGAAGCAGGTGAAGGACCTGCAGGATGAGTTGGAGGACCCGAACCCGTCGGGGGTCGCCGGCGGCGACAACAAGGCCCCCGACGTGCTCCTCGACGACCGCTCGCCGCCGGGCCTCGACAACGATGAGGAATCGCCGCAGCAGTAGTCGTTCCCGTCTGCCGGCGGCAAGAGGCCGCGAAAGGAGGAGGCCGGCGACGAGGAGGAGAAGGAGGAGGCCGGCGAGGAGGAGGAGAAGGAGGAGGAGAACGAGGCCGGCGACGAGGAGGAGGTCGGCGCCGCAGCAGCAGCCGTTCCCGTCCGCCGGCGACAAGAGGCCGCGGAAGGAGGAGGCTGGCGACGAGGAGGAGAAGGAGGAGGCCAGCGACGAGGAGGAGAAGGAGGAGGAGAAGGAGGCCGACGACGAGGAGGAGGCCGGCGCCACAGCAGCAGCCGTTCCCGTCCGCCGATGGCAAGACTATATTGCTTTTTTGAAAAAAAAAACTAGGGACCTGATTGCATTTTTAGCCCGCTTATGTGTGGGCCCAACTAGTCAGAAACGCGTTTAAAAGAGCCAAATCGGACAATTTTCAGACATGGTAGTTTTTAGTCAAGGATTAATGACAAAGTGGTAGTTTTTCGCACAAAAACGTAAAGTGGTAGTTTTTCGTCACGTTTCCATGAATTGTGGTAGTTTTTGGTTAAATACTCCCATGAGGTGTGTGACAACAACAAATTTTCGGGTAATGTTGAATGGAGACTACTCACGGTGCTTTCATCCATCTAGAGGTTTGAGGCAACACTAGTAGAAAACAGGGCTTCGGTTCGGGCCTCGCAAGCCCATTAGTCTCGGTTCACTCACGAACCGGGACCCATGGGGGCATACGTCCCGGTTCGTGCGCCCAGGGGGCCGGCCGGGCCTCGTGGGGCATCTGTCCCGGTTAGTCTGGACCCATTTGTCCCGGTTCCAAACACGAACCGGGACCAATGGGCCTCGCTCCTGGCCCACACCCATTGGTCCCGGTTCGTGTCCGGAACCGGGACAGAAGGGGGCCCTTTAGTCCCAGTTCCTGCCACAAACCGGGACCAATGAGTTTCCTATATATACCCCATCGCCCACCGCTCCACTGCTCTGTTTTTTCTGGCCGGCGAGGGGGGGAGCTTTGTGGTGCTCTATCTCAACTCCTATGCACATGAGGTGTTCGATGAAATGCCCGAGCCACACTAGTTAAGCTGTTCTCCTCTCGAAGCTCGAACTCCAAACTTCATTTTCTCAGAGATTTGTCTAGGTTTAGCGGTCCGTCACGTCCCGTCCCCTTCTTCACCGTCGTCGATCGCCCCCGCCGATATCATCACCGGCACCACTGTGGTGAGCCTCTTGTTCTGTCTATGCTTTTCTTACTTTATTATTGCTTGTTATTATTGCTTTAGATAGATATTTGTCTAATTTTCTTACTTTTATTATTGCTTGTTATTATATAGTGCGATGGTTTTGATATCCGCCCACGTCGGCCCTCGTCCTGTCTACGATTCAGATGTGGTATATTATCTTTAATTTATAACTATTTGTTTTAGTGTTTATGCCAATTATGCCAACCAACCTGACATAGATGTTTTTATATATCTAGGAGGTAGTTGAACCGGAAATTCCAACCGACCCTCTTGTGGAGAGGTTAAATTTAGTTGAAAAGAAAAACATTTCCTTGAAGAAAAAATTGGAAAAATGGAGAAGGAGAAGATGGAATTGGAGTTGCATGTTGCGGAAGTCGTCGATGCTCACAAGATCAAGATGGACCCTATTGTCAAGAGATTAAATTTAGTTTAATAAGAAAACAATTACTTGAAGGAAAAACTAAAAAAAATTGAGGAGGAGAAGATGATATTGGAGTTGCATGTTGCGGATATCGTCGTTGATCACAAGATCAAGATGGATGTCATGCGCTTGAAGAATAGAAAGATTAGAAAATATGCCATTCATACCGAGGCTTGGTATCATTATGTTGTTGGATCAATTGTTACCTTGGTTGCGATTATGATCGCATTTGTTGTTGCATTGAAATGTTCTACATAGTTTCAATGTATGGTTTAATTAGATGCTCTAGAGAGCTATGCATGTACTTTGAATTTAATGTGATGATGAACTTATATTAATTTGATCACTTATCTATCCATGATGTTCTGTAATGGTATTTGACACGCTTAATTATATATCGTGGGAGTGGAGGGCAAGACAGACATTTCCGAAGATTATGAAAAGTTTCATGAAATTCCCCCCTTCAGAGTCAAGGCTGACCCAAGCACCCTGATAAACCATGATACCTCGAAAGAGATTGTCCATTTTGTACACAAAGTGCATCCAGTTTTCGCCGTAACCCTCTCTACTTTTTAGCACATGCTATGTGGGTGAAATGATGATACCATGCCAACTTGCAACATTTTCAGAGTTCATTGGAAATGCTTTTCAATTTCAGGGTCTTATAGCTCAAAAAATTCAGTAAATGCATGAAAAATAGCAAATGAAGTCAGAAATGCTTGAAAATTGATAATGTGGCTCTGAATGGTGCATTTTGAACATAGAAAAACTCTTTAGTTCAAATAAGTTCAAAAAATGAAATCCCTTTGTAACACACCAGTTTTCGTCTGAAACCCTGATACCTCGAAAGAGATTGTCCATTTTGTACATGAAGTGCATCCAGTTTTTGCCGTAACCCTCTCTAATTTTTTGGACATGCTACGAGGGTGAAATGATGATACCATGCCAACTTTCAACCTTTTCAGAGTTCATTTGAAACACTTTTCAATTTCAGGGTCTTATAGCTCAAAAAATTCAGTAAATGCATGAAAAATAGTAAATGAAGTCAGAAATGGTGGAAAATTGATGATGTGCCTTTGAATCGTGCATTTTGAACACAGAAAAAGTCTCTAGTTCAAATAAGTTCAAAAAAATGAAATCCCTTTGTAACAAACGAGTTTTCGTGTGAAATCCTGATACCTCGAAAGAGATTGTCCATTTTGTACACGAAGTGCATACAGTTTTTGCCGTAACCCTCTCTACTTTTTTGCACATGCAATGTGGGTGAAATGATGGTAGCATGCCAACTTTCAACCTTTTCCGAGTTCATTTGAAATGCTTTTCAATTTCAGAGTCTTATAGCTCAAACAATTCAGTAAATGCATGAAAAATAACAAATGAAGTCAGAAATGGTTGAAAATTCATGACGTGGCTTTGAATGGTGCATTTTGAACACAGAAAAAGTCTGTAGTTCAAAGAAGTTCAAAAAATGAAATCCCTTTGTAACAGACGAGTTTTCCTCTTAAACCCTAATACCTCGAAAGAGATTGTCTGTTTTGTACACGAAGTGCATCCAGTTTTTGCCGTAACCCTCTCTACTTTTTTGCACATGTTATGTGGGTGAAATTATGATACCATGCCAACTTTCAACCTTTTTAGAGTTCATTTGAAATGCTTTTCAATTTCAGGGTCTTATAGCTCAAAAAATTCAGTAAATGCACGAAAAATAACAAATGAAG
>LR738712.1:673116802-673157527 GCA_902687465.1 Secale cereale
GAATGGTGCATTTTGAACACAAAAAAGTCTGTAGTTCAAATAAGTTCAAAAACATGAAATCCCTTTGTAACAGACGAGTTTTCGTGTGAAACCCTGATACGTCGAAAGAGATTGTCCATTTTGTACACGAAGTGCATCCAGTTTTTGCCGTAACCCTCTCTACTTTTTTGCACATGCAATGTGGGTGAAATGATGGTACCGTGCCAACTTTCAACCTTTTCCGAGTTCATTTGAAATGCTTTTCAATTTCAGGGTCTTATAGCTCAAAAAATTGAGTAAATGCAAGAAAAATAGCAAATGAAGTCAGAAATGGTTGAAAATTGATGATGTGGCTTTGCATGGTGCATTTTGAACATAGACAAAGTTTGTAGTTCAAATAAGTTCAAAAAAATGAAACCCTTTGTAATAGACGAGTTTTCGTCTGAAACCCTGATACCTCGAAAGAGATTGTCCGTTTTGTACATGAAGTGGATCCAGTTTTTGCCGTAACCCTCTCTACTTTTTTGCACATGCTATGTGGATGAAATTATGATACCATGCCAACTTTCAACCTTTTCAGAGTTCATTTGAAACGCTTTTCAATTTCAGGGTCTTATAGCTCAAAAAATTCAGTAAATGCATGAAAAATAGCAAATGAAGTCAGAAATGGTTGAAAATTGATGCTGTGGCTTTGAATGGTGCATTTTGAACACTGAAAAAGTCTGTAGTTCAAATAAGTTCAAAAACTTGAAATCCCTTTGTAACAGACGAGTTTTCGTGTGAAACCCTAATACCTCGAAAGAGATTGTCCGTTTTGTACACGAAGTGCATCCAGTTTTTGCCGTAACCGTCTCTACTTTTTTGCACATGCTATGTGGGTGAAATTATGATACCATGCCAACTTTCAACCTCTTTAGAGTTCATTTGAAATGCTTTTCAATTTCAGGGTCTTATAGCTCAAAAATTCAGTAAATGCATGAAAAATAACAAATGAAGTCAGAAATGGTTGAAAATTGATGATGTGGCTTTGAATGGTGCATTTTGAACACAGAAAAAGTCTGTAGGTCAGATAAGTTCAAAAAAAATGAAATCCCTTTGTAACAAACGAGTTTTCGTTTGAAACCCTAATACCTCGAAAGAGATTGTCCGTTTTGTACACGAAGTGCATCCAGTTTTTGCCGTAACCCTGTCTAATTTTTTGAACATGCTATGTGGGTGAAATTATGATACCATGCCAACTTTCAACCTTTTCAGCTTTCAGGGTCTTATACCTCAAAAAATTCAGTAAATGCATGAAAAATAGCAAATGAAGTTAGAAATGGTTGAAAATTGATGATGTGGCTTTGAATCTTGCATTTTGAACATGGAAAAATTCTGTAGTTCAAATAAGTTCAAAAAAATGAAATCTCTTTGTAAGAGACGAGTTTTCGTGTGAAACCGTGTACCTCGAAAGAGATTGTCCGTTTTGTACATGAAGTGCATCCAGTTTTTGCCGTAACCCTCTCTACTTTTTTGCACATGCAATGTGGCTGAAATGATGGTACCATGCCAACTTTCAACCTTTTCCGAGTTCATTTGAAATGCTTTTCAATTTCAGGGTCTTATAGCACAAAAAATTGCGTAAATGCATGAAAAATAACAAATGAAGTCAGAAATGGTTGAAAATTGATGATGTGGATTTGAATGGTTCATTTTGAACACAGAAAAAGTCTGTAGTTCAAATAAGTTCAAGAAAATGAAATCCCTTTGTAATAGACGAGTTTTCGTGTGAAACCGTGATACCTCGAAAGAGATTGTCCGTTTTGTACACGAAGTGCATCCAGTTTTTGCCGTAACCGTCTCTAATTTTTTGCACATGCTATGTGGGTGAAATTATGATACCATGCCAACTTTCAACCTTTTCAGAGTTCATTTGAAATGATTTTCAATTTCAGGGTCTTATTGCTCAAAAAATTCAGTAAATGCTTAAAAAATAGCAAATGAAGTCAGAAATGGTTGAAAATTGATGATGCGGCTTTGAATGGTGCATTTTGAACACAGAAAAAGTCTGCAGTTCAAATAAGTTCAAAAAAATGAAATCCCTTTGTAACAGACGAGTTTTCGTGTGAAACCCTGATACATCGAAAGAGATTGTGCGTTTTGTACACGAAGTGCATCCAGTTTTTGCCGTAACCCTCTCTACTTTTGTGCACATGCTATGTGGGTGAAATGATGGTACCATGCCAACTTTCAACCTTTTCTGAGTTTATTTGAAATGCTTTTCAATTTCAGGGTTTTATAGCTCAAAAAATTCAGTAAATGCATGAAAAATAACAAATGAAGTCAGAAATGGTTTAAAATTCATGATGTGGCTTTGAATGGTGCATTTTGAACATACAAAAAGTCTATAGTTCAAATAAGTTCAAAAAATGAAATTCCTTTGTACAGACGAGTTTTCGTTTGAGACCCTGATACCTCGAAAGAGATTGTCAGGAGGCGGGTTACAGGTAGACCCACAATTATTATGATGATGGTTACGACGCAGTAAGCATAGGACACAAAATTTTATGAAACTCTAATAGCAAAAATAATAAACTAAAATAATTAACTAGAAAACTTTAATGAAACTCTAATAAAAAAGAATGAACTAGAAAACTTTAATGAAACTGTAAGAGCTAAAGGAAACAACCAAAAAGCTTTTATAAACCTCTAGTATTATTGAAACATTAAAACCAAAAAACTAAAATTATCAAAGTATTTTCTGTTCAGAACATTAAAAGGAAAAAGAATTTTCATAAAATAAATAAAAAAGCAAAAAATAAAATAAAATAAAATAAATAAGTAGAATAAAAATAAAATAAATAAGTAGAAACAAAATAAACTTTAATAAAGTAAAATAAATAAACTTTAATAAAATAAAAAAAACAGCAAGAGTAATTATTTTGTTGAAAGCAGAAACAAAACTAAAATAATAAAGCAGCAAAGAAAAAAAATGGAAAAATAAAAGAACGCCACCTACTGGGCCACCACCGCCTGAATAGGACTAGAAACCCAACAGTGGGCCATGATTTAGGCCCGCAGAAGGCCCAGTATGCCCACAGGCATAGCAGTGTCAAATTAGGCCCGTAAGCCTGCAATGGAGAGGAGCTCGAGAGGGGTGCGGCAGTGGGGCTTATAAACCACTACGCGCCCCTCTCAACTAGCGAGGTGAAACTAAAAGTTTTGGTCATCCACGGGCAACACGGGGCCATTGGTCCCGGTTGGTCGCACGAACCAGGACTAAAGGGACGCATTGGTACCGGTTCGTGAAACCAACCGGGACCAATGCCACTCTTTAGTCCCGGTTGGTGCCACCAACCGGGACCAAAGGCCGACTGTTTCCCACCCTTTGGGCTGCTAAAAACTGACCTTTTGTCCCGGTTGGTGCCACGAGCCGGGATTAAAGGTGCCATTGGTCCTGGTTGGTGCCACGAATCGGGACCAAATCCTTTGCTATATAAGCAACACTTGGGAAATTTTCAGATTTCCATCGTCAGTTGCCCCCGACGCCGCCAGGCTGCCCGATCGAGCTCGCCGTCGACGCCACCGTCGCCTCTGCCCCGACCTCGCGCATCGACGGCCTCTGCCCAACCTCGCCGTCGATGCCCTTTGCCCCGACCTCGCCGTCGTCGCCCTCTGCCCCAACCTCGCCGGTGCCGCCTAGTGAGCACTCCCCCCCGCCGCCGCCCCTGCCTGCTCTGCTCTGCACGCTGCCGTGCCTGCTTGCCGCACGCCGCCGCCGCCACCCCGGCCTGCTCTACTCTCTGCTGTCTGCGGTTTTTTCTTCATACTTTTTTTGTTCATTGATGTATGTATATATGGATGTTGTATGTATATGTAATTGCAGATGTATGTATGATCCATGGATATATGGATGTATTGATGTATGATTTTTCTGTCAATTTATGTATATGTTCATATATATATGTGCATATTTAGAAAACAATTGTGTTGCAAAAGTTACATTTAAGGTTAGTTGATTTAGTGCAAATGTTAGATGATTTTTTTGTTTTTATAGTTTTTTATAGTTTTAGTTATATATACAAATGTTAGATGAATTTTCTGTTTTTATAGTTTTAGTGATAGAATGTAGTTGTTTTAGTAAGAACTAGTTTATTTTTAGTAAAACTAGTTTATTTTTAGTAAGAACTAGTTCATTTTTATTTATAGTAAGTGCTTATTAATTAGTTGAACTAGTTGAATTAATAGAACTAGTTTATTCTTTTAGTTCAAGCAATTATTCCCGCATCGATGTCGACGATGCCTATCCCGCATCCTCGTCGTCGACTCAATGGAGGCCTACTTGATCAGAGGGGTCATGTTCAGGAATGGGCTCCGCTGGGCTGGTACTGGGAGGTGCTTCCTTCCGGGGGGTGCAACTTGGTGAGGAGCCAACCCGCTATTGACCTGAACCTTCTTTGGTGGCGGGCGCGTGAGCCAGTGACGGTGTGGAGGCTTGAGGACCCCACGGAGGTTGTACGTCACCGTGTCAGCGAGGAGGACGAGCACGTCCCTCGCTACATGGTTGCGTTGGAGGGCAGGTTCGACAATACATGGCAGGTTCTTCAGGGATCTCACTGGAACTATGATCCTGTGATTGTTCCTTCTCTTTGGGTGTCCACCGCCCGCGCCGATACCCATCGTTCGCTAGGGTTTTAACTGTATTAATTAATTAGTGATGCTATATGTATGATACTATTCGAGATGTATTAATGATAATATTCGACGATGTACGGATGCAAGAGATGATTTAGTTTTGCTTATTGAATGCTCAAACTGGAGTCCAACCAAATCCCCATGTCAATATGAGTCCTATAATTAAGATATTTTGAAATGTTTTTGTTTATATTTTCAACCATTGAATTTTGGCATGACTTGTGCTACAGTATGTAGGAAATGTCGTCGTCTGACGATGACGATAGGTTCCTGGCGTGCGACTGGTGTGGCGACGATCGGGGTTAGTGCGAAAGGCCACACCTAGTAGACGATTGATGCTTCAGTGTTAAGCTCGATGAGGTCTTCGATTTTGAGACGGTATGCAACACGACAAGTCTTTTTTGGTAATTAAGCATGATTTATGCCTTCGTTTCAACGTGTAATTTTCGTCTTTTACAATTCGACTAGCTTATCCCATGCCATGCAAGACGCTATGTCTTGGAGCATTTGGATTTTGAAGATCATGAAAGTATGGAGACAAAGAAAATTCATCTCAGGACTAATCATGATTATGATTTTCTTGTAAAGCTATACAATTCGGAGAGCGTAACCCATTTTGGTTGCTCGAACTGGAGAGCACTGTGCAAGGCATATGATTTTCAGGAGGGTATGTATGTCACCTTTGACCTTGGTGATGATGATGATGGCATGTGGGTCCTTGTGGATACGCTTCCAGTTCCACCTCTATGTGAGTTTCTTAAACATATTTATTAAGTAATTTATATTGTTTATTTCAATATAATTGACAGCTTATTTCCATTCTTCAAGAAATGTACGGAAGATGGTAGACAGAACCCACTACACTGATGGTGCAGAATTAATTTGTCAAGAGAAAAATCATCTTGTCTCATTACTTTCTTATTTTGAGCGTTACAATACCTATTCTAAAACTCCTGCACATTATGGTCAATACCGTAAAACTAAACTACATTACTAACTACGAAGTTATTACTATGTTTTTCAACAGAAAATCCCTTCGGATTGTGTGCCTCATCTGATGTTTCAGAAAGGCCACCTTAATGTTATGAGCTTATTACCGTACTCGTCAGGTCATCATCCTACGCATAACTGTCCATGCCGGATTTCTAAAACCAATGACGACATGACAATCAAAGATGAGAAGAAATGTATGGTCAACCGTACGGAGCTAAATGGAAGCGACATTGTGCGAAAGCCAACATGGAGACAGGATAATCTGCATTCTCCATAATGAAGAGTCAGGGTCTATCTTGTTTTGTGCCATTTCACCTTAGAGAGGGTGTACTTAATTAAGTCTGG
Organism: Secale cereale; assembly: GCA_902687465.1. Classification (NCBI taxonomy): domain Eukaryota; kingdom Viridiplantae; phylum Streptophyta; class Magnoliopsida; order Poales; family Poaceae; genus Secale; species Secale cereale. The sequence goes on from LR738712.1 coordinate 673,122,794, forward strand.
CTACTCATGATCATGTGCTAAGAAGTTGTTAGATGACTATGATGATGATGATGAGTAGGACTTGTTATTTTGACAACGAGTAGAAGTTGTGAGATGACGATGATGCTGAGTACGTCTTTTTTATTATGACAACGACGATGATGATTTATTATTAATTATGATGATGCATTGCTATATGAGCATGCACGGAGATAAGAGAGGACACTTCTCTCTATTAGCTAGCTAACACAATATATGAAACCCTTACATTAACCATACAAAACCCCCAAACCCCCTCCCCCCTTTAAAACAAAACCCTAGCCCCATGAACTGGTGATGCGTGGAAGCTTATTTGTCCCAGTTGGTGCTACCAACCGGGACAAAAGGTCCCCCCTGCCTGGGCAAGCCGCAATTGCCACGTGGAGGCCCATCTGTCACGGTTGGTATAAGAACCGGGACTAATGGTCTAGGGCATTTGTATCGACCGTTTAGTCCCGGTTCCCCAACCGGGACAAATGGCCCTTATGAACCGGGGTAAATGGCCCTTTTTGCACTAGTGCAAGGAGATCCGTTGTCTCCTTACCTTTTCCTTTTCTGTGTTGAGGGTTTCTCCGCGTTTCTAAAGAGGGCACAAAATGATGGTAAGATTAAGGGGGTGAACTTTGGGGGCACTGGCCCTCATGTTACACACCTTCTCTCTGTAGATGACAATATTGTGTTTCTAGAGGGGACTAAAGAGAATATGGAGACTGTCAAGGATATCTTAGTGCAGTATGAGGCAGCTTCTGGACAGCGAGTCAACCTACAAAAAACATCGATCTTCATTGGAAAGGGTTGTCAAGAGGAAAAGAAAACGGAGCTTAAAACTACACTTGGTGTGCAGTCCAAAGCTTTGAGTGAGAGATATCTGGGTCTCCCAACACTGGTTGGAAGATCAACAGATGGTACTTTAAAATATGTAACTAAATCCTCAAAAGAAAAGGTTAGTGGATGGAAGGGACATGGTTTGTCGAAGGCTGCGAGAGAGGTTATTGTCAAGTCGGGCCTCCAGGCTGTACCTACCTTCACCATGAGCTGTTTTCACCTTACAAAGAAGATGTGCGGGAACCTGTCTTCTATCTCTTCGAAATTTTGGTGGGGCGCAGTGAATGGCGAGAGGAAGGTACACTGGATCTCTTGGCAAAAAATGTGTGCAGCAAAAAGATACAGATGTATGGGGTTTAGAGACTATGAAGTTTTCAACCAAGCGCTGCTCGCGAAACAGGCTTGGCGGATTCTCCAGGCCCCCACTTATCTACGTGCGAGGGTTCTCAAAGCAAGGTACTTTAAGGAGGACTCGATTCTCACAGCGACATGCTCTTCAACGGCTTATTATACTTTTAGAAGTATCTTGCATGGTCATGATCTTCTTAGAGAAGGGTTGATTTGGAGGATTGGAGATGGAACCCAAGTTAGAATTCATCACGACAACTGGATCCCGAGGAGCAGCAGTATGAAGCCATTGTGTCAGCTGTACGTGCCGGGTGTGACGAGAGTTGCGCTCCTCCTCTCTGCTGATGGGAAAGGGTGGAAAATAGGAAGATTGGAGACCATGTTCACTCCTGATGGTGTACAAGATACCAAGCAAATAGCAGTGGGAGGGCCCGGCCATGAGGATTGTCTGGCGTGGAACTACACAAAGAACGAGTGCTTCTCCGTGAAATCGGCATACCATATGAAATTGGCTATGATAAGGGCGGGTTCCGGACAGCCGGGCTCCTCTTCCTCGGTCAATAAGCATCGCAGTTTCATGGCTCTCTGGGATACACAGGTGCCAGGAAAGGCCAAGATTTACATGTGGAGACTTATCAGAAACGGCTTAGCGGTCGGAGCCGAACTTCATCGTCGCTTAAACCTGGGGTTTTTTATGTTGCATGCGGCCGGGAGGAAACAACTCACCATAGATTTTGGTCATGTCAACATTTGGTTCAGTTCTGACAGCTTCTTCACTCGGAGATGGGAGTCTCGGTGGCAATCCCACCGTCTCAGATCGGTTCCCAGAGTGAGTTGGCGAGCTGGCTCCTGGACTGGTTCTCTAAGGCGTCGGGTGATGAAAGGGAGGTGATGATATAGGCGACATACGGTTTATGGCTGGCCCAGAATGAGGCGAGAGATGGGAAAAGAATTGCACCGCCACATGAAATCATAGCTACGGTAGTAGCTCACATGCATGAGTGGAAAGAGGTGCATGCAAACCTAAGACAACCGACTACGCCACAGCCACGCCAAAGTTGGCAGGTTCCTGACGAGGGATGGGTTAAGGTTAATGCCGATGGTGCGGTCTCCAGGCATGGAGACAAAGGAGGAGGAGGAGCGGTGGTAAGAAATCACCGGGGGCTTTCTTGGCGGGAATGTGTCACCATTTCCCCAATATCGCCGAACCAGAAGCGACAGAGATATTGGCCTGGAAACATGGCTTGGAGTTGGCAAAGGAGGTCAATGCAGAGAGAGTGCACGTCGAGCTTGATGCCTAGAACGTGGTGAAGATGATCAAGCAACCTTCCAAGTATCAGGGAGTGGCGAGCCCCTAGGTGGAGGAGATCAATGAAGGAAATATGCCCTAGAGGCAATAATAAAGATGTTATTTGTATTTCCTTATATCATGATAAATGTCTTTTATTCATGCTAAAATTGTATTAACCGGAAACTTAGTACATGTGTGGATACATAGACAAAACAGTATGTCCCTAGTATGCCTCTACTAGACTAGCTCATTGATCAAAGATGGTTATGTTTCCTAGCCATAGACATGAGTTGTCATTTGATCAACGGGATCACATCATTAGGAGAATGATGTGATGGACAAGACCCATCCGTTAGCATAGCACTATGATCGTTTAGTTTTACTGCTATTGCTTTCTTCATGACTTATACATGTTCCTATGACTATGAGATTATGCAACTCCCGAATACCGTAGGAACACCTTGTGTGCTATCAAACGTCACAACGTAACTGGGTGATCATAAAGATGCTCTACAGGTGTCTCCGAAAGTATCCGTGGTGTTGGCATAGATCAAGATTAGGATTTGTCACTCCGAGTGTCGGAGAGGTATCTCTAGGCCCTCTCGGTAACACACATCACAATAAGCCTTGCAAGCAAAAGACTAATGAGTTAGTCACGAGATGATGTGTTACGGAACGAGTAAAGAGACTTGCCGGTAACGAGATTGAACTAGGTATGGAGATACCGACGATCGAATCTCGGACAAGTAACATACCGATGACAAAAGGAACAACGTATGTTGTTATGCGGTTCTGACCGATAAAAAATCTTCGTAGAATATGTAGGAGCCAATATGAACATCCAGGTTCCGCTATTGGTTATTGACCGGAGATGAGTCTCGGTCATGTCTACATAGTTCTCGAACCCGTAGGGTCCGCACGCTTAACGTTTGATGACGATCGGTATTATGAGTTTATGAGTTTTGATGTACCGAAGGTAGTTCAGAGTCCCGGATGAGATCACGGACATGACGAGGAGTCTCGGAATGTCCGAGACATAAAGATTGATATATTGGACGACTATATTCGGACACCGGAAGTGTTCCGGAAAAGTTTCGGATTTAACGGGATTGCCGGAGGGGGTTACCGGAACCCCCTACGAAGGGGGATGGTCCATAGTGGGCCTTATGGAAAAGAGAGAGGCAGCCCATAGGGGCTGGCCGGCACCCCACCTAGGGTTCCTAGTTGGACTAGGATTGGGGGGCGCCACCTCTCCCTCTTTTCCTTTCCCTCTCTTCCTTCTTTGGTAGTTCCTACTAGGAATAGGATTGCAATCCTATTCCTAGTAGGATTGCACCCCTAGCCGCACCATACAAGGGCCGGCCGGCCTCCCCCCTTGCTCCTTTATATACGGGGGCAGGGGGGCACCCAAAGACACACAAGTTGAATTGTTCCAGCCGTGTGCGGTGCCCCCCTACACAGAAACACACCTCGGTCATACCGTCGCGGTGCTTAGGTGAAGCCCTGCGCCGGTGAATACATCATATCCGTCACCACGCCGTCGTGCTGACGAAACTCTCCCGTGAAGCTCAACTGGATCAAGAGCTCGTGGGACGTCATCAAGCTGAACGTGTGCTGAACGCGGAGGTGCCGTACGTTCGGTGCTTGATCGGTTGAATCGCAAAGAAGTTCGACTACATCAACCGCGTCACTTGACGCTTCCGCTTCCGGTCTACGAGGGTACGTAGACACACTCTTCCCTCTCGTTGCTATGCATCTGGTAGATAGATCTTGCGTGATCGTAGGAAAATTTTAAAATACTACGTTCCCCAACAGTGGCATCATGAGCCAGGTCTATGCGTAGATGATATGCACGAGTAGAACACAATGAGTTGTGGGCGATACTAGTCATACTGCTTACCAGCATGTCATACTTTGCTTCGGCGGTATTGTGAGATGAAGCGGCCCGGACCGACATTACGCGTACGCTTACACGAGACTGGTTTCACCGTTACGAGCACTCGTTGCTTAAAGGTGACTGGCGGGTGTCTGTCTCTCTCACTTTAGCTGAATCAAGTGTGGCTACGCCCGGTCCTTGTGAAGGTTAAAACAGCACATACTTGACGAAACATCGTTGTGGTTTTGTATGCGTAGGTAAGAACGGTTCTTGCTAAGCCCGTAGCAGCCACGTAAAACATGCAACAACAAAGTAGAGGACGTCTAACTTGTTTTTGCAGGGCATGTTGCGATGTGATATGGTCAAGACATGATGAGTTATACGGTTTTGTATGAGATGATCATGTTTTGTAAAGTTATCGGCAACTGGCAGGAGCCATATGGTTGTCGCTTTATTGTATGAAATGCATTCGCCATGTAATTGCTTTACTTTATCACTAAGCGGTAGCGATAGTCGTAGAAGCAATAGTTGGCGAGACGACAACAATACTACGATGGAGATCAAGGTGTCACGCCGGTGACGAAGGTGATCATGAAGGTGCTTTGGAGATGGAGATCAAAAGCACAAGATGATGATGGCCATATCATGTCACATATTTTGATTGCATGTGATGTTTATCTTATTATGCTTCTTATTTTGCTTGGTTCGACGGTAGCATTATAAGATGATCCCTTACTAAATTTCAAGGTATAAGTGTTCTCCCAGAGTATGCACCGTTGCGAAAGTTCGTCGTGCCGAGACACCATGTGATGATCGGGTGTGATAAGCTCTACGTTCAAATACAACAGGTGTAAGCCAGTTTTGCACACGCAGAATACTCGGGTTAAACTTGACGAGCCTAGCATATGCAGATATGGCCTCGGAAACACTGGAGACCGAAAGGTCGAGCGTGAATCATATAGTAGATATGATCAACATAAGATGTTCACCATTGAAACTACTCCATCTCACGTGATGATCGGACATGGTTTAGTTGATTTGGATCACATGATCATTTAGATGACCGGAGGGATGTCTATCTAAGTGGGAGTTCTTTAATTAATATGATTAAATTGAACTTTAACTTATCATGAACTTAGTCCTGATAGTTTTTGCATATCTATGTTGTTGTAGATCAATGGCCCGTGCTACCGTTCCTTTGAATTTTAATGCATTCCTAGAGAAAGCTAATTTGAAAGATGATGGTAGCAATTACACGGACTGGGTCCGTAACCTGAGGATTATCCTCATTGCTGCACAGAAGAATTATGTCCTTGAAGCACCGCTAGGTGACAAGCCCCCTCCCGCTAATGTGGACGCTTTGAACGTCTGGCAATCGCGGTCTGATGACTACACTATAGTTCAGTGTGCCATGCTTTACGGCTTAGAACCGAGACTTCAACGACGTTTTGAACGTCATGGACCATATGAGATGTTCCAGGAGTTGAAGTTAATATTTCAAGCAAATGCCCGGATTGAGAAATATGAGATTTCCAATAAGTTCTACAGCTGCAAGATGGAGGAGAATAGTTCTATCAGTGAACACTTGCTCAGAATGTCTGGGTACTACAATCATATGACTCAACTTGGTTGCAAAGTTGACGAGGATAGTGTTATTGATAGAGTTCTTCAATCACTGCCACCAAGCTATAAAAGCTTCGTGATGAACTATAATATGCAAGGGATGCAAAAGAGAATTCCCGAGCTCTTCGCTATGCTCAAGGCTGCGAAGGTAGAAATCAAAAAGGAGCATCAAGTGTTGATGGTTAACAAGACCACTAGTTTCAAGAAAAGGGGCAAGGGAAAGAAGGGGAACTTCAAGAAGAATAGCAAGACAGTTGCTACTTCCACGAAGAAACCCAAGTCTGGAGCCAAGCCTGAAACTGAGTGCTTCTACTGCAAGGGGACTGGACACTGGAAGCGGAACTGCCCGAAGTATTTGGCGGATAAGAAGGATGGCAAGGTGAACAAAGGTATATGTGATATACATGTTATTGATGTGTACCTTACTAATGCTCGTAGTAGTACCTGGGTATTTGATACCGGTTCGGTTGCTAATATTTGTAACTCGAAACAGGGACTACGGATTAAACGAAGATTGGCTAAGGACGAGGTGACGATGCGCGTGGGAAACGGTTCCAAAGTCGATGTGATCGCCGTCGGCACGCTACCTCTACATCTACCTTCGGGATTAGTTTTAGACCTAAATAATTGTTATTTGGTGCCAGCGTTGAGCATGAACATTATATCTGGATCTTGTTTGTTGCGAGACGGTTATTCATTTAAATCAGAGAATAATGGTTGTTCTATTTTTATGAATAATATCTTTTATGGTCATGCACCCTTAAAGAGTGGTCTATTCTTATTGGATCTCGATTGTAGTGATACACATATTCATAATATTGAAACCAAAAGATGCAAGGTTAATAATGATAGTGCAACTTATTTGTGGCACTGCCGTTTAGGTCATATTGGTGTAAAATGCATGAAGAAACTCCATAGTGATGGACTTTTGGAATCACTTGATTATGAATCACTTGGTGCTTGCGAACCATGCCTCATGGGCAAGATGACTAAAACTCCGTTCTCCGGAACTATGGAGCAAGCAATAGATTTGTTGGAAATCATACATACTGATGTATGTGGGCCAATGAGTGTTGAAGCACGCGGTGGGTATCGTTATTTTCTGACCTTCACTGATGATTTGAGCAGATATGGGTATATCTACTTAATGAAGCACAAGTCTGAAACATTCGAAAAGTTCAAAGAATTTCAGAGTGAAGTAGAGAATCATCGTAACAAGAAAATAAAGTTTCTACGATCTGATCGTGGAGGAGAATATTTGAGTTACGAGTTTGGTCTTCATTTGAAACAATGTGGAATAGTTTCACAACTCACGCCACCCGGAACACCACAGCGTAATGGTGTGTCTGAACGGCGTAACCGTACTTTATTGGATATGGTACAATCTATGATGTCTCTTACCGATTTACCACTATCGTTTTGGGGTTATGCTTTAGAGACAGCTGCATTCACGTTAAATAGGGCACCATCTAAATCCGTTGATACGACACCTTATGAACTATGGTTTGGCAAGAAACCAAAGTTGTCGTTTCTTAAAGTTTGGGGCTGCGATGCTTATGTGAAAAAGCTTCAACCTGATAAGCTCGAACCCAACTCGGAGAAATGTGTCTTCATAGGATACCCAAAAGAGACTGTTGGGTACACCTTCTATCACAGATCCGAAGGCAAGATATTCGTTGCTAAGAATGGATCCTTTCTAGAGAAGGAGTTTCTCTCGAAAAAAGTGAGTGGGAGGAAAGTAGAACTTGATGAGGTAATTGTACCTTCTCCCGGATTGGAAAGTAGTACATCACAGAAAATTGTTCCAGTGATTCCTACACCAATCAGTGAGGAAGTTAATGATGATGATCATGAAACTTCGGATCAAGTTTCTGCTGAACGTCGTAGATCAACCAGAGTACATTCCGCACCAGAGTGGTACGGCAACCCAGTTCTGGAAATCATGTTACTAGACCATGATGAACCTACAAACTATGAGGAAGCGATGATGAGCCCAGATTCCGCAAAATGGCTTGAGGCCATGAAATCTGAGATGGGATCCATGTATGAGAACAAAGTGTGGACTTTGGTTGACTTGCCCGATGATCGGCAGGCCATCGAAAATAAATGGATCTTCAAGAGGAAGACCGACGCAGACGGTAATGTTACTGTTTACAAAGCTCGACTTGTTGCGAAAGGGTTTCGACAAGTTCAAGGAGTTGACTACGATGAGACTTTCTCACCGGTAGCGATGCTTAAGTCTGTCCGAATCATGTTAGCAATTGCCGCATTTTATGATTATGAAATCTGGCAAATGGATGTCAAAACTGCATTCCTGAATGGATATCTCAAAGAAGAGTTGTATATGATGCAACCAGAAGGTTTTGTCGACCCAAAAGGTGCTAACAAAGTATGCAAGCTCCAGCGATCCATCTATGGACTGGTGCAAGCATCTCGGAGTTGGAATATATGCTTTGATGAGGTGATCAAAGCATATGGTTTTATACAGACTTTTGGAGAAGCCTGTATTTACAAGAAAGTGAGTGGGAGCTCTGTAGCATTTCTAATATTATGTGTGGATGACATATTGTTGATTGGAAATGATATAGAATTTCTGGATAGCATAAAAGGATACTTGAATAAGAGTTTTTCAATGAAAGACCTCGGTGAAGCTGCTTATATATTAGGCATCAAGATCTATAGAGATAGATCAAGACGCTTAATTGGACTTTCACAAAGCACATACCTTGATAAGATTTTGAAGAAAGTTCAAAATGGATCAGTCAAAGAAAGGGTTCTTGCCTGTATTACAAGGTATGAAGTTGAGTAAGACTCAATGCCCGACCACTGCAGAAGATAGAGAGAAAATGAAAGTCATTCCCTATGCCTCAGCCATAGAATCTATCATGTATGCAATGCTGTGTACCAGACCTAATATGTGCCTTGCTATAAGTCTAGCAGGGAGGTACCAAAGTAATCCAGGAGTGGATCACTGGACAGCGGTCAAGAACATCCTGAAGTATCTGAAAAGGACAAAGGATATGTTTCTCGTGTATGGAGGTGACAAAGAGCTCGTCGTAAACGGTTACGTCGATTCTAGCTTTGACACTGATCCGGATGACTCTAAGTCACAAACCGGATATGTATTTTTATTGAACGGTGGAGCTGTCAGTTGGTGCAGTTCCAAGTAGAGCGTCGTGGCGGGATCTACGTGTGAAGCGGAATACATAGCTTCTTCGGAAGCAGCAAATGAAGGAGTCTGGATGAAGGAGTTCATATCCGATCTAGGTGTAATACCTAGTGCATCGGGTCCAATGAAAATCTTTTGTGACAACACTGGAGCAATAGCCTTGGCGAAGGAATCCAGGTTTCACAAGAGAACAAAGCACATCAAAAGACGCTTCAATTCCATCCGCGATCTAGTCAAGGAGGGAGACATAGAGATTTGCAAAATACATACGGATCTGAATGTTGCAGACCCGTTGACTAAGCCTCTTCCACGGGCAAAACATGATCAGCACCGGGACTCCATGGGTGTGAGGATCATCACTTTGTAATCTAGATTATTGACTCTAGTTCAAGTGGGAGACTGAAGGAAATATGCCCTAGAGGCAATAATAAAGATGTTATTTGTATTTCCTTATATCATGATAAATGTCTTTTATTCATGCTAAAATTGTATTAACCGGAAACTTAGTACATGTGTGGATACATAGACAAAACAGTATGTCCCTAGTATGCCTCTACTAGACTAGCTCATTGATCAAAGATGGTTATGTTTCCTAGCCATAGACATGAGTTGTCATTTGATCAACGGGATCACATCATTAGGAGAATGATGTGATGGGCAAGACCCATCCGTTAGCATAGCACTATGATCATTTAGTTTTACTGCTATTGCTTTCTTCATGACTTATACATGTTCCAATGACTATGAGATTATGCAACTCCCGAATACCGTAGGAACACCTTGTGTGCTATCAAACGTCACAACTTAACTGGGTGATCATAAAGATGCTCTACAGGTGTCTCCGAAAGTATTCGTGGTGTTGGCATAGATCAAGATTAGGATTTGTCACTCCGAGTGTCGGAGAGGTATCTCTGGGCCCTCTCGGTAACACACATCACAATAAGCCTTGCAAGCAAAAGACTAATGAGTTAGTCACGAGATGATGTGTTACGGAACGAGTAAAGAGACTTGCCGGTAACGAGATTGAACTAGGTATGGAGATACCGACGATCGAATCTCGGACAAGTAACATACTGATGACAAAAGGAACAACGTATGTTGTTATGCGGTTCTGATCGATAAAAGATCTTCGTAGAATATGTAGGAGCCAATATGAACATCCAGGTTCCGCTATTGGTTATTGACCGGAGATGAGTCTCGGTCATGTCTACATAGTTCTCGAACTCGTATGGTCCGCACGCTTAACGTTTGATGACGATCGATATTATGAGTTTATGAGTTTTGATGTACCGAAGGTAGTTCGGAGTCCCGGATGAGATCACGGACATGACGAGGAGTCTCGGAATGTCCGAGACATAAAGATTGATATATTGGACGACTATATTCGGACACCGGAAGTGTTCCGGAAAAGTTTCGGATTTAACGGGATTGTCGGAGGGGGTTACCGGAACCCCCTACGAAGGGGGATGGTCCATAGTGGGCCTTATGGAAAAGAGAGAGGCAGCCCATAGGGGCTGGCCGGCGCCCCACCTAGGGTTCCTAGTTGTACTAGGATTGGGGGGCGCTACCTCTCCCTCTTTTCCTTTCCCTCTCTTCCTTCTTTGGTAGTTCCTACTAGGAATAGGATTGCAATCCTATTCCTAGTAGGATTGCACCCCTAGCCGCACCATACAAGGGCCGGCCGGCCTCCCCCCTTGCTCCTTTATATACGGGGGCAGGGGGGCACCCAAAGACACACAAGTTGAATTGTTCCAGCCGTGTGCGGTGCCCCTCTCCACAGAAACACACCTCGGTCATACCTTCGCGGTGCTTAGGCGAAGCCCTGCGCCGGTGAATACATCATATCCGTCACCACGCCGTCGTGCTGACGAAACTCTCCCGTGAAGCTCAACTGGATCAAGAGCTCGTGGGACGTCATCAAGCTGAACGTGTGCTGAACGCGGAGGTGCCGTACGTTCGGTGCTTGATCGGTTGAATCGCGAAGAAGTTCGACTACATCAACCGCGTCACTTGACGCTTCCGCTTCCGGTCTACGAGGGTACGTAGACACACTCTTCCCTCTCGTTGCTATGCGTATGGTAGATAGATCTTGCGTGATCGTAGGAAAATTTTAAAATACTACGTTCCCCAACAATCAAGACCTTATTACGCTCTTTTGTGATGCTAAAGTGTCTTGGGTTAAGAGATCTGCTAATGTTGCCGCGCATAAATTTGCTAAGGTAGGTGTATGATGGGCCTCTAACCCCTCGTTGGTTACCCCAAGTGGAAGGTGTGAGATGCAGTGTTGTGGAAGTTTTTCCCTTAGCAAAGATGCCAAGGATCAAATCCCCAGAGACTCCTAGGTTCAACAAGTAGGTGTCAACTGCTAACGGCGCCAGATATTAGCAATCAACGTGGACCTGCACACAGATACAAATAACTTTGCTCCCAACGAGTACAGAGAGGTTGTCAATCCCTCCGGCCTTGTAGTTCACAAAGGATTAAACGCAAATGATAGTAGTGATAGATAATGTTTGCAATAGTAAATAACAGCGAAAAGTAACTAGTGGATGTGATCAATGATGGTAATATGGACCGGAGTCTCATGATGTTCACTAGTGATGTCTCTCTCCCAAAAGACGATAAAACAGCTATGTGAGGTAAACGAATTACAGCTGGGCAATTGACAGGACCACGAACGCAAACCAATGCTGACTACATTGCAAGAAAGGTTGAGGTTCAAAGCATGGGCGGTACACCAAAGTAAGTAGACCGAAATCCATCAATATCTACTACTAATCATCCACCTTGAGATATCTATCCAGAACATCTCGCTGGTATTAAGTTGCGAGTCCCACCCATAGTGTAAACTCAATGCAACAGACAACTGCTTTAAAAGAACTTTGCATAAAGTAAACAATCCTTGCACCCGCGGGCACAAGCACCGTTGTTTTCCCCCTTGTGGCAACAACACATCCCCTAGACTCATGTTTCTGTCACTCAAGCTAGTCATCGAGGGGCATGAACCCACAATCGAGCATAACGTTCCCTCTTGGAGTCACTACGTATTACTTGGCCAAAGCAATAAATAACAACGGAGAACATGCAAGAATTACTTATGAACATAAATATAAAAGAGGTAGATCAAATATATTAGTCAATCACAATCTGAACATAATCTCATAATCCATCGGATCCCAGCAAACTCATCATAGCAACAGCATAACGATTACATATGTGCCTCGATCATGTAGGGCAGCTCACGAGGACTAATTAGTGAAGCACAAGAACGGGAGGAGAACATCACATAGCTACTGGTCATGGACTCATGGTCCAAGGGAGACTACTCACAACTCATCCGGGAGGCGTCCATGGTGGTGGAGAGGCTCCCGATGATGATCCTCCCCTCCGGCAGGGTGCCGGGAAGAGTTCTCCTGGTGCTCCCGATCTTGGAAGCGGCGGCGGCGGCGGAACAGAGATGAGATCGCGAAAAAGAGTTTTTGTCCCGAGGGTTTCGAAGGACGCTCTAAATATATGCCAAAGGGGGGCACCAGACGGGGCTCGGGGGGCCCAGGCGCCCCCCCGGCGCGGCCCAGGGGGGGGGGCGCCGCCAGGGCGCCTGGAGCCCTGGTGGCCCCCCTCCCCCGGCTGTACTTCGAGCGCAAGGTAGGTTCTGGAACGCTGATTTTTTATATAATTTTTCTGGATTTTTCCTGACAGTTCTCGTAATGTGAAAACCTGAAATACAAAAACAGCCGAAAACAGAAACTGGCACTGGGGTGCACTGGATTAGTAGGTTAGTCCAAATATGATCAAAAGTGTATGGAAGTGTATGAATATCATAGCAATATCACCCAAAAGTGGCATGGAGCAAGCAGAAATTATAGATACGTTTTGGACGTATCAACATCCCCAAGCTTAATTCCTGCTCGTCCTCGAGTAGGTAAATGATAACAAGAATAATTTCTGTGGTGACATGCTATTAACCATATAGGACTTTTTATAGTCATATGACAAAAGCTTACTGAGACAATGATTCTATAGTAATTAAGTTGCCTCATGAGAAAATCACAAATGACTGAAAGTTTTACAATATGAAACTGAAACATCAAAAAGATTTGCAATGAACATGTTGTGCAAATATGATAAAGTGATATCTAGCTTGCCCCCTTTAGTGAAGCAAAACATAAATGCAGGGGCACCTTCAAGGTTTAAGTGATGACTAGATACAATGATTTCAAAATAAACGATATCACAATCATGCAAAAGACAATGCTACTTTGGAACAATGCACATTACACTTAGAATGACAATCATGCTCTCAGTAGTTGGTGCTTGAAGAAAGAAGGTGGAGACTCAACATAAAAGTAAAAGAATGGTTATGTGCTAGAGCTTTTATTTTGAAAACATAGAAGCAATTTTGTCAACGGTAGTAGTACTTCATATGTGTCATGCATAAGACATCCTATAAGTTGCAAGCCTCATGCATCGAATACCAATAGTGCTCGCACCTTGTCCTAATTAGCTCGGATTTCCATGGGTTATCATTGCATTACATATGTTTCAACCAAGTGTCACAAAGGGGTACCTCTATGCCACCTGTACAAAGGTCCAAGGAGATAAATCGCATTTGATTAATCGTTTTTGATAGATCTCAACTTGAGGACATCCATACCGGGACAACATAGAAAATAGATGATGGACTCCTCTTTAATGCATAAGCATATTCTCATAAGAGATTGAGGATTAATGTCCAAGCTAAAACTTCCACCATGATACATGGCTTTGGTTGGCGGCCCAATGTTCTTCTTTAACAATATGCATACTCAACCATTCAACCCATGGCAAATCACCCTTACTTCAGACAAGACGAACATGCATAGCAACTCACATGATATTCAACAAAAGTGTGACAGTTGATGGCGTCCCCAGAAACATGGTTACCGCTCAGCAAGCAACTTATAAGAAATAAGATACATAGGCAACATATTCTTTACCACAATAGTTTTTAAGCTACTTTCCCATGAGCTATGTATTGCAAAGTTAGTCTGCTTAGTACAGGTGGAGGTTAGCAAAAGACTGGGAGCGACCAACTAAGAGAGCAATGACGGTCATAATCATGCAGAGCGACAAAGCAACATTGAATCAGGCATGGTAGTTATATCGCTACTCAGAAATAAAAGATCATCAAGGCTTGACAGACTTTCTTTACAGTCTTAAATATGCGTGAGCATACGCCAAATCAATCAAAATAAATTCTCGAAGGAAGATATTACTAAACCATACCACATCATAGGCAAACAAATCATGTTGGTACTCCAATAACACATTGGGAATCCCCCAGCTATTTGAGACTAACCATAAGAAAACCTGAACTACTAAGCGCCATTATGCACATAGCATCTTTATCATAGACATATTAACCAATGCAACGGAAGCAAACTCTCTTAATAAAGTGAGCATGATAATTAAAGAGAGTTCAAGCAACCAACTAAGCAAAAGCTCTTTGAAAAGATAAGCATGAATACTAAGAGCTGAACATGATAGTAGCTATTTAAAGACAAAGAACACACACAGCAAAGATAGACATGAAAATTCTATGTTATGTTCTAGGTAGAAGTGGAGCGTGTTTCTCTCCCACATAAAGAAAGCTGAGTTCCGACTCGTTATGAAAAACTAAAAGCAAGACGCTCCAAGCATAGCACATAACACATGAAGTGATAAAAATATAGCGGAACGAAAGACGAACTGATAATGTTGATGGAGAAGGGGATGCACGGGGGCATCCCCAAGCTTAGACGCTTGAGTCTCCTTGAATCTTTTGATCATCTTCCCTCGCACACTTGAAAACTCCCTTCATACATAACTCATCATAATCTGATTAGCGAGGTTAGTACCCTTAATAAAATAATTGTTCCTTGCTGGAAATAATGATATTCTTGAAGGTCTACTGTTTCTCAAGGTTGCCAAAAGGTTTTTGCAAAGAAAAAGCAAGCTCTTGGTTTGCAAAATGAAGGAAAGACAAAACAGGACAGAATCTGTGAAAAACAGAACAGCAGGTAGTAAATGATTTGTTCGGGGCACTTCTGCAACTCAAATCAAAAAACTCAGAACAGAAGCACGAAAGACAATTATATAGAGAACGCTGTCGAAAAAATTCAGACCAAAAAGATGATCTGGTGATTTTATACGAATTTTTCTATCCAAGGACAGAATCTGTTTCCTGGACAGCACCTCACAACTTTTGAACTTTCTAGCAATCAGAGGCTATACTTGGCACAAATATGAAAAGCAAAGATACAATGATGATGCTACTGTAGTAAACAACATCAAGACACAACAAAAGCAAAATATAAAAATTTATTCATGTGGGCTGCCTCCCAAAAGCGCTTTCTTTTATGCCTTTAAGCTGGGCATAATGCATAGAGATCAAGTTTTATCAAGAGTAAAAGAATAGCTAGCCCGTACAACGGACTCAAAAGGTAACTTGATCTTCTTTCGAGGGAAGTGTTCCATCCCTTTCTTGAGAGGAAACTGAAATTTTATATTACCCTCTTTCATGTCAATGATAGCACCAACGGTGCGTAAAAAGGGACGTCCCAAAATAATTGGACATGAAGGATCACATTCAATATCCATAATAGTAAAATCAACGGGAACATAATTATCATTAACAACGATAAGAACATCGTCGATCCTCCCCAAAGGTTTCTTTATGGAAGAATCAACGAGACGAACACCAAAAGAACAAGAATCATAAGGTTTCAATTTAAGCATATCATATATTCTTTTGGGCATAACAAAGGTACTAGCTCCAACATCACATAATGCATAACAAGAGAAGTCATTCAATTTAATTTTTATCATAGGATCCCAACCATCTTCTAGCTTTCTAGGTATGGAGGCTTCTACTCTAAGTTTCTCCTCCCTAGCTTTGATGAGAGCATTAATGATATGCTCTGTAAAGGCAAGGTTAAGCGTGCTAGTGCGGGGGTCTCTAGACATCTTGTGAAGGAAATCAATAACTTCGGTAAGAGTACAATTATCAAAATCAAGGTCATTAGCATCAAGTAAAGTGGTAGTGGTGTCCTTAAGGTTCACTTGTTTGGTAGTTTCTATAGTCATAGCATCACCATTAATAGGTCCAATGGGACCAGGAGTACATTGGGTGCTAAGAGTTTGGATATCCTCAACAACTTGGATAGTAGCAACAGTGTGGTGGGTAGGAAGGCTCTTAATTCTATCCTCTTCCTCCCTTTCTCTAGCCCATCTCTCTTTAAGTTTAGCCATCATCCTAATGTTTTCATTAATTTGCACTTGAATAGCATTTATAGGAGTGACTTCCCTCTCCTCAAGAAGAGAAGTTTTAATTTTTAGCAATTTTACCTCATTGGCTAAATGGTCTACCTTAAAAGAAAGATCATCTAGTTTATGTAGTTTTTCTTCTACACTCTTATTAAAGGCTTTTTGGGTAGTGATGAAATCTTTAAGCATAGTCTCTAGTTCAGTAGTGGAGTTCTTGGTGATAGGATAAGCATTGTTGTTCCCATAAGAATTAGAGGGGAACGGTCTAGGATTGCTACCAAAATTACTCCTATAAGCATTGTTGTTAAAATTGTTTCTAGAGATAAAATTCACATCTACTTGTTCTTGAGCAATCAAAGAATTGAAAGGAACATCACGAGGATCAACAGTAGATTGCTTCGAAAGTAGAGACATGATCAAGTCAACTTTTTCATTTAAGGAGGAAATCTCCTCGACAGAGTTTACCTTCCTACCTGTTGGAGCGCGTTCGGTGTGCCATTGGGAATAGTTGGTCATCATCTCATCGAGAAGCTTCGTGGCAGCACCTAGTGTAGTTGACATAAAAGTTCCTCCCGCGGCCGAATCTAACAAGTTCCGCGAGGTAAAGTTCAAGCCTGCATAAAAAGTTTGGATAACCATCCAAGTAGTCAAACCATGAGTAGGGCAGTTCTTGATAAGAGATTTCATACGTTCCCAAGCTTGGGCAACGTGTTCATTATCCAATTGTTTAAAATTCATTATGTTACTTCTAAGTTGGATAATTTTAGCAGGTGGATAGTATTTTCCGATAAAAGCATCTTTGCACTTGTCCCAAGAATCTATGCTATTTCTAGGCAAAGACTGAAACCAAATTTTAGCTCCTCCTCTCAAGGAGAAAGGAAAAAAGCTTAAGCTTAACAATATTACCATCTATTTCTTGGTACTTTTGCATATCACAAAGTTCAACAAAGTTGTTTAAGTGTAAAGCAGCATCATCTCCAGCACCGGAGAATTGATCTCTCATAACTAAGTTCAGTAAAGCAGGTTTAATTTCATATGAAGGTGCTGAAGTGGCAGGTGTAGTGATAGGTGTGCTGATAAAGTCATCGTTGTTGTGACTAGTGAAGTCACACAACTTGGTGTTCTCGGTGGAACCCATAGTAGCAAGCAAGCAAGATAACTATTTTTGTGATTTTTGATAAAAAGTACTAAAGCAAAAATGGAAGGTAAACTAACAAGACTAAAAAGCAAAGGTAAAAGATAGCGTGCAACTCCCCTATCCTGAAGAGTGGAGTCCCCGGCAACGGCGCAAGAAAAACTCCTTGATGGGCCTCTAACCCCTCGTTGGTTACCCCAAGTGGAAGGTGTGAGATGCAGTGTTGTGGAATTTTTTCCCTTAGCAAAGATGCCAAGGATCGAATCCCCAGAGACTCCTAGGTTCAACAAGTAGGTGTCAAATGCTAACGGCGCCAGATATTAGCAATCAACGTGGACCTGCACACAGATACAAATAACTTTGCTCCCAACGAGTACAGAGAGGTTGTCAATCCCTCCGGCCTTGTAGTTCACAAAGGATTAAACACAAATGATAGTAGTGATAGATAATGTTTGCAATAGTAAATAATAGCGAAAAGTAAATAGTCGATGTGATCGATGATGGTAATATGGACCGGAGTCTCATGATGTTCACTAGTGATGTCTCTCTCCCAAAAGACGATAAAACAACTATGTGAGGTAAACGAATTACAGCTGGGCAATTGGCAGGAGCACGAACGCAAACCAATGCTGACTACATTGCAAGAAAGGTTGAGGTTCAAAGCATGGGCGGTACGCCAAAGTAAGTAGACCGAAATCCATCAATATCTACTACTAATCATCCACCTTGAGATATCTATCCAGAACATCTCGCTGGTATTAAGTTGCGAGTCCCACCCATAGTGTAAACTCAATGCAACAGACAACTGCATTAAAAGAACTTTGCGTAAAGTAAACAATCCTTGCACCCGCGGGCACAAGCACCGTTGTTTTCCCCCTTGTGGCAACAGCACATCCCCTAGACTCATGTTTCTGTCACTCAAGCTAGTCATCGAGGGGCATGAACCCACAATCGAGCATAACGTTCCCTCTTGGAGTCACTACGTATTACTTGGCCAAAGCAATAAATAACAACGGAGAACATGCAAGAATTACTTATGAACATAAATATAAAAGAGGTAGATCAAATATATTAGTCAATCACAATCTGAACATAATCTCATAATCCATCGGATCCCAGCAAACTCATCATAGCAACAGCATAAGGATTACATATGTGCCTCGATCATGTAGGGCAGCTCACGAGGACTAATTAGTGAAGCACAAGAACGGGAGGAGAACATCACATAGCTACTGGTCATGGACTCATGGTCCAAGGGAGACTACTCACAACTCATCCGGGAGGCGTCCATGGTGGTGGAGAGGCTCCCGATGATGATCCTCCCCTCCGGCAGGGTGCCGGGAAGAGTTCTCCTGGTGCTCCCGATCTTGGAAGCGGCGGCGGCGGCGGAACAGAGATGAGATCGCGAAAAAGAGTTTTCGTCCCGAGGGTTTCGAAGGACTCTCTAAATATATGCCAAAGGGGGCACCAGACGGGGCTCGGGGGGCCCAGGCGCCCCCCCCCCCCCCGGCGCGGCCCGGGGGGGCGCCGCCAGGGCGCCTGGAGCCCTGGTGGCCCCCCCCCCGGCTGTACTTCGGGCGCAAGGTAGGTTTTGGAACGCTGATTTTTTATATAATTTTTCTGGATTTTTCCTGACAGTTCTCGTAATGTGAAAACCTGAAATACAAAAACAGCCGAAAACAGAAACTGGCACTGGGGTGCACTGGATTAGTAGGTTAGTCCAAATATGATCAAAAGTGTATGGAAGTGTATGAATATCATAGCAATATCACCCAAAAGTGGCATGGAGCAAGCAGAAATTATAGATACGTTTTGGACGTATCAGTGTAGGAGATGAACTGTGTAAGATTTGGTTGGGGGATCCCCCGGACTTCGTTTTGGATGTAATTTCGGATGACGTTCCGAGCTACATTGGTTAAATAAAAGCGGCAGCAATTTTCCCTCAAAAACACATGCGGGGAAAGGGCATACGCTCGCATGATCCACGTCGGCAGTGGCCACTGTTTCCCTCATGCATGGCATCAACGATTGGGCGAGGAAGAAAAAAGAAACCGCATGAATGGGCGTCGGTGCCGCTCGTTAGTTTGGATTGGGCCACGTGGTGTGCATCGATAGAAACAGAGGGAGAAATGAGCAGTTTGCGCGCGCATCGTATTGGTCTATTGGATGGCAGCTTCCTCAGATCCACCTGCCCTGGTCCTTTTCTTTGACCCCATCACATCCAACCTCCCATCCTCCTCGCCCCTCTAACAGCGCCGCCCCAATCCACCCACCTCTTCGTGGTCTCTGCCCATGCCCTTATTCACGACGGTTTTGGCGGGTCGGAGATGGTGGTCCAGCCGATGGCATCGCGGTTCTGCTCGGCTCGGTGACTGGGATTGAACATTGACGACGGTAGGGCAACAACAAGCGTGAGAGGTGATGAGGAGGAGAGAAGCACCATCCTCGGCCAGATTGGCATCTGGCGCGACAGGATCGGTGTGGTCGTGGTGGCGGCATCTTCAGCGGCATCGCCCGACCCAAATCCCATGGAGACAGAGCCACCACCCAGGCTTCTTCTCGGCCACCGTTAGGAATAAACCATGACTTGTCCTGGTCAACTGTGTGTGTCATGTTGGTGTGTTTATTCAGTCTGGCGCGTTGATCAGGGGCCGTTGCGCACGGCCGGAGTCAGCTAGTGCATGCAGCAAGTTAGAAGGATATGCATGCACGAATAGGTTGTTAGCCGGTAGTGCAGGTCCTAGAGATATTCTAGGAGAGATTGGATGATCTGCGCGTGATTAGTGGCCAGTGTGGCAACTAGATCGTGTGTGAGTGCACCTGGGCATAAAAAGCCCCTCATTGTACGTGGTGTGTGCCATACAGTTAGAGCTGAAAAGGAATAGGCCGTGCATGCGGCCGAGGCGCCGTTCGTGCGACATGGTGTTCATCGCCTAAAAATCGAGTGTGTTGTGCTCTTTCTTCCACCTCCATCCAAGTGAGCGCGAGAGAGAGGTTTGTCCGGCATTCATGTTGCTGGAGGGATCGTTCTACGTTCTTCGTCGGACCGGGTTTGTCCCAACAATTGGTATCAGAGCTTGGTCGTCTTGGGTGCCGTTCCCCTTGCCGAAGGCGTGCCGGCGGTGCCGGCGTTCATTGGCGGCTGCGTGATGGAGCTCCTGGCCGTGTGTCTGCATGAGGAGATGCGCGGCGCTGCGGCTGTCACTGCCATGTGTTACCGGAGAGGAGATGGCGTATGTTGCCGAAAATGGAGACGAAAAAGATGATGTATGTCGCCGGAACGTCGGACGTTGGTCGTCGGTGGAAAAGGAGCTCGACGTGTGTCGCCCAGGAAGAGCATGGAGGCTGCGTCAAGCATGGTGGAGGCCGTAGCGGCGGCCACGATGGCGACGTTGTGGTTTAGGAGGAGATTGTTAGGAATAAACCAGGCCTCGTCCTGGTCACCTGTGTGTGTCACGTTCGTTTGTTTACTCAGTCCGGCGCATTGATCAGGGGCCGTTGCGCGCGGTCGGAGTCAGCTAATGCATGCAGCAAGTAAGGAGGATATGCATGCACGAATAGGTTGTTAGCCGGTAGTGCAGGTGCTAGAGATATTCTAGGAGAGATTGGGTGATCCGTGCGTGATTAGTGGCCGGTGTGGCAACTAGATCGTCTGTGAGTGCACCTGGGCATAAGAAGCCCCTCCTTGTACGTGGTGTGTGCCATACATTTAGAGTTGAAAAGGAATAGGCCATGTGTGTGGCCGAGGTGCCGTTCGTGCGGCATGGTGTTCGTCGCCTGAAGAATCCAATGTGTTGTGCTCTGTCTTCCACCTCCATCCGAGCGAGTGCGAGAGAGAGGTTTGTCCGGCGTTCATGTCGCCGGAGGGCTCGTTCGGCGTTCTTCGTCGCACCGGGTTTGTCCCAACAAATGGTATCTGTAGGATCGAAAGTATGTCTAGAGGGGGGGGTGATTAGACTACTTGTAAATATAAAAATTCTGCCTTTTGATCATGAACAGTTTTTGGCAGTTTCACAATTATGATCAAGACAAGTATCACCCTACACATGCAATTCTAGAGTATAAGCAGCGGAAAGTAAATTGCACATGTAGTAAAGAGAGGTGGAGAAGATCAAACGCAATTTGGAGACGCGGAGATTTTTCTCGTGGTTCCGATAGGTGGTGCTATCGTACATCCACGTTGATGGAGACTTCAACCCACGGAGGGTAACGGCTGCGCGAGTCCACGGAGGGCTCCACCCACGAAGGGTCCACGAAGAAGCAACCTTGTCTATTCCATCATGGCCTACGCCCATGGAGGACTAGCCTTACTCGGGGTAGATCTTCACGAAGTAGGCGATCTCCTTGCCCTTACAAACTTCTTGGTTCAACTCCACATCTCGATGACGGAGGCTCCCAAGCGACACCTAACCAATCTAGGAGGCACCACCCTCCAAAAGGTAATAGATGTTGTAGATGATGATGAACTCCTTGCTCTTGTGCTTCAAATGATAATCTCCCCAACACTCAACTCTCCTCACTGATATGGCTGTGGTGGAAGAAAGGATTGAGTGGAAAGCAACTTGGGAAGGTTAGAAATCAAGTTTCATATGGTAGGAATGGAATGACTTGATCTCAACACAAGGGTAGGTGGTTCTCTTCTCAGAAAGTGTAAGGTAGGAGTGGTAGTACTTTCTGATGGCTCTCTCCACGAATGAAGAGGGGGTGGAGGGGTATATATAGCCTCCACACAAAATCCAACCGTTACACACATAATTGAGCAATCTCTGTGGGACCGAAGTGGAAACTCGGTCAGACCGAAAGTTCAAATATAGTGAACGTTGGGGTTTTCGGTGGGACCGAAAATACCATCTCGGTTTGTCCGATATGAGTCAAAGGTAGGAACTTGCCAGTTTCGGTGGGACCGAAATCAACAACTCGGATATTCCGAAATGATGACAAACGGTTACAGAAGGTTGGCAGCCCGGTTTCGGTGAGACCGAACTCAAAATCGGATTGACCGAAATTTCTAGGGTTTGGAATATAGCTGAGGTGGTTCATCTCGGTGGGACTGAGTTGGAAGAATCGGTTTGTCCGAGATTACTTATGAGTGTGTTTAGAAGTGAAAGTTGCTGATAGTTAAAGGAGATATATCACTAAGCACTTGAGCAACCAGATCATCAACACAACCTCATCCCCTTTTAATAGTATTGGCTTTTCCTATGGACTCAATGTGATCTTTGATCACTAAACCAAAAATGGAGTCTTGAGCTTTTGCCAATGTTTGCCTTAGCATTTTGAGGGGTCCACTTCTTCAGACATTTCCATACCCGTATCACTGAACTTCTCTGAAATGATTCTCAAGTAACTATTAGTTCAATGATATATATGTTGTTATTAATTACCAAAACCACCCGGGGATTAGTTGCACTTTCAGTATCAGAGCTTGGTTGTCTTGGCGCCGTTCCCCTTGCCGAAGGTGTGCCGGCGTTCGCCGGCGGCTGCGTGATGGAGGTCCTGGCCGTGTGTCGGCATGAGGAGATGCGCGGCACTCCGGTTATCACCACCATGCGTTAGTGGAGAGGAGATGGCGTATGTCGCCGCAACCGGAGACGAAAAGGATGGCGTATGTCACCGGAACATCGGACGTCGGTCGCCTTTGGAAAAGGAGCTCGACGTGTGTCGCTGAGGAAGAGCATGGAGGTTGCGTCTAGCATGGTGGAGGCCGTAGCGGCGGCCACGTCGGCGGCGTCATGGTTTAGGAGGAGATTGTTAGGAATAAACCACGCCTCGTCCTGGTCACCTGTGTGTCACGTTGGTGTGTTTACTCAGTCCGGTGCGTTGATCAGGGGCCATTGCGCGTGGCTGGAGTCAACTAGTGCATGCAGCATGTTTGGAGGATATGCATGCACGAATAGGTTGTTAGCCGGTAGTGCAGGTCCTAGAGATATTCTAGGAGAGATTGGGTGATCCGTGCGTGATTAGTGGCCGGTGTGGCAACTAGGTCGTGTGTGAGTGCACCTGGGATTAAAAGCCCCTCTTTGTACGTGGTGTGTGCCATACATTTAGAGCTGAAAAGGAATATGACGTGCGTGCGACCGAGGCGCCGTTCGTCAGCGTGTCGCCATTCATGCGGCATGGTGTTCGTCGCCTGAAAACTCTAGTGTGATGTGCTCTTTCTTCCACCTCCATCCGAGCTAGTGCGAGAGAGAGGTTTGTCCAGCGTTCATCTTGTCGGAGGGCTCGTTCGGCGTTCTTCGTCATACCGGGTTTGTCCCAACAATTGGTATCAGAGCTTGGCCATCTTGGGCGCCGTTCCCCTTGCCGAAGGCGTGCCGGCGGTGACGGTGTTCGCCGACGGCTGCGTGATGGAGCTCCTGGCCGTTTGTCGGCATGACGAGATGCGCGGCGCTGGGGCTGTCACCGTCGTGTGTTACCGGAGAGGAGATGGCGTATGTTGCCGCAATTGGAGACAAAAAATATGACGTATGTCGCCGGAACTTCGGACGTCGGTTGTCGGTGGAAAAAGAGCTGGAGGTGTGTCGCCGAGGAAGAGCATGGAGGTTGCGTCAAGCGTGGTGGAGGCCGTAGTGGCGGCCACGGCGATGACGTCGTGGTTTAGGAGGAGATTGTTAGGAATAAACCACGCCTCATCCTGGTCACCTGTGTGTGTCACGTTGGTGTGTTTACTTAGCTCGGCGCGTTGATCAGGGGCTGTTGCGCGTGGCCGGAGTCAGCTAGTGCATGCAGCAAGTTAGGAGGATATGCATGCACGAATAGGTTGTTAGCCGGTAGTGCAGGTCCTAGAGATATTCTAGGAGAGATTGGGTGATTCGTGCGTGATTTGTGGCCGGTGTGGTAACTAGATCGTGTGTGAGTGCACCTGGGCATAAAAAGCCCCTCCTTGTAAGTGGTGTGTGCCATACAGTTAGAGCTGAAAAGGAATAGGCCATGCGTGCGGCCGAGGCGCCATTCATCGTCGTGGCGCCGTTCGTGCGGCATGGTATTCGTCGCCTGAAAAATCCAGTGTGTAGTGCTCTTTCTTCCACCTCCATCCGAGCGAGTGCGAGAGAGAGGTTTGTCTTGCGCTCGTGTCGCCGGAGGGCTCGTTCGGCGTTCTTCGTCGGACCGGGTTTGTTCCAACAATTGGTATCAGAGCTTGGTCATCTTGGGCGCCGTTCCCCTTGCCGAAGGCGTGCCGGCGGTGCCGACGTTCGCCGGCGGCTGCGTGATGGAGCTCCTGGCCGTGTGTCGGCATGAGGAGACGCGCGGTGCTGCGGCTGTCACCGTCATGTGTTACCGGAGAGGAGATGGCGTATGTCGCTGCAACCGGAGACAAAAAAGACGGCGTATGTCGCTGGAACGTCGGACGTTGGTCGCCGGTGGAAAAGGAGCTCGACGTGTGTCGTCGAGGAAGAGCATGGAGGCTGCGTCAAGCGTGGTGGAGGCAGTAGCGGCGGCCACGACGGCGAGGTCGTGGTTTAGCAGGAGATTGTTAGGAATAAACCACGCCTCGTCCTGGTCACCTGTGTGTGTCACGTTGGTGTGTTTACCCAGTCTGATGCATTGATCAGGGGCCGTTGCACGCGGCCAGAGTTAGCTAGTGCATGCAGCAAGTTAGGAGGATATGGATGCACGAATAGGTTGATAGCCAGTAGTGCAGGTCCTAGAGATATTCTAGGGGAGATTGGGTGATCCGTCCGTGATTAGTGGCCGGTGTGGCAACTAGATCGTCTGTGAGTGCACCTGGAATAAAAAGCCCCTCCTTGTACGTGGTGTGTGCCATATAGTTAGAGCTGAAAAGGAATAGGCCGTGCATGCGGCCGAGGCGCCGTTCGTCAGTGTGGCGCCGTTCGTGCTGCATGGTGTTCATCGCCTTAAAAATCCAGTGTGTTGTGCTCTTTCTTCCACCTCCATCCGAGCAAGTGCGAGAGAGAGGTTTGTCCGGCGTTCATGTTGCCGTAGGGCTCATTCGGCGTTCTTCGTCGGACCGGGTTTGTCCCAACAATTGGTATCAGAGCTTTGTCGTCTTGGGCGCCGTTCCCCTTGCCGAAGGCATGCCGATGGTGATGGCATTCGCCGGTGGCTGTGTGATGGAGCTCCTGGCCATGTGTGGGAATGAGGAGATGCGCGGTGTTGCGGATGTCACCGCCATGTGTTACCGGAGAGGAGATGGCGTATGTCGCCTCAACCGGAGATGAAAATGACGGCGTATGTCGCCGGAACTTCGGACGTCGGTCACCGGTGGAAAAGGAGCTCGACGTGTGTCGCCGAGGAAAAGCATGGAGGTTGCGTCAAGCGTGGTGGAGGCCGTAGCGGCGGCCACGACGGAGACATCGTGGTTTAGGAGGAGATTATTAGGAATAAATCACGCCTCGTCCTGGTCACCTGTGTGTGTCACGTTGGTGTGTTTACTCAGTCCGGGGCATTGATCAGGGGCCGTTGCGCGCGGCCGGAGTCAGCTAGTGCATGCAGCAAGTTAGGAGGATATGCATGCACGAATAGGTTGTTAGCCGGTAGTGCAGGTCCTAGAGATATTCTAGGAGAGATTGGGTGATCCGTGCGTGATTAGTGGCCGGTGTGGCAACTAGATCGTGTGTGAGTGCACGTGGGCATAAAAAGCCCCTTTGTACGTGGTGTGTGCCATATAGTTAGAGCTGAAAAGGAATAGGCCGTGCGTGCGGTCGAGGCACCGTTCGTCGGCGTGGCGCCGTTCGTGCGGCATGGTGTTCGTCACCTGAAAAATCCAGTGTGTTGTGCTCTTTCTTCCACCTCCATCCGAGCAAGTGCGAGAGAGAGGTTTATCCGGCGTTCATGTCACCGGAGGGCCCATTCGGCGTTCTTCGTCGGACCGGGTTTGTCCCAACAGCCACGGCGGCTGGCGTGCAGGGTGGGGGGGGTACACAACGCCGCGGGGGCTCTACCCACACCTGGACATCAAACTCAAGAAGCTGCACCGGCTTATCCTGGAGGCTAAGCTCGCGCCATGCCACTCGAGCCCCGACGACCCTAGGCCCTACCTCGACGAGTGCCTAATTTGCTGCCTGGTCAGTCCCCTTTTCCCAAGTTTATTCTTGTTCCTCCAATGGATCGTCCTGATTGCAGGTCTATATCCAAATCCTCTCATTCGTTGGTTGTGACTGCAGTGGGTTGCATCCGTGTAGTCAAAATCATAGAGTATCTGTGCAATCTTCTTCAAAGATGACTTAATGTGTCTATCAATGCTTGTACATTTTTCCAAAAAACAGGCTCTTCCATTGAATTAAGTCATACTTGTGTCTTGAGTTTTTTCATAGGACGATGATTGATGTGCGGAAGACAAAGACAGTAGCTACTTGTGTTGCTAAATGCTATGTTAGTGGAGGACAGATGAGCTCTAGAGGCCCTCAAAGACTTAATTTCTGACAGTAATGCTGTGGTGGTTGCAAGAATTTTCAGAGATTGACAACAGTGCTCATCCGATCTTTGAGATCACAAGACATACATTGATAAAGCTTCTGACTGCTCTGAATGGATGCACAGAGGATGATACAGTTCTTGCTACATGAACCGCTAGTTGATGCTCGTGCATGCTGTAAACCGAACTAGAGGAAATTAACAGAGTTCGCGACCAACTTCACCACCAGACCACTACCTACTTTACTGGATCCAAGACGATCAATGCAGCAAAACAAGGAAGATAGACACGAAACATGACATGACCACGTCAACAAGGCTCTCGCGCCGGCCATCCTCCATGAGCACGACACCACCTACTCGACCTTGACGTGGAAGACGTCCTTGCGCTCCTCCTCCTTCAGCTTGAGCAGGGTGACCCATAGCACACAATTCTTCATCTCGGCCCTGATCTTGTCTATCTTGTACGTGTCCGCGGGCGTCTCGATGTGGCGGTTGTACCTCGGCACCTTGGAGTCGTCATCGCCGTCCCAGGGCTGCTTCTCGCCCTCGCCCTTGATCACCATGATGTTCTTGTCCGTGTGCACCTTCACGTGCTCCTTGGTCAGCCCCGACATCAACACCTTGAGGTACACTGCGTAGAGTAAACCACGTTAGGTGCGCACGTGGGTGCGTGTGTGCGTGGCGCAAGTGCATGACCAGGTTGTTACACTAGTAGAAAACAGGGCTTTGGTTCAGGTCTGGCTAGCCCATTAGTCCCGGTTCACTTACGAACCGGGACCCATGGGGGCATACGTCCCGGTTCGTGTGCCCAGGGGGCTGGCCGTGCCTCATGGGGCATCTGCCCCAGTTGGTCTGGACCCATTTGTCCCCGTTCCAAGCACGAACGAGGACCAATGGGCCTCGCTCCTGGCCCACACCCATTGGTCCTGGTTCGTTTCTGGAACCGGGTCAGAAGGGTGGCCTTCTGTCCCGGTTCCTGTCCCGAACCGGGACCAATTGGTTGCCTATATATACCCCATATCGCCGACGAGCAGAGCACTCCACACTGCTCTATTTTTCTGGTCGGCGAGGGGAGAGCTCTAGCTCACCTCCCATATATATATGCACATGAGGTGTTCGATGAAATGCCCGAGCCACACTAGTTAAGCTTTCTCCTCTCGAAGCTCGAACTCCAAGCTCCATTTTCTCCGAGATTTGGCTAGGTTTAGCGGTCCGTCACGTCCCGTCCCCGTCTTCACCGCCGTAGATCGCCCGCGCCGATCTCGTCGCCGGCACCACCGGGGTGAGCTATGCATGTACTTTGAATATAATGTGATGATGAACTTATATTAATTTGAGTGGAAATGTATCCATGATGTTCTGTAATGGTTTTTGACACACTTAATTATATATAAATGCAAGCAGATGAACCGGCAATGGATGTACGGTGACAGACGCACCTCCGAGTACATTAATGGCGTGCATAATTTTCTCGAAGTGGCTGAGGCAAACAAGCAGAATGGTTTTGTGTGATGTCCATGCCCTATCTGTGGGAATACGAGGTCTTACTCCGACTCGAAAACCCTTCACACCCACCTGCTTTATAACGGTTTCATGCCACACTATAATGTTTGGACCAAGCACGGAGAAATAGGGGTTATGATGGAAGACAACGAAGAAGAAGAGGACGATGACAACTATGTGCCCCCGGAATAGGTGATGCTGCAACGGGGGAAGCTGCTGAAGGTCAAGAGGAACCAGACGATGTTGTGCCCGATGATGATCTCCGCCGGGTCATTGTTGATGCAAGGAGACAGTGCAAAAGTGAAAAGGAGAAGCTGAAGTTCGATCGCATGTTGGAGGATTACAAAAAAGGCTTGTACCCCAATTGCGAAGATGGCAACACGAAGCTCGGTACCGTACTGGAATTGCTGCAGTGGAAGGCAGAGAATGGTGTGCCTGACAAAGGATTTGAGAAGCTACTCAAAATATTGAAGAAGAAGCTTCCAAAGGATAACGAATTGCCTGACAGTACGTACGCATCAAAGAAGGTCATATGCCCTCTAGGATTGGAGGTGCATAAGATACATGCATGCCCTAATGACTGCATCCTGTATAGCGGTGCGTACGAGGATTTGAACGCATGCCCGGGATGCGGTGCATTGCGGTATAAGATCAGACGAGATGACCCTGGTGATGTTGACGGCGAGCGCCCAAGGAAGAGGGTTCCTGCCAAGGCGATGTGGTATGCTCCTATAATACCACGGTTGAAACGTCTGTTCAGAAACAAATAGCATGCCAAGTTGATTCGATGGCACGTAGAGGACCGTAAGATAGACAGGAAGTTGAGAACACCCGCTGACGGGTCGCAGTGGAGAAAAATCGAGAGTACGTACTGGGAGGAGTTTGCAGGTGACGCAAGGAACGTATGGTTTGGTCAAAAAGCGCGGATGGCATTAATCCTTTTGGGGAGCAGAGTAGTAATCATAGCACCTGGCCTGTGACTCTATGTATCTATAACCTTCCTCCTTGGCTGTGCATGAAGCGGAAGTTCATTATGATGCCAATACTCATCCAAGGCCCTAAGCAACCCGGCAACGACATTGATGTGTACCTAAGGCCATTAGTTGAAGAACTTTTACAACTATGGAATGGACAAGGTGTACGTGTGTGGGATGATGCCAACCTGGAGGAATATGACCTACATGCGTTGCTATTTGTAACCATCAATGATTGGCCTGCTCTCAGTAACCTTTCAGGACAAACAAACAAGGGATACCACGCATGCACGCACTATTTAGATGACACCCAAAGTATATACCTGGACAGATGCAGGAAGAATGTGTACCTGGGGCATCGTCGATTTCTTCCGACCAACCATCAATGTCGAAAGAAAGGCAAGCATTTCAAAGGCGAGGCAGATCACCGGAAGAAGCCCGCCATGCGTACCGATGATCACGTACTTTCTATGGTCAATGATTTATAGGTAATCTTTGGAAAGGGTCCCGGCGGACTATCTGTTCCAAATGACGCTGAGGGACGCACACCCATGTGGAAGAAGAAATCTATATTTTGGGACCTACCATACTGGAAAGACCTAGATGTCCGCTCTTCAATCAACATGATGCACGTGATGAAGAACCTTTGCGTGAACCTGCTAGGATTCTTGGGCGTGTATGGGAAGACAAAAGATACACCAGAGGCACGGGAGGACCTGCAACGTTTGCACGAAAAAGACGGAATGCCTCCAAAGCAGTATGAAGGTCCTGCCAGCTACGCTCTTACCAAAGAAGAGAAGGAAATCTTCTTTGCATGCATGCTCAGTATGAAGGTCCCGTCTGGCTTCTCGTCTAATATAAAGGGGAGATAATAAATATGGTAGAGAAAAAGTTCCAGAACCTAAAGCCTCATGACTGCCACGTGATTATGACGCAACTCCTTCCGGTTGCACTGAGGGGGCTTCTACCGGAAAACGTCCGATTAGCCATTGTGAAGCTACGTGCATTCCTCAATGCAATGTCTCAGAAGGTGATCGATCCAGAAATCATACCAAGGCTAAGGAGTGATGTGGCGCAATGTCATGTCAGTTTCGAGCTGGTGTTCCCACCATCCTTCTTCAATATCATGACGCACGTCCTAGTTCATCTAGTCGATGAGATTGTCATTCTGGGCCCCGTATTTCTACACAATACGTTCCCCTTTGAGAGGTTCATGGGAGTCCTAAAGAAATATGTCAGTAATCACGCTAGGCCAGAAGGAAGCATCTCCATGGGCCATGAAACAGAGGATGTCATTGGTTTTTGTGTTGACTTCATTCTTGGCCTTAAAAAGATTGGTCTCCCTAAATCGCGGTATGAGGGGAGACTGACTGGGAAAGGCATGCTTGGAGGGGAGTCAATAGTATGCAGGGACGGGCATTCTTGGTCTGAAGCACACAACACTGTTCTACAGAACTCTACCCCGGTGACCCCGTATGTCGATGAAGACAAGAACAATCTGCGCTCCAAACACCCGGAGCAGTGTGACGACTGGGTTACATGTGAACACATCAAGACTTTCGGCAGTTGGTTGGAACGTCTCAGAGGTGACAACAATGTTTGTGATGAGCTGTACTCATTGTCCAGGGGACCATCTTCGACTGTATTGACTTACAAAGGATACAAGATAAATGGGAATGCATTTTACACGATCGCCCAAGATCAAAAGAGCACCAACCAAAACAGCAGTGTCCGCTTTGATGCAGCAACCAAGAAGGGAAAGGACACATATTATGGTTACATAGTGGACATATGGGAACTTGACTACGGACATGATTTTAAGGTCCCTTTGTTTAAGTGCAAATGGGTCAATCTGTTAGGAGGCGGGGTACAGGTAGACCCAGATTACAGAATGACAACAGTGGATCTGAATAATCTTGGGTACACAGACGAACCGTTCGTCCTAGCCAATGATGTGGCGCAGGTTTTCTATGTGAAGGACATGTCTACAGAATCCAGAAAAAGAAAAGATATGGAAGCGAACACATCATACGATGAGCCAAAGCGCCACATAGTTCTTTAAGGAAAAAGAGACATCATGGGAGTGGAGGGCAAGACAGACATTTCCGAAGATTATGAAAAGTTTCATGAAATTTCCCCCTTCAAAGTCAAGGCTGACCCAAGCACCCTGATAAACGATGAAGATTATCCATGGTTAAGGCGCAATAAGCAAAGGACACAAGCGAAGAAAAAGTGGAGAGTTTCTCTCCACAACTATTGTGATGATGCCTTTGATCTAGAATATCACTTTGTAATGGTGCATTTTGAACACAGAAAAAGTCTGGAGTTCAAATGAGTTCAAAATGAAATCCCTTTGTAACAGACGAGTTTCCGTATGAAACCCTGATACCTCGAAAGAGATTGTCCGTTTTGTACACGAAGTGCATCCAGTTTTTGCCGTAACCCTCTCTACTTTTTTGCACATGCTATGTGGGTGAAATGATGATACCATGCCAACTTTCAACCTTTCCAGAGTTCATTTTAAATGCTTTTCAAATTTAGGGTCTTATAGCTCAAACAATTCAGTAAATGCATGAAAAATAAGAAATGAAGTCAGAAAGGGTTGAAAATTGATGAAGTGGCTTTGAATGGTGCATTTTGAACACAGAAAAGGTCTGTAGTTCAAATAAGTTCAAAAAATGAAATCCCTTTGTAACAGATGAGTTTTCGTGTGAAACCCTGATACCTCGAAACACATAATCCGTTTTGTACACGAAGTGCATCCAGTTTTAGCCGTAACCCTCTCAACTTTTTAGCACATGCTATGTGGGTGAAATGATGATGCCATGCCAACTTTCAACCTTTTCAGAGTTCATTTGAAATGCTTTTCAATTTTAGGGTCATTTAGCTCAAAGAATGAACTAATAAAAAAAAGAATGAACTGGAAAACTTTTATGAAACTCTAATAGGAAAAATAATAAACTAAAAGAATGAACTAGAAAACTTTAATGAAACTCTAATAGAAAAGAGAATGAACTAGAAAACTTTAATGAAACTCTTATAACTAAAGGAATCAACCAAAAAGCTTTTATAAACCTCTAGTATTATTGAAACTAAAATTATATAAAATTTATGCAACTAAAATTATCTAAGTATTTTTTGTTCGAAACATTAAAAGCAAATAAATTTTCATAAAATAAATAAAAAATATAAAATAAAATAAAATAAATAAGTAGAATAAAAATAAAATAAATAAGTAGAAACAAAATAAACTTTAATAAAGTAAAATAAAAAACTTTAATAAAATAAATAAAAATAGCAACAGTAAGTATTTTTTTGAAAGTAGAAACAAAATTTAAAAAATAAAGCAACAAAGAAAAAAATGGAACAAAATTAAAAAAATGCCACCTACTTGTCCACCACGGCCTGAATACGACTAGAAACCCACCCGTGGGCCAGGATTCAGGCCCGCAGCAGGCCCAGTAGGCCCACAGGCATAGATTAGGCCCGAAAGCCTGCAGTTGAGAGCAGCTCGAGAGGGTGGGTGCAGCAGCGCTTATAAACCACTCTCGGGCTCTCTCAACTAGCGAGGTGGGACTAAACTTTTAGCCGCGATGCGGGTAGCACTAGGACTTTGGTCCCGGTTGGTGGCACCAACCGGTACTAAAGGGGTGCATTGGTCCCGGTTCGTGGCATCAACCGGGACCAATGCCCCCCTTTTAGTCCCGGTTGGTGTCACCAACCGGGACCAAAGGCCTCTTCTTCCTGCCCACCAACCGGGACTAAAAGGGGGGCATTGGTCCCGGTTGGTGCCACGAACCGGGACCAAAGCCTTTGCTATATAACGAACACTTAGGAAATTTTCACATTCATCGCCAATTGCCGCCCGACCTCCTCGACGCCATCGCCGTCGCCCGTGCCCGCGAGCCCACGCCGACGCCGTCCGCCGCCCCCGAGCCCACCCCGACGCCGTCCGCCGCCCACGCCGTCGCCGTCGGCCGTCGTCGAGCGCGCCCGGCCGTGCCCCTGCGCCGCGGCCCGCCCCATCGCCGTCGTCCGCGCGTCGCCCCGGCCCGCGGCCCTCACCGTCTTCGTCGTCGCCGCCCCCGCCGTCACCCTCGACGGCGGCCCCCGATGTGAGCCGCCGCCGCCCCAGCTCTGTTCAGGGCATTTTTTCATTTTTTTTCATATAATGTGTATTAATTTTGTTATTCATATCATTTTTCATATATATATATATAATGTATATATGTATGGATGCAAAAGTTAGAATTTTTTCTGTTCATAGATTTTTTTGGTGATATTATTGTAGAATATGCAAATGTTTGTATGTTCATATGCAAAGATTATGTCATTTTTTCATAGAATTTTTATGATTGTTTTCTGTTGTAATTTTGTTCATAGAATTTTTATTTTGTTCATCTAATTTTTATGGTTTTTTTCTGTTGTAATTTTGTTCATAAAGTTTTAGGATGAAAAAAAAAGAAGAAGAAGAAAAAAGGGAGGAGGAGAAGTTTTGTTTATTTTTTAGGATTATTTTAGTTTATGTTTAGTTTAGGAAGAAGGAAAAGAAAAAGGAGAAGAAGAGGAGAGGAAGAAGAGTAGAAATAAACAAGAAGAGGAAAAAATAGAGTAGAAGAAAGGAATAGAGGAGAAGAAGAAAAAATAGAATATTTTCTATTTTTTCCTCTTCTTCTCTATTCCTTTCTTCTTCTCTTTTTTCCCTTTTTTTCTTCGATCTTCTCCTCTATTCCTTTCTTCTTCTCCTCTTTTTTTCTTCTTCTTCCTCTTCTTATTTCTTATCGGGTATGTCGTTATCGATATACCCCCTCGCTGATAACTTTGACATGAGGGGGGAAGGGTCGCCGAGGGTTTGTGGGGCGAGGGTCAGGAACTAGCTAGGGTAGAGAGGGTCGAGGGTCACCGAGGGGTCGAGGGTCGCCGAGGGTTCGAGGGTCGAGGGGTCAAGGGTTCGAGGATCGAGGGTCGTCGAGGGGTCGAGGGTCAAGGATCGCCGAGGGGTCGAAAGGTTGCCTAGTGTCAAAGTATTGAAGAAATCCATGCTTGGTCAATTTTTTGTACTAGATGATGATGATATATATGGTGATATATGAAAACTTTTTTTTAGATGTATAATATATGATGATGATGATGTAATTTTATTCGATGATATATGATGATGTAATTTTGTCGATATACCCCCTCCCCGATAACTTCGACATGAGGGGGGGTCGATCTACCCCCTCCCTGATAAAAAAATTTCTACGTATATGTCGTCGTTGTCGATATACCCCCTCCCCGATAACTTCGACATGAGGGGGGGTCGATCTA
>LR738712.1:673157607-673191781 GCA_902687465.1 Secale cereale
ATATGTCGTCGTTGTCGATATACCCCCTCCCCGATAACTTCTACATGAGGGGGGTGGGTCGATCTACCTCCTCCCCGGTAACATTTTTTTCTACGTATATGTCGTCGTTGTCGATATACCCCCTCCCCAATAACTTCGACATGAGGAGAAGAAGAGGAGAAAAAAAGAAGAGGAAGAAGAAGAAAAAAAAGGGGAGAAGCTGAAGGAATATTCTATTTTTTCTTCTTCTCCTCTATTCCTTTCTTCTTCTCCTCTTTTTTCTTCTTCTTCTTTTCTTCGATCTTCTCCTCTATTCCTTTCTTCTTCTCCTCTTTTTTTCTTCGTCTTCCTCTTCTTCTTTTTTATCGAGTATGTCGTTGTCGATATACCCCCTCCCCGATAACTTCGACATGAGGGGGGAGGGGTTGTTGAGGGTTCGAGGGTCGAGGGTCGTCGAGGGGTCGAGTGTCGCCGATGCCATCGCAAACCCTAGAGAAGCGTTGAGGCCACTAATATGGTTCCTTGTTGTGATTAGCTAGCTAGGTCTACGTTTTCCACTAATATATACGTCTGTCATGTTTGTATAATAATTGTCATGTCATAATATTTGCAGAAACTATGGAGATAGTACGAGACGAGGTAGCAGAACATGTGTTGGGGGACATAATCGCAGACGGAGCTGCTGTCGAAATGTATATCAACGTCGACTACGATGGTCATTTGGAAGGACATGGTGATGAAGAAGCAGGCTACGGTGATACAATGGAGGAGGAAACACATGATTATGATGGCTCCGGTGACCGATTACCGGTGGAAGAAGGACACTGTGATGACGGCT
The DNA here is from genome assembly GCA_902687465.1 of Secale cereale. Lineage (NCBI taxonomy): Eukaryota > Viridiplantae > Streptophyta > Magnoliopsida > Poales > Poaceae > Secale > Secale cereale. The sequence continues at coordinate 673,158,425 of LR738712.1, forward strand.
CCGGTGACCGAACGGAGTCCGGCCAGGTATATATATATATTAATTAAGCATGTGCTGGCACTATAGCTAATTGATGCATTGATTGTTTTTGTATGTACACGTATTAACTCTCTTCTTTCTTCTTTTCTAGCCCTCTGGGTCGAGCCAAAGTTCGGTAAGGAGACGAGGCCCGAAGAAAAGGTTGCACCAGGATGAAAAGTTCATCATCGAAGAAATCGGGCGTGATGGCCTACCGAGTAAATCCATCAAGGCCAAGGACGCATTTTCTGCTTAGTGCGGGGTTGTTGTTAGGGACATGATCCCGATCAGCATCCACCTATGGTACAAGCCTAAGAACGAAGACCCTCAGGTGTCTTATGTCAACGATATGCAAAAAAATGATCTTTGGACCGCGCTGAAGGCCAATTTCACCCTACCGCCAGAGGAGGATCCGGAGAAGCCACCAGTTATAGAGCCATTGGTCATGGAGGCCGCTCTTAAGAAGATGGGGGAACTATTCAGGAGGTGGAAGAATGAGTTGAATGCAAAGTTTGTCGAAAAAACAAGACTCCAGAATACATCAGCCGGTTTGAGAAGATCAGAGATCACTGGGACGCATTTGTGGCCCACAAGAAATCGGAAAAGAGTAAGCAGATGTCAGAGAGAAACAAGAAAAATGTTGCGAAGAAGAAGCATCACCATCGCACGGGGTCAGGTGGCTACCTCAAAGCCGGGCCGTTGTGAGCCAAGGCCGACAATACCCTGCTTGCTAAAGGGGTAGAACCACAGACATTACATTGGCCAGACCATTCAAGGACTTGGTTCTTCAGAGTTGGGGGAACCTTGGACCCTGTAACAGGGAAGTGCGTTTGGACGGAGGAGCAACTTGCAATACCCATCAAGAAGCTTCAGTTCTATATCGAAGCAGCGCAACAAGGGACGTTCGTTCCCGACAGACAGAACAACGAGCTCACAATGGTCCGCGGGAATCCTGAGCACCCTGGACGGACACGAGGCATAACAAGCTCCCTTTCGTGGAAGGCTGGGTTTCCCGACGCAGGAAGTTACAAATGCCGACAGAGGAAGAAGAAAGTGGATCGGAGCACTCTGCAGGCGCTGCACGCAAGAGTAAAAGCGCTAGAGGACGAACGAGAAGTAGTTCGCAGCAAGCGACCTGCCGAAGCTACCCCGCCATCTCAGCGGAAAAGCAGCGTGGCTTCCACCGAGCTGCCTGAGGAGCCTGTCTTCACGGCTCTTGCTAGCTACCCCGTGGATGCTATCACGGAGTATCAACATTACCACCTTATAACGCAATGGTTGCAATTGAAAGTCAAGGCGGTTGTAGGCTCTGTTTTTTCCTGCTGAACCCGACGCAACTTTTCACTACCGTCCGATTCCAGAAAATCTGATATCTATGATATTGGGTTCATTAACACAAATCTCATAGATGAATATCAGGTTCAACTTCATGCCAAAGACGCCGAGGCCAACTTGCTACAATCATTGATAATAAATCAAAACAAAGATAAAATACTCTTTCCTTACAACTTCCAGTGAGTGTTACTGTCTTGTGCATATTTGGTTTCCCTTAATTATATATTACTTGAGGTTATAGTAATTAATGTAATTGATGAGTTATATGCATGTGTGCGCAGGTTCCACTATATTCTCCTAGAGATTAAGCTTGAGGAGGGACTAGTAACCGTCTTAGACTCGAGACGAAAAGATCCTGGAACCTTTGCGGACATGTCTAACATGCTCAACAAGTAAGTTCAATCGATCATTACCGCACCATATCGGCAACTTTGTTCATTTGATATAAAGTAATTGTTTTCTTTGTCTCGCAGGGTTTGGAAAGAATTGACCAAAAAAGTTCCGGCACTACCGCGGGAACTGCGATGGATTTACCCGAAAGTAAGTACTACTAGCTAGCTAGTTCTGCGCATCTCCCGCTAACTCTAGCTATACTTTCATCAATGCCATTTATAATGCTTCGTTATCAGTTTGATTGACCTCTATTTCTCGTAAAGTGCTTGTGGCAGGAAGCCGGGAATAATTAATGTGGATACTACATCTGCGAGTTCATCTACAACGCGACGGCCAAGAATAGGCGGGGCTACTCTAAAAGATAATTTGATGTGCGTAAGCAAAAATATTCACAATTTTATTTATTACCATAATTTCTGTTGAGTTTAATTCATATATATGTATTGACCCCCTTCTTCAAATTAGATGTGGCAGATGCGGGATGAACTCCTACCACAAGATCACATACGGGCAATTGAAAAGGAATTGGCGGGATTCTTTCTTGACCATGTCATAAATAAAGCCGGAGAATACCATCTGGAATTTGACATTAGATGTTAGGGAATTGTAAGAGATCTTATATTGTATGTATGTAGCCAGTAGCGTCGGATAGATATACGAAAACTTGTTGTTCGACCAATCTCTCGGAGAAGGAGAGAGGTCGATCTTCTGTACTTAATGGTTTCCTTCATTTGCTTACTAGCTAGCGTGTCGAGTCCTCCGATCTATACGTATAGTACGTAGCATCGACCAAGCACGGAGATAAGAGATGATACTTCTCTCTATTAGCGGGCTAGCACAATATATGAAACCACTAAATTAACCCTAAAAAATCCCAAACCCCCTCCCCCCTTTCAGAAAAAATAAAAACCCTAGCTACTGATCTGCTGACGCGTGGAAGCTTATTTGTCCCGGTTGGTATAAGAACCGGGACAAAAGCCCCCCCCCCTGCCTGGGCAATCCATAGTGGCCACGTGGAACCCCATCTATCCCGGTTGGTATAAGAACCGGGACTAATGATGTAAGGCATTTGTATCGACCATTTAGTCCCGGTTGCCCAACCGGGACAAATGGTCCTTATGAACCTAGACAAATGGCCATTTTTTGCACTAGTGTTAGCTAGCCCATGCATGCCCATGTGTTTGGCCGGGTCATGTGTGGATGGCCGGTGTGGTGTGCGTGCATGTAGGTCGTGAGTTAGTGGTAACAGAAAAAGGATCAGGTAGTTGCCTGTGTGTGTGCGTGAGTGCTAGGTGGTGTTAGTGGCTTACGCACAGGTCCTGCCTACATAAGGGACCAGAGTGCAGTGCCGTGAGCGCACATACACTCCCAGAGGCTACATCATCTCTCTTTGGCTCGTCTCACGGCACTGCACTCTACTCCCTTATGTAGGCAGGACCTGTGTGTAAGCCACTAACACCACCTAGCACTCACGCATACACACAGGCAACTACCTGGTCCTATTTCTACTACCACTAACACACGACCTACATGCACACACACCACACCGGCCATCAACACATAACCCGGCCAAACACATGGGCATGCATGGGCTTGCTAACAACCTGGTCATGGACTTGCGCCACGCACGCACGCACCCATGCGCGCACCTAACGTGGTTTATGAAGGAAATATGCCCTAGAGGCAATAATAAAGTTGTTATTTATATTTCCTTATATCATGATAAATGTTTATTATTCATGCTAGAATTATATTAACCGGAAACTTAGTACATGTGTGAATACATAGACAAAACAGAGTGTCCCTAGTATGCCTCTACTAGACTAGCTCATTGATCAAAGATGGTTATGTTTCCTAACCATAGACATGAGTTGTCATTTGATCAACGGGATCACATCATTAGGAGAATGATGTGATGGACAAGACCCATCCGTTAGCTTAGCACTATGATCGTTTAGTTTTACTGCTATTGCTTTCTTCATGACTTATACATGTTCCTATGACTATGAGATTATGCAACTCCCGAATACCGTAGGAACACCTTGTGTGCTATCAAACGTCACAACATAACTGGGTGATCATAAAGATTATCTATAGGTGTCTCCGAAAGTATTCGTGGTGTTGGAATAGATCAAGACTAGGATTTGTCACTCCGAGTGTCGGAGAGGTATCTCTGGGCCCTCTCGGTAATGCACATCATAATAAGCCTTGCAAGCAAATGACTAATGAGTTAGTCACGAGATGATGTATTACGGAATGAGTAAAGAGACTTGCCGGTAACGAGATTGAACTAGGTATAGAGATACCGACGATCGAATCTCGGGCAAGTAACATACCGATGACAAAAGGAACAACGTATGTTGTTATGCGGTTTGACCGATAAAGATCTTCGTAGAATATGTAGGAGCCAATATGAGCATCCAGGTTCCGCTATTGGTTATTGACCGGAGAGGAGTCTCGGTCATGTCTACATAGTTCTCGAACCCGTAGGGTCCGCACGCTTAACGTTTGATGACGATCGGTATTATGAGTTTATGAGTTTTGATGTACCGAAGGTAGTTCGGAGTCCCGGGTGAGATCACGGACATGACGAGGAGTCTCGGAATGTCCGAGACATAAAGATTGATATATTGGACGACTATAGTCGGACACCGGAAGTGTTCTGGAAAGTTTTGGAATTTACCGGAGTGCCGGGGGGGTTACCGGAACCCCCCGGGGGAATGATGGGCCTTGGTGGGCCATAGGGGAGAGAGAGGGCAGCAGCCAGGAGGTGGCGCGCCCCCTCCCTAGGAGGAGTCCGAATAGGACTAGGGGAGGGGGGCGCGGCCCCTCTTTCCCTCTCCCTCTCCCTCTCTTTCCTTCCCCCCTTTTCCTTCTTTGGTAGATTCCTACTAGGAAGATGATTGCAATCCTATTCCTAGTTGGATTGCAGCCCTAGCCGCACCATAGGAGGGCCGGCCGGCCTCCCCCCTTGCTCCTTTATATACGAGGGCAGGGGGCACCCAAAGACACACAAGTTGAATTGTTCTAGCCGTGTGCGGTGCCCCCTCCACAGAAACACACCTCGGTCATACCGTCGCGGTACTTAGGCGAAGCCCTGCGCCAGTAGATACATCATATCCGTCACCACGCCGTCGTGCTGATGAAACTCTCCCGTGAAGCTGAACTGGATCAAGAGCTCGTGGGACGTCATCAAGCTGAACGTGTGCTGAACACGGAGGTGCCGTACATTCGGTGCTTGATCGGTTGGATCGCGAAGAAGTTCGACTACATCAACCGCGTCACTTGACGCTTCCGCTCCCGGTCTACGAGGGTACGTAGACACACTCTCCCCTCTCGTTGCTATACATCTAGTAGATAGATCTTGCGTGATCGTAGGAAAATTTTAAAATACTACGTTCCCCAACAGTTTACTCCAACATACTTCCCCTAAATCACAATCTCGTTCTCGCCAGAGTTGTTGAAGCTCATGTCATTGTCGTCGTCACGGCCGTGACCCAGCCTGCGGACCCGACCCGGCGCATTGATGCTGGTCGCACCGCCACGGACCCGACCTGGCGCACTGACGCCGGTCGCATCGTGCTCCGTCACGACCCCGGCGACATACGCCGAGCTCCTTCTCCGCCGGCGACACACGTCTGGCGTCCCTCTACGCCCCGCACGTCCCGCGCACCCGACGCGCCTGACGAGCCCGACAGCAGCAGTGCGTCCCGCACGCACACGACGCGCTTGACCAGCCCGACTGCACCAGACGCTCACCGCGCGCCGCCCCCGCGTCCGCCATGGCAGCCGCCAGCGACAAACGTCGAAAAGATGTAGCCGAACTCAAGCACGGACTCGAGCACAACGGCGACATACGCCTCCTCCCAACATCGACCGCACGCTCGTACGCACACCCGCGGTCTTGACGCGCCCGACGCGTCTAGTGCGCACCCATAACACGCACCGGTCACGCCTGGCTCGCCGCCACGGCTTATTCCCCTGCATCGCTGTGGCCTCAAGCGCAGCGCAGCACCTCCATGCCGCTGTGTGTCGTTGAAGCCGCCACCAGGCAGGTCCTCCATGGCCTCCTCACCGTGCCTTCGCAGCCACCGCGGCCTCCTCGCCGCGCCGCGCACCTCCATAGACCGACACAAGGCTCGGAGCATCGCGCAGCCGTCGGCGAACTCCATCACCGCCAGCACGCCTCCGACAAGGAGAACGACGCCCAAGATGAACCAGCTCATGAAACTAATTGTTGGAACCGAAACGCTGAACCCTAGCTCTCTCCCTCACACTTGCTACGCTCGAACGACGGAAGGAAGGAGGAAGGGACGAAACACAGGGACACGGTAGATTGGCGCACATACGCCCAACGCAAACAACGGCGATCTTTTTTCGCCGAGCACGAACTCGACACCACCGCACCGTGAGCGCACATACACTCCCATAGGCTACATCATATCTCTCTGGCTCCTCTCACGGCACTGCACTCTGGTCCCTTATGTAGGCAGGACCTGTGAGTAAGCCACTAACACCACCTAGCACTCACGCACACACATGCAACTACCTGATCCTATTTCTACTGCCACTAACTCACGGCCTACATGCACGCACACCACACCGGCCATCCACACATGACCCGGCCAAACACGTGGGCATGCATGGGCTAGCTAACAACCTGGTCATGGACTTGCGCCACGCATGCATGCACCCATGCGCGCACCTAACGTGGTTTACTCCAACATCATCGCCCTCCTTGGCCACCCAGCGTCTGAGCCACGACGCCGCAGCAGTGGAAGAGAGGACGGTCTGAGTTGCAACGTCCTCCATCAGAGACAGCAGACGGTCCATGCTGGTCGGCATGCCGAGCGGGTCGAGCACGTCTGCAGAATTAACATCAACGACGACAAAAGCTGATCAGAACGCTGATTCGACTCACGATGTTGAGACTTCAGATTCAGAACGAATGCAAAGAAACGGCGCACCACAAACGGGGAAGCAAAGAATACCCTGCGAGAAGAAGTTGTGGGTGACGAGGTCACGCCCGCTGTAGTCGTCGTCGTCGTCGTGCCGGCTGACCTTCTTGACATGGGTGCTGTACGGGCGGCGGTCGGCGGTGACGGCGGGGGAGTGGACCGCGCCGAAGGACACGGGAGCACCGGACTTGAGGAGGCTGGCCGGTGCGGCACCCTTGCAAACGACGGCGGAGGCCATGGTCTCTATCTTCTCTCTCTCTCTTCTTTCCCTCTCTCTTTCTGCTGTGACGATTTTTGATTGAAAACGGTTTTTTATAGCTCGCCCTACGTGGTACCCACTATTACAGCCATCCATCCTGACTTCTCGTGCATGTGGATGTGTGAAACTGTGCGGAGATGAGCAGCAGGCGTCAGGCGCGTATTGCTTAATCATCTAGCATGAGCTGACATGATGGGTCATGTCTCACTCTTCCGTTAGACCATCCCGCTAGCCTTCTCTTGTCCACTCTCTTTTGGAATCTCTCAGCATAGACTGCACGATGAATAGCGTGTAGTCCCCGCCATGAATGTCAGGAGATTTTAATGCGAGATACAGTCTCTCTCGCTCTACACGCTCTACACGCTCCGTCTCTCTCCTTACACAGTCTCCCATGTCACATGCATGCACAGCAGTACATGCCCCCATATGAATAGTAGTACATGTTGTTAATATTTTTTTGCAGGAAGAAAATCTGATTATGTTTAGCAGCAGCCGGTGCAAGAACATCTTGGTAAAGTCTGCATATTTTGGTTGATTGTGACAAGATCTTTTAAACAAGATCAGACATGAATATATTTAACTGAATTTTGATATACGGTTTGATGAAACTTTAAAAACTCTGATTCATACACTTGTCAAGCAAGCTGTACATCATGTTTCATACCATTTCATATAAGTTTTACGCATGTGGCATCGCTGCAGACCACTCGCACCATTCTGCCACAATGCCATGCAACGGACAGCTTGTGGTTACTGTTTAGCTGGACAGCGCCTGCTAATGACACTGCAGTGGACTGCTGCATGGCTCGTGATGTTCCTTTCGAGCACAAATCCCGACACAAAATAACGGTCCAGATAAAAGGTACCGTGGAGCACGACCTAGGAAGAAACTTTGCGTTTTTGATTCTTGTGGAGGGAGTGCGAAATGGAGGGGGTTTTGTAAAGGGGGAGGGGATGAGATGAGAGAGAGAGGGTTTAGAAGGTTCTAGAGGGGCCTCGAGTCCTCCAGAATCATAGCTTCGTGATTCGTGCTGGTTTGATGCACGATCGTGGCGACATGGATCTGATGAAGGCAGTTTTTTCTGCTGTGGTGCGCTAGGCAAGAGAAGTTTGCTCTCTGTCGAGTGATTTGCTTTCTCTAGTCTGCTTGGCGCTTGGCTATAATAAAGCAACGATTAAAGTATATGGCAACCGTGTGGCAGTTTGCAGTGGCAGAGCTGAGCTATTTCTTCTGTGTTCTTAGTGTGAAAGAACTATTGCCTGGCCTTATAGAAAAAATGGAACAGTTGGCGCCGGAGTTGATCTGCAAGTTAGAGATGATCTTCCCGCCAAGCTTCTTTAATCCAATACAACACTTGATTTTGCATCTCTCGGCCGAGGCAAGATTGGGGGGGCATGCAAAATCATTGGTGCTACTCAACTGAGAGGATGCAGCAGACGCTTCGAGCAAAATGTAAAAATAAACATAGAATTGAAGCATCGATGGTCGAGGCATTCATCATTGAGGAGGCGGCAAACTTCGTGACAGCACACTACGAAGCCAAAAATCATCATTTGCATAATCTGAAGCCTCGGTACAATGCTGGCGACCGTAAAAAGGGTCAATCCAACCTCAGCCTATTCAAAGGGAATCTCGCACCAGCCAGGGGTTGGAAACCAGTATCGTTGGATTTTGAAGAATGGTGGACCATTTCGCTGTATCTCTTCAACAACCTAACAGAAATGCGGACGTACATCGAGTAAGATCTCGGTACATACAATTCTTCGCAACTTCTAATTCCTTTGAACTGCTCTTATTCCTGGATATTGGATGCAGTCGATACATCGCCATATTCTCGTATGGAGCGCTGATCCAAAAGGATTCCGTAAAAGAGTATGAGCTTTTGGCAAAGCACGGAGGCGAATATCCCGGTTTCATCTCTTGGTTCAAAAAACGGTAATTTCCATTAGACCATTTCATTTCTTTGGCTAATTTGCGACTAATGCAACAATCCTTTCATATTAAACTTGTAGGCTAATTCATAGATTATGGATGCCAAATTGAGACAAGTACCTAATGGTTTTGACTATAAGGTCCGTTCATTTGACAAATACGACATCAACGGGTATCAGTTCCATACCTATGGCAAAGAGCTATCAATGGCTGACCAAAAGTCTACAAATTATTGCGTCTCTGCTATCGGCGAAGGAAATATCGAGTATTATGGAAGAGTTGAAGCAATTTATGAACTTCAATTCGATGGTGAAAACCCACGAAACGTCATAGTCTTCTGATGTTATTGGTTCCAGGCGAGGGAGACTAGAAGGACTCATGAACATATAGGGCTAGTCGAAATCAAACAAAGCACCCATTTGGATGTTCCCGATGTCTATATTACGGCTCAACAGGAAACCCAAGTTTCCTATCTACCGTGGGCATGTCAAAGTGATCCAAATCTCAGTGGTTGGGATGTAGTTTATGAAGTGCCGCCACATGTTAGACCACCTCCCCCAATGAAGAGGATTATGAACTCACATTAACCAACAAACATATGACGAAGGAGAATTCTTCCAAGAAACACGTCTTTCCAAAAAACGTTTCAAGAACCGCTCTACTCCACCCCAGAACATAGAAGTAGACAACGATAGTGAATCCGACTTCACCCCTAAGCCAGAACAAGAAGAGCCGGAACTGGAAGAAGTTACTGCTGCAGATGACCTGTCAATGCTTGAACGATTACGTAAAGGAGGCCTTCCACATGTTGATGCATTTATTGATGGTGATGATGAGAACGTCACTGATAGTGATGATGATGATGCATTTATAGATGATTCAGAGTAATATTAGTAATGTGAGGTATTCAATTTTTTATTATGTTCATGATGATGATACACTTAAATTATATACATATTATTCATGTCAGGTATTCAATTTTTTATTATGTTCATGATGATGATACACTTAAATTATATACATATTATTCATGTCAGGTATTCAATTTTTTATGTTGTACTAATTTAGTTTACCTTTTGTCACTGCAGGTGCTGACGGGATGGTGGGCAAGGGTCCAGAGCGCCCGGAGCCTCCTACGAGTGGTACTGGCCGGAGGGGTGGTTCCATTATTGCACCCCAGCCCCTCCGGAGAGCGCTGCTAGACAGTATGCAGACAGCAGCGGCGGGCGCTTCTTCTTCGGCTGGGAGAGGTCGGGGGAGGACAAAGAAGGCTGCTAGAGGTGGACGTGGCAGCGGGAGAGGTAGGAAGGCTGCTACGCCTTCCTCGCCGCCATCCCCAGCTGATTCACCCGACCACAGGACTGCTCCGTCTGACGTGGACCCGTCAGACTCGGGTCCTTTGGCCCACCAGACTCAGGTCGCCAATCCTTCGCCTGACGTGCACCCGGCAGACTCGGGTCCTTCGGCCTACCAGACTCGGGTCGCCTATCCTTCGCCCCACGTGAGTATGGCCCCAGAGTCTTCGTCCCAGAAGACTCCGGTCCCGGAGTCTTCTTCCCACGAGACTCTGGAGGCTAGTCGCCCTACTGATGGTAGCAAGGACACCTTTTTTGATGATATCTACAACGACGACGAGCTGGTTGAGAAGGGCAAGAAGGTTTACCAGTGTGGCGGCACAAAGCTCCCGCCCGTGCCGACGACCCCCAAGCAGAGGTGCTTGATTGCGCCTAATGGGTTGAAGTAAGTGCATTTACTCTTTTTTAACCTTTTGCCTTAAATTAATATCTAATGCGTCGGCCTTGTCATACTGCAGGGGCTGGGTACACCCCCGTGGTTCCCGCAGGCCCAACCAGGTCCTTGGTGTGCTTTGCCGGCAGCACTTCCTTGGGTGGGTCACGTTGCCCGGTGAGGGTCAGGTTCGACAGCTAGCACTGACCTGGGAGCTGTACTCGGTTGCCCCGGCCCCGCCGTAGTATTTGGTCGCCGGTGTCGTGTGCGAGATGGTGGCCGAGATTGTGTTCCGTCAGTTTTGGGTAATTTCTCCTTTACAGAATTAAAAATCCACACTACCTAGTGATTGTACTAATCAGTGTTTTCTTGTTTGATTGCAAACCTTCTACAGGGTTTCAGAGGGAGAGCAGGAGGCCGCGTGTAAGGTTGTCGATGCCGAGTGCAAGCGCCTACTTCAGAACTTACGGCACGAGGCTCGGGTGCAAGCCGTTCGAGACTACTACGCCAAGAAGGGTATTAGGAGGGCCAGGAAGAAGTGTCACGGCAAGTTTCTGTGTAAGGACAAGTACATGCTGGTAATTACCTATTCTTAAGACCTTGAACTTAGTTTCTTGATTTGATTCGTAGGCGTAGCGCTGAAATTTCTCTTGACTAACTTAGGTGCCCCCGAGATGGTGTGTGGATAAGATGGACTGTTGGGAGGCGTTGGTGGATGTGTGGTGCTCTCCCCAATGGCTAGTCGAACACCATAGGGCCAAGGATAAGCGTGACCAAATGGAAGGTATGCCACACCATCAAGGGAGCTCTAACCTGTTTTAGTACGGGGATCACTAGGTATGTGTTAGCTAAATAATGACCTAAACTTATCTTAGCTAGTTCATTTATGACACATTTAGCTCTAAAATGACATAATAACCTTAGATAGCTATATAAAATGCCTAAATATGCTTTAGTTAGTTATAAAATGCCATAACTACCTTGGATTGCTCAATAACGACCTAAACTAATCTTTAGCTAGTTCATTTATGACATATTTAGCTCTAAAATGACATAATAACCTTACATAGTTGTATAAAATGCCTAAATATGCTTTAGTTAGTTATAAAATGGCATAACTACCTTGGATAGCTCAATAACGACCTAAACTAACCTTAGCTAGTTCATTCATGACATAATTAATCTTCAAAAATGACATAATCACCTTAGACAGCTCTATAAAATGCCTAAATATGCTTTAGTTAGCTAAAAAATGGCATAACTAACTTGGATTGCTCAATAATGACATAATTAGCATACATCGGTCAATAATGGCATAATAATCTTGGTTCCTCCAAAATGACCTAAACTTAGTTTATTTTCCTCGAAAATGACATAATAACCTTACTTAGCTCCAAAATGACCTATTTACATAGCAATATCATTCTTCATGCTAGCTTGAGCCCTTAACTAATATTGTGTTCCTCTCTCTCAGGCAAACCACCACAAGAAGCATGTGCCAAATCTGTTCGACCTCTATGGCATGGCCCATAGTGCCCCCTACAAGAAGGCCAAGGCATTCTCGGAGTCTGACCTAGATAATCTAGAGAGCTTCACCAACGTCTCCTCCCACCACAAGCTCGTGAGGTACAGAGACGAGAGGAAGAAGAGGAAATGGGGGGACTTTAACCCAAGTCAGGATCCTTTTGATACAAAGCTGGTCATGATATCTGGTGGCGGGAGGCCCCATGGCGCCATGGCCATTGGTGATGGACTGATACGTTGTCCTAGGACTCTCCCGCAGATCAAGAAGTGCCAGACTAGCTCCGATCCTAAGATAATGCCTCGTTCACGGCCCGCGGAGCTCGCCATGGCGGTTAGTTATACAAACTCTCTCACCTTTCCTCCATTACATTGTGTGTGCGTCCGTCGTTGATTACAATGCTAACGAGGAGTGGTGTGTTGCAGGCATTGGTTGAGAAAGAGAGATTGAACACCCAGGCGCTTTTGGCGAAGGCAAAAAGGGAGGCGGCGGAGAGGGAGATGGAGATGGAGGAGAGGACGGCTAAGCTGTTGGAGGAGGAGAGGAACCGGAACGAGGCGTCTAACCGGGCCCTATACGAGCTCCTTGTGGTACGTTTCTTGTGCATATTAGCCAAATCATGCACGTAATGTTCGCATTACTAACTAATATGACTAACTCGTGATAACCAAATGTGCAGACCATGTGCGAGCAAAACGGCCAGACCCCTTCGCCGATGCCCCAGATTGCTCCTGCAACCACGGTGAGTTTGATTCCAATGGTCGTTAGTTACTAGTATTCACATTTTCAGTTGCATCATGTTAAGGAGACATTATTGGAAATGATCTTTGTTGGGGAACGTAGTATTTTAAAATTTTCCTACGATCACGCAAGATCTATCTACCAGATGCATAGCAACAAGAGGGGAGAGTGTGTCTACGTACCCTCGTAGACCGGGAGCGGAAGCGTCTATTGACGCGGTTGATGTAGTCGAACTTCTTCGCGATCCAACCGATCAAGTACCGAACATACGGCACCTCCGCGTTCAGCACACGTTCAGCTCGATGACGTCCCAGGAACTCTTGATCCAGTTGAGCTTCACGGGAGAGTTTCGTTAGCACGACGGCGTGGTGACGGATATGATGAAGTTACCAGCGCAGGGCTTCGCCTAAGCACTGCAACGGTATAACCAAGGTGTGTTTCTGTGGAGGGGAGCACCGCACACGGTTGGGAGAGATCAACTGATCAACTTGTGTGTCCTAGGGTGCCCCCCTGCCCCCGTATATAAAGGAGCAAGGGGAGGGGCCGGCCATCCCTTCTATGGCGTGCCAGGGAGGCAATCCTACTAGGAATAGGATTGCAATCCTATTCCTAGTAGGAGTCCACCAAGAAGGAAGAGGGGAAAAGGAAGGAGAGGGAGAGGTGGCGCCCCCCAATCCTAGTCCAACTAGGATTCCCTGGTGGGGCGCCGGCCAGCCTCTATGGGATGCCTCTCTTCTTTCCTCAAGGCCCACTATGGACCATCCCCCTTCGTGGGGGGTTCCGGTAACCCCCTCCGGCAATCCGGTTAAATCCGAAACTTTTCCGGAATACTTCCGGCGTCCGAATATAGTCGTCCAATATATCAATCTTTATGTCTCGGACATTCCGAGACTCCTCGTCATGTCCGTGATCTCATCCGGGACTCCGAACTACCTTCGGTACATCAAAACTCATAAACTCATAATACCGATCGTCATCAAACGTTAAGCGTGTGGACCCTACGGGTTCGAGAACTATGTAGACATGACCGAGACTCATCTCCGGTCAATAACCAACAGCGGAACCTGGATGCTCATATTGGTTCCTACATATTCTACGAAGATCTTTAACAACATACGTTGTTCCTTTTGTCATCGGTATGTTACTTGCCCGAGATTCGATCGTCGGTATCTCTATACCTAGTTCAATCTCGTTACCGGCAAGTCTCTTTACTCATTCCGTAATACATCATCTCGTGACTAACTCATTAGTCATTTGCTTGCAAGGCTTATTATGATGTGCATTACCGAGAGGGCCCAGAGATACCTCTCCGACACTCGGAGTGACAAATCCTAGTCTTGATCTATGCCAACACCACGAATACTTTCGGAGACACCTATAGAGCATCTTTATGATCACCCAGTTACGTTGTGACGTTTGATAGCACACAAGGTGTTCCTACGGTATTCGGGAGTTGCATAATCTCATAGTCATAGGAACATGTATAAGTCATGAAGAAAGCAATAGTAGTAAAACTAAACGATCATAGTGCTAAGCTAACGGATGGGTCTAGTCCATCACATCATTCTCCTAATGATGTGATCCCATTGATCAAATGACAACTCATGTCTATGGCTAGGAAACATAGCCATCTTTGATCAATGAGCTAGTCTAGTAGAGGCATACTAGGGACATACTGTTTTGTCCATGTATTCACACATGTATCATGTTTCCGGTTAATACAATTCTAGCATGAATAAAAGACATTTATCATGATATAAGGAAATACTAATAACATCTTTATTATTGCCTCTCGGGCATATTTCCTTCGGTCTCCCACTTGCACTAGAGTCAATAATCTAGCTCACATCCCCATGTGATTTAATACCGATAGTTCACATCGTTATGTGAATAACACCCATAGTTCACATCGCCATGTGACCAACACCCAAAGGGTTTACTAGAGTCAATAATCTAGTTCACATCGCTATGTGATTAATACCCAAGAGTAATAAGGTGTGATCATGTTTTTGCTTGTGAGAGAAGTTTAGTCAACGGGTCTGTCACATTCAGATCCGTATGTATTTCGCAAATTTCTATGTCTACAATGCTCTGCATGGAGCTACTCTAGCTAATTGCTCCCACTTTCAATACGAATCCAGATTGATACTTAGAGTCATCTGGATTTAGTGTCAAAGCTTGCATCGGTGTAACCCTTTACGACGAACTCTCTATCACCTCCATAATCGAGAAACATTTCCTTAGTCATCCAGTTACTAAGGATAATTTTGACCGCTGTACAGTGATCTACTCCTGGATCACTATTGTACCTCCCTGTCAAACTCATGGCAAGGTACACAACATGTTTGGTACACAGCATGGCATACTTTATAGAACCTATGGCTGAGGCATAGGGAATGACTTTCATTCTCTCTATATTTTTCTGCCGTGGTCTGGCTTTGAGTCTTACTCAACTTCACACCTTACAAGTCAGGCAAGAACTCCTTCTTTGACTGATCCATTTTGAACTAGTTCAAAATCTTATCAAGGTATGTACTCATCGAAAGTCTTATCAAGCGTCTTGATCTATCTCTATAGATCTTGATGCCCAATATGTAAGCAACTTCACCAAGGTCTTTCTTTGAAAAAACTCCTTTCAAACACTCCTTTATGCTTTCCAGAAAAATTCTACATCATTTCCGATCGACAATATGTCATTCACATATACTTATCAGAAAGATTGTAGTGTTCCCACTCACTTTCTTGTAAATACAGGCTTCACCGCAAGTCTGTATAAATATATATGCTTTGATCAACTTATCAAAGCGTATATTCCAACTCCGAGATGCTTGCACCAGTCCATAGATGGATCGCTGGAGCTTGCACATTTTGTTAGCACCTTTAGGATTGACAAAACCTTCTGGTTGCATCATATACAATTCTTCTTTAATAAATCCATTAAAGAATGCAGTTTTGTTATCCATTTGCCAGATTTCATAAAATGCGGCAATTGCTAACATGATTCGGACAGACTTAAGCATCGCTATGGGTGAGAAAGTCTCATCGTAGTCAACTCCTTGAACTTGTCGAAAACCTTTCGCAACAAGTCGAGCTTTGTAAACAGTAACATTACCGTCAGCGTCGGTCTTCCTCTTGAAGATCCATTTATTTTCGATGGCTTGTCGATCATCGGGCAAGTCAACCAAAGTCCACACTTTGTTCTCATACGTGTATCCCATCTCAGATTTCATGGCCTCAAGCCATTTTGCGGAATCTGGGCTCATCATCGCTTCCTCATAGTTCGTAGGTTCATCATGGTCTAGTAACATGACTTTCAGAACTGGGTTGCCGTACCACTCTGGTGCGGAACGTACTCTAGTTGATCTACGACGTTCAGCAGAAACTTGATCTGAAGTTTCATGATCATCATCATTAGCTTCCTCACTAATTGGTGCAGGAATCACTGGAACTAGTTTCTGTGATGTTCCACTTTCCAATTCGGGAGAAGGTACAATTACCTCATCAAGTTCTACTTTCCTCCCACTCACTTCTTTCGAGAGAAACTCCTTCTCTAGAAAGGATCCACTCTTAGCAACAAAGACCTTGCCTTCGGATCTGTGATAGAAGGTGTACCCAAAAGTTTATTTTGGGTATCCTATGAAGATTTACTTCTCCGATTTGGGTTCGAGCTTATCATGTTGAAACTTTTTCACATAAGCATCGCAGTCCCAAACTTAAAGAAATGACAGCTTAGGTTTCTCGTCAAACCATAGTTCATACGGTGTCATCTCCACGGATTTAGATGGTGCCCTATTTAACGTGAATGTAGTTGTCTCTAATGCATAACCCCAAAAGCGATAGTGGTAGATCGGTAAGAGACATCATCAATCGCGCCATATCTAATAAAGTACGGTTATGACGTTCGGACACACCATTACACTGTGGTGTTCCAGGTGGCGTGAGTAGTGAAACTATTTCACATTGTTTTTACTGAAGGTCAAACTCGCTAACTCAAATATTTTACCTCTACGATCATATCGTAGAAACTCTTATTTTCTGTTACGATGATTCTCCACTTCACTCTGAAATTCTTTGAACTTTTCAAATGTTTCAGACTTGTGCTTCATTAAGTAGATATATCCATATCTGCTCAAATCATCAGTGAAGGTCAGAAAATAACGATACCCGCCGCGAGCTTCAACACTCATTGGTCCGCATACATCAGTATGTATGATTTCCAACAACTCTGTTGCTCGCTCCACAGTTCCGGAGAACAGAGTTTTAGTCATCTTGCCCATGAGGCATGGTTCACAAGCACCAAGTGATTCATAATCAAGTGATTCCAAAAGTCCATCACTATGGAGTTTCTTCATGCGCTTTACACCAATATGACCTAAACGACAGTGCCACAAATAATTTGCACTATCATTATTAACCTTGCATCTTTTGGCTTCAATATTATGAATATGTGTATCACACGATCAAGATCCAACAAACCATTTTCATTGGGTGTATGACCATAGAAGGATTTATTCATGTAAACAGAACAACAATTATTCTCTAACTTACATGAATAACCATATTGCAATAAACATGATCAAATCATATTCATGTTCAACACAAACACCAAATAACACTTATTTAGGTTCAACACTAATCCCGAAAGTATAGGGAGTGTGCGATGATGATCATATCAATCTTGGAACTACTTCCAATACACATCGTCACTTCATCCTTTAACTAGTTTCTGTTCATTATGCAACTCCCATTTCGAGTTACTACTCTTTAGCAACTAAACCAGTATCAAATACCGAGGGGTTGCTATGAACACTAGTAAAATACACATCAATAATCTGTATATCAAATATACCTTTGTTCACTTTGCCATCCTTCTTATCCGTCAAGTATCTAGGGCAGTTCCACTTCTAGTGACCATTTCCTTTGCAGTAGAAGCACTTAGTTTCAGGCTTGAGTTTAGTTTTGGGTTTCTTCAAGGGAGTGACAACTTGCTTGTCGTTCTTCTTGAAGTCCCCCTTCTATCCCTTTGCCCTTTACTTGAAACAAGTGGTCTTGTTATCCATCAACACTTGATTTTGTTTCTTGATTTCTACCTTCGCCGATTTTAGCATCGCGAAGAGCTCGGGAATTACTTTCGTCATCCCTTGCATATTATAGTTCATCACGAAGTTCTACTAACTTGATGATAGTGACTAGAGAACTTTGTCAATTACTATCTTATCTAGAAGATTAACTCCCACTTGATTCAAGCAATTGCAGTACCCAGACAATCTGAGCACATGCTCACTGGTTGAGCTATTCTCCTCCATCTTGTAGGCAAAGTACTGTCAGAGGTCTCATACCTCTCGACACGGGCATGAGTATGAAATACTAATTTTAACTCTTGGAACATCTTATATGCTCCGTGGCGTTCAAAACGTTTTTGAAGTCCCGGTTCTAAGCCGTAAAGCATGGTGCACTTAAACTATCAAGTAGTCATCATACCGAGCTTTTGTCAAAACGTTCATAGCGTCTGCATCTGCTCCTGCAATAGGTCTGTCACCTAGCGGTGCATCAAGGACATAATTCTTCTGTGCAGCAATGAGGATAATCCTCAGATCACGGAACAATTCCGCATCATTGCTACTAACATCTTTCAACTTAGTTTTCTCTAGGAACATAAAAAATAAACGCAGAGCAAGATCACGAGCTATTGATCTACAACATAGATATGCTAATACTACCAGGACTAAGTTCATGATAAATTAAAGTTCAATTAATCATATTACTTAAAGAACTCCCACTTAGATAGACATCCCTCCGGTCATCTAAATGATCACGTGATCCAAATCAACTAAACCATGTCCGATCATCACGTGAGATGGAGTAGTTTCGATGGTGAACATCTTATGTTGATCATATATACTATATGATTCACGCTCGACCTTTCGGTCTCCAGTGTTCCGAGGCCATATCTGCATATGCTAGGCTCGTCAAGTTTAACACGAGTATTCTACGTGTGCAAAACTAGCTTACACCCGTTGTATTTGAACGTAGAGCTTATCACACCTGATCATCACGTGGTGTCTCGGCACGATGAACTTTCGCAATGGTGCATACTCAGGCAGAACACTTATACCTTGAAATTTTGTAAGGGATCATCTAATAATGCTACTGTCGTACTAAGCAAAATAAGAAGCATAATAAGATAAACATCATATGCAAATCAAAATATGTGACATGATATGGCCATCGTCATCTTGTGCTTTTGATCTCCATCTCCAAAGCACCGTCATGATCACCTTCGTCACCAGCGCGGCACCTTGATCTCCATCGTAGCATCGTTGTCGTCTCGCCAACTATTGCTTCTACGACTATCGCTACCGCTTAGAGATAAAGTAAAGCAATTACATGGCGATTGCATTTCATACAATAAAGCGACAACCATATGGCTCCTGCCAGTTGCCGATAACTTTACAAAACATGATCATCTCATACAAAACCATATATCTCATCATGTCTTGACCATATCACATCACAACATGCCCTGCAAAAACAAGTTAGACGTCCACTACTTTGTTGTTGCAAGTTTTACGTGGCTGCTACGGGCTTAGCAAGAACCGTTCTTACCTACGCTTACAAAAACCGCAACGATGTTTCGTCAAGTATGTGCTGTTTTAACCTTCATAAGGACTGGGCGTAGTCACACTTGATTCAGCTAAAGTGAGAGAGACAGACACCCGCCAGTCACCTTTAAGCAACGAGTGCTCATAACGGTGAAACCAGTTTCACGTAAGCGTACGCGTAATGTCGGTCCGGGCCGCTTCATCTCACAATACCGCCGAAGCAAAGTATGACATGCTGGTAAGCAGTATGACTAGTATCGCCCACAACTCATTGTGTTCTACTCGTGCATATCATCTACGCATAGACCTGGCTCTGATACCACTGTTGGGGAACGTAGTATTTTAAAATTTTCCTACGATCACGCAAGATCTATCTACCAGATGCATAGCAACGAGAGGGGAGAGTGTGTCTACGTACCCTCGTAGACCAGGAGCGGAAGCGTCTAGTGACGCGGTTGATGTAGTCGAACTTCTTCGCGATCCAACCGATCAAGTACCGAACGTATGGCACCTCCGCGTTCAGCACACGTTCAGCTTGATGACGTCCCACGAACTCTTGATCCAGTTGAGCTTCACGGGAGAGTTTCGTTAGCACGACGGTGTGGTGACGGATATGATGAAGTTACCGGCGCAGGGCTTCGCCTAAGCACTGCAACGGTATAACCGAGGTGTGTTTCTGTGGAGGGGAGCACCGCACACGGTTGGGAGAGATCAACTGATCAACTTGTGTGTCCTAGGGTGCCCCCTGCCCCCGTATATAAAGGAGCACGGGGAGGGGCTGGCCAGCCCTTCTATGGTGCGCCAGGGAGGCAATCCTACTAGGAATAGGATTGCAATCCTATTCCTAGTAGGAGTCCACCAAGAAGGAAGAGGGGAAAAGGAAGGAGAGGGGGAGGTGGTGCCCCCCAATCCTAGTCCAAATAGGATTCCCTGGTGGGGCCGGCCAGCCTCTATGGGCTGCCTCTCTTCTTTCCTCAAGGCCCACTATGGACCATCCCCCTTCGTGGGGGGTTCCGGTAACCCCCTCCGGCAATCCGGTTAAATCCGAAACTTTTCCGGAATACTTCCGGTGTCCGAATATAGTCATCCAATATATCAATCTTTATGTCTCGGACATTCCGAGACTCTTCGTCATGTTCGTGATCTCATCCGGGACTCCGAACTACCTTCGGTACATCAAAACTCATAAACTCATAATACCGATCGTCATCAAACGTTAAGCGTGCGGACCCTACGGGTTCGAGAACTATGTAGACATGACCGAGACTCATCTCCGATCAATAACCAATAGCGGAACCTGGATGCTCATATTGGTTCCTACATATTCTACGAAGATCTTTATCGGTCAAACCGCATAACAACATACGTTGTTCCTTTTGTCATCGATATGTTACTTGCCCGAGATTCGATCGTCGGTATCTCTATACCTAGTTCAATCTCGTTACCGGCAAGTCTCTTTACTCGTTCCGTAATACATCATCTCATGACTAACTCATTAGTCATTTGCTTGCAAGGCTTATTATGATGTGCATTACCGAGAGGGCCCAGAGATACCTATCCGACACTCGGAGTGACAAATCCTAGTCTTGATCTATGCCAACACCACGAATACTTTCGGAGACACCTGTAGAACATCTTTATGATCACCCAGTTACGTTGTGACGTTTGATAGCACACAAGGTGTTCCTACGGTATTCGGGAGTTGCATAATCTCATAGTCATAGGAACATGTATAAGTCATGAAGAAAGGAATAGCAGTAAAACTAAACGATCATAGTGCTAAGATAACGGATGGGTCTAGTCCATCACATCATTCTCCTAATGATGTGATCCCGTTGATCAAATGACAACTCATGTCTATGGCTTGGAAACATAGCCATCTTTGATTAATGAGCTAGTCTAGTAGAGGCATACTAGGGACATACTGTTTTGTCTATGTATTCACACATGTATCAAGTTTCCGGTTAATACAATTCTAGCATGAATAAAAGACATTTATCATGATATAAGGAAATACTAATAACATCTTTATTATTGCCTCTAGGGCATATTTCCTTCAATCTTTGGTGCAGCATGCCTCCCTACAAGCATTGACCAATCCTTCTACGCCTGGCAATGGCAGAACCCCGACCGGTCGTTCACCTCCGTTTGCCACTGCCACAGCCCCGACCGGTCCTTCACCTTCGTGATAACGGTATTTTTCTTCTTATTTAATCTATTCAGTCCATTTATGACATAATTTAGCCTACTTAGTCCACAAATGACATAATAAGATGAAGAAAATCAAGGAAGAGGAAGAAAAGAAGGAATAGGAAGAAAAGAAGAAGAAGAAGAGGTTCTTCTTCTTCTTCTTCTTCTTCTTCTTCTTCCTTTCTTCTTCTTCTTATTCTTCTTTTCCTCCTCTTACTTGTTTTTACTCGTAAATGGCATAATAACCTTGCTAACCTCATAAATGTCATATACTTAGCTTGTTGTCCTCTAAAATGACACAATAAGCCTAGTTAGGTCAAAATGACATAATTAGCTAGGTTAGCTTAAAAATGACCAAGTTTAACTAGGTTAGCTCCAATATGATCCATTTAACCTACGTTAGCTCCTAAATGACATAATTTAGCCTATTTAGTCCACGAATGACATAATAAGATGAAGAAAATCAAGGAAGAGGAAGAAAAGAAGGAATAGGAAGAAAAAGAAGAAGAAGAGGTTCTTCTTCTTCTTCTTCCTTTCTTATTCTTCTTCTTCTTTTCCTCCTCTTACTTGTTTTTATTCGTAAATGGCATAATAACCTTGCTAACCTCATAAATGTCATATACTTAGCTTGTTGTCCTCTAAAATGCCTAAATAAGCTTAGTTAGGTCAAAAATGGCATAATTAGCTAGGTTAGCATAAAAATGACCAAGTTTAACTAGGTTAGCTCCAATATGATCCATTTAACCTACGTTAGCTCCTACATGACCTATTTACCTACCTTAGCTCTAAATTGACCTATACACTTAGCATTTTTACCTAACTTAGCCCAAAAATGGCATTTTTACCTACATTTGTTAGAAAAGAAGAAGAAAAAGAATAGGAGAGGAGAGATAGAAAGAGAAGATAAATTGTTCTTATTCTTCTTCTTTTCCTCCTCTTCCTTTTCTTCTAACTAGTCTTCTTCTTATTATTATTATTCTAACTTTCATCTTTCCCAATTTGCAGAATTGATTTAGATAAGGAAGCTTGCATTGATGGAGTGTACTATTGTTCTGGTGCTTCCTTGTTGTTTATGAAAACTTGTTTGGATATGTATGTCTATATGGATATGTTGTCGTTGGAAACTTGTTTCTGGATATGTATGTATATATGGATATGTTGAATAGGACTTTGTTGAACTATGTTGTTGGATATGTTGAATTTGATGAAATATGTTGTTGGACATGATGTTATATGTTGTTGGATATGTTGGATATGTATGTATGTATAGCTGTGTATGAAATCCTGTCAAATTAAATGGATTCAAATAAAAACAGGGGATATATAGCCTCTTTGTCGTCTGCTAGCAGACGGCAAAGGGGTCATGTGGCAGCCACCTATGCAAACTGGGAACACTGGGCTGCCTATTTGGGCACTTTGTCGTCTGCCAGCAAACGACAAAGATTCAAAGCTCTTTGTCGTCTGCTGGCAGACGGCAAAGTACGCCAGTAGGACTGGCAAACAGGGCTAGCTATGCCGTCCGCCAGCAGATGGCAAAGATTCAAAGCTCTTTGCCGTCCACTGGCAGACGGCATAGCTGGCCACGTGGCAGCTTCCCAGTGTTGTCGGAGCTGAGCTCTTTGCCATCCGCCAGCAGACGGCAAAGAGCTTTGCCTATTTTCCGTCTGCTGGCGGACGGCAAAGCACGTCGTTAACCCCCTAACGGCGCTCACCCCACCCCACTACCGTCCGCGATCTTTGCCATCTGTTATCCATAGACGGCGAACGGCAAAGCCCTTTGTCGTCCGCTTCTATGAAGCAAACGGTAAAGAAGGCCTTTGCTGGCACTCGCTCAGACGGACAGTTTGCCGTCCGCCATGGCGGACGGCAAAGAAGCTGATTCCAGGAGTGATAGACATGTGTTGTCATTTGATCAACGGGATCACGTCACTGGGAGAATGATGTTATGGACAAGACCCATCCGTTAGCTTAGCACTATGATCGTTTAGTTTTATTGCTATTGCTTTCTTCATGACTTATACATGTTCCTCTACTATGAGATTATGCAACTCCCGAATACCGGAGGAACACCTTGTGTGCTATCAAACGTCACAGCATAACTGGGTGATTATAAAGATGCTCTACAGGTGTTTCCGAAAGTGTTTGTGGTGTTGGCATAGATCAAGATTAGGATTTGTCACTCCGAGTGTCGGAGAGGTATCTCAGGGCCCTCTCGGTAATACACATCATAATAAGCCTTGCAAGCAATTGACTAATGACTTAGTCATGAGATGATGTATTACAGAACGAGTAAAGAGACTTGCCGGTAATGAGATTGAACTAGGTATGATGATACCGACGATTGAATCTCGGGCAAGTAAACATACCGATGACAAAGGGAACAACATATGTTGTTATGCGGTTTGACCGATAAAGATCTTTGTAGAATATGTAGGAGCCAATATGAGCATCCAGGTTCCGCTATTGGTTATTGACCGGAGATGTGCCTTGGTCATGTCTACATAGTTCTCGAACCTGTAGGGTCCGCACGCTTAACGTTCGATGACGATCAATATTATGAGTTTATGTGTTTTGATCTACCGAAGGTTGTTTGGAGTCCCGGATGAGATCACGGACATGACGAGCAGTCTCGAAATGGTCGAGACATAAAGATTGATATATTGGAAGGTTATATTCGGACACCAGAATGGTTCTGAGGTGTATCGAGTATTTTTCGGAGTACCGGGAGGTTACAGGAACCCCCTCGGGAGGTTATTGGGCCTCATGGGCCTAGTGGTGGAAGAGAGGAGGCGCGCCAAGGTGTGGCGCGCATCCCCCTAGCCCAAACCGAATTGGACTAGGGCTAGCCCCCCCCCCCTTTTCCTTCTCTTCTTCCTCTCCTTCCTTCTTCTCCTACTGGGACTAGGAAAGGGTGGAACCTACTCCTACTAGGAGCAGGATTCCGCCCCTTGGGTATGCCCCTTGTGGCCGGCCCTCCTCCTCCCTCCCTCCTTTATATACGTGGGGAGGGGGCACCCCATAGACACACAAGTTTATTTCTTAGCCGTGTGCAGTGCCCCCCCTCCATAGTTACACACCTCGGTCATATCGTCGAAGTGCTTAGGCGAAGCCCTGCGCCGGTAACTTCATAATCACCGTCACCATGCTGTCATGCTGAAGAAACTCTTCCTTGGCCTCAACTGGATCAAGAGTACGAGGGACGTCACCGAGCTGAACGTGTGCAGATCGCGGAGGTGTCGTGCGTTCGGTACTTGATCGGTTGGATCGCGAAGACGTTCGTCTACATCAACTGCGTTACTAAACGCTTCCGCTTTCGGTCTACGAGGGTACGTGGACACACTCTCCCCGCTCGTTGCTATGCTTCTCCTAGATAGATCTTGCATGATCGTAGGAAAATTTTGAAATACTACGTTCCCCAACATGTACCTTTGGTCCTGAGTAATCGATGTGAAAAGGAGCCTCACAGTTGCTGGAATCCTCTGAGCCAACCTCTCGGTGCGCTACATTGAGGACACAAGGCGATGACACATATCAGCAGCAACATAACTTGATAGAGAGTAGGTCCTTGCATTGGTCCAACAGTAAGATAAATGCCCACTAAATTTGTCACTTAATAATTAGTATCAAGCGGTAAAATCTAGTGCCAAGTTTTCCACCATAAACAAACCCAGCAGATCATCCAAAATCAATCAGACCAAGAGTAGCACCACACCAACAAGGTAAGATTGCAGATTATCATGGCCAAGAAAATGAGGGCCGGCCGGGCCATGCGTGCTCACCGACGATCTTGGGATTAGCAGACAGCTGAATGTAGGCCGCCTTCCGCTTCCTCCCGCTTGCCTCCGACTTGAATCACGATTAAGCGCAATAACCACCCAGCGTTAGCAGCTACGTAGTACAGACAAAAACCCTCGAAAGAAGGAAACCCTCGGCGGCTCACCTGGCGGAGCCACATGTGCAGGGCTCGGGTTCCTCTCGGCTCATTCGTCCATGGCAGAAGTGCGAGAGGGTGGCGGAATGGTGGAGAAGTCTTCTCTGAGAAGCGTCCTTGGCTTGACCGCGTCGGTCAAGCTCCGCGGACATGGGTCGGGCCTGGCCTAGCGCGACCACCTACACCTTAGCAAGGGCGTGGTGGGCCGCTTTGCTTCGCTCTTGTGGCCCATTTATTTTGACCTGATTATGGAGATTCTGGGTCTGGAAAATCAAAAGCTAGAAAGAACTCGTTTTTTGACAGAATCCTCCTTTATTAACTTGCTACAATAGTAGCATCGGATACAATCAGCGGGACAACATCCCTGGGGGGATCATCCAACCATACACTTGGAGGAGAAAATTTTCCTAGCCTAGCTAATTCATGGGCTACTAGATTGTTCTCTCTATAACAATGTTCAAACAAAATATGATTGAAGTCTAAAGACATGTAGTAACAGTCGACGAAGATGGCGCTGGCCACCGATGATGAAAAACCATCTTTTAGTGCAGAAATGACCTCCAAACTGTCCGAGTTCAATTCGATCTTGTTACAACCAGCAGTCCGGGCAAGATTCAAGCCAAATCGTACTGCAATAGCTTCTGCCGTAAAAGCATCATAACATATATTCAGCTTCTCATTTGCAGCAGCTACAAATTTGCCATTGTGGTCTCTGATGACGGCTCCGACCGAGCCTTCGAGCGTATTAGGGTCATATCCCGCGTCCACTTCTAACTTAACATAATCAGCCCTTGGTCTTATCCAATCCTCGACACGAATCCGTGCCTTTGGTACACATGCAGAGATAAAGTTTTCCGCCAATGCTCGTACCGACGGACTAATTTGAGATGTAGTTTGAGGTACCCCCCCATGCGTATGTTTCCTCCTTTCCCACCACAAATACCAGAAGCATGTGGCCAATGTTCCCCTTAGCTTCGGCAGTCCCAGAACATGAATATGGTTTTTTGGAAGATTAAGGAGAAACTCCACTATACCCTCACCCGATCTGTACATCTCTAATGATTGTTTTATCACATCAAGTACTCCAAGACTTCTCCAGACCTCAACTATCACAGGGAACTCAAATAGTAAGTGGCGAATAGTTTCTGGCCCTCGTTTACATACTAGACATTGGGGTTTAGTTTTGATATGCCTATCTGCAAGGTTTGCCCGATAGGGAACAAAACTATTAAGGACTCTCCAAATGAAGATCTAACCTTTTCCGGGCAATCCAGAGACCAAATAGGTTCCCACGTTCGTGATGGTGAGGATGAACTACAAACACCTTGCAATTTGTGTCCAAATTGAGCTTCCCGGACCGCATGGTAGGCGGATCTCACCGTGAATACACCCGTTTTGGTACAGTTCTAGGCCAAAAAGTCTGTCATCTCATAATCTGGTAGCGGTATAGCAAGAATTCTTTGAGCGTCCACACTGCAGAAAGTTTGGTTCACCAACATTGAGTCCCAGTCTCCTGTCCCAGGATCAATAATCTCCTCCACTTGGGAGAGGAGATGATTCCCTCTAGCTGATATGACTTTTCTGGTAGGTGACTGTGGAATCCAACTATCCTCCCAGATTTTAATTTTCTATCCATCACACACCCTCCATATATGACCATATTTGAGTGTCTCCACTCCTTCCATTATACTTTGCCAAGTGTATGCGGCCTTCTTTTTTATACTAACATTCAAAAGCTCATCATTAGGGTAATGCATTGCTTTCAGGATCTTTGCACATAGAGAATCAGGGTTCTCAATAAGCCTCCATGCTTGCTTCGCTAAAAGTGCCAAGTTAAAACAGTGGGTATCTCGAAATCCCATTCCTCCTTTACTCTTAGGTATGAACATCTTCCACCACACAAACCAATGCATTCTCTTGTGTGATGCATCATCACCCCACCAAAAGTGAGATATCGCATCAGTAATTCCTTTGCAGATTTTCTTAAGAATTTTAAAGACCGACACCGCATACGTTGGTATGGCTTGTGCAACAGACTTGATAAGCACTTCTTTACCTCCAGAAGACAAGCATTTTTTCTTCCATCCTGTCAATCTCAAAATCAACCGATCAACTAAGTATTGAAAGCTATCCGTTTTGTCCAAACCTAAGGTGGCAGGCAACCCCAAGTACTTGTCATTGATAGCTTCTGTCATAATATGTAATGTGGAGCAAACCTGAGCCTTGATGCTTACCTCCGTACTAGGACTAAAGAAGATATTGGACTTGTCCACACTTACAAGCTGGCCAGATCCTGCATAGTAAGAATCTAAAATAGCTTTCAAACAGAGCACATTCTGCACATTGGCTTTCATCAGAATTAGTGAGTCGTCAGCAAACAATAGGTTTGTAACATCTGGTGCATTCCTGCAAACCTTCAATCCCACCAAATTAGCTGACTGCTCTGCATCATTTAGTAATGCTACTAGTCCTTCCGTACAAAGCAGAAATAGGTAAGGTGACAATGGGTCACCCTGCTGCAGCCCTCGTGAAGGTGTGACGGTCTTTGTTTCCACCGAGTTATATCTCACTTTGTATTCCACCGAAGACACACAAACCATGATCAATTTGACCCACTCGGCCCTAAATCCCAGCTTCAACAAAATTGCTTTCAAAAAGACCCACTCAACTCTATCATAGGCCTTGTTCATATCTAATTTTACCTCACGCCACCACTCCTTCCTCGTTTTATTTTGTTTAATTGCATGAAGGCTTTCATATGCTATCAACACATTATCAGTAATGAGCCTTCCCGGAACAAAGGCACTTTGTGTGGGGCTGAGAATTTCTGGAAGCAAATCTTTCAATCTTGCTGCATTCATCTTTGATATAGTTTTATACACCACATTACATAAGCTAATGGGTTTGAATTGTGTAACTTTATCCGGTGTGTTTACCTTTGGAATCATAACAATAGTTGTGTCATTCCATCCCGGCGGCATTAATTGTGAGTTAACTGCACTTAGAACTTCCATCGCCATGTCATCTCCTAGCATTGGCCAAAACCTCTCATAAAAAACAACATGTAGCCCATCCGGTCCCGGGGCTTTGAAATCACCAACTGATAACAATGCTTTCCGAACTTCCTCTGCTGTGTATGGAGCCATGAGCAAGTCATTCATGCCCTCAGTAACGCAACGTTGTACCTTGGACAAAACAGCAAGATCCGGCTGTTGGACATGCGATGTGAACAGATTAGAGAAGTAATGTGAAATAATGGTGTTTATATCCTCAGCATTTTCCTTCCAAACTCATGTGACATCTAGTAATTTTTTGATACAATCCCTCTTCTTGCGTGCAGAAGCTGCTCTGTGGAAGAAAGATGTGTTACGCTCACCATGTAGCAACCAATTTGCACGCCCCCGCTGGAGCCAAATGAGCTCTTACTGGTCCAGTAAATTCTCAATCCGGACCTGGATATCTTTCATCTCCTACCGTATCTCACTGGTGTTAGACCGACGTCTAAGTTTCTCCAGGTCTTTCCTAAGTTTATTAATTCTCTTCTTCGGGTTCTCGAGGGTCTCCCGATCCCATTCATGCAAGTCATTTAAAACTGACCTGGTCCGGTCCGAGAGGGAGGGTCCAAGCCCTGCCAGCTTGGCTCACTCCCAAGCTGAGTTAATGATCTCATTCACCGTCGCCTCGCTTAACCATCTGGCTTCAAACATAGGTTTATGATTCTGTTGCTGGCCCACGATTGGCTTATAGTATTCCGTGTCGAGCGGAATGGGCCTATGATCTGAATGAACATGTTGTTCATGCACC
This sequence comes from Secale cereale, assembly GCA_902687465.1. Taxonomy (NCBI): domain Eukaryota; kingdom Viridiplantae; phylum Streptophyta; class Magnoliopsida; order Poales; family Poaceae; genus Secale; species Secale cereale. The sequence goes on from LR738712.1 coordinate 673,187,839, forward strand.
AAGGCTGCATGCGGGAATTTTTCTACCCACATCTCATTACATAGAGCCCTGTCAAGCCGCTCTCGAATTCCCCCTCGGCTCCAAGTAAATGTATCCCCAATAAACACAACCTCTTGCAGTCCACAATCCTCAATACAATCTCTGAAATCTCGCATATAGTGGTTTGGTCTAGCATTGCCCCCTTCTTTCTCGCTCATGTTTGTGATCTCGTTGAAGTCCCCAATGATCATCCACGACCCCCATTATTTGCATGAATATCCCGCAGATAATTCCATGAAAGGTGCTTCCTATCCCAGCTCGGTTCTCCATAAAAACCTGTTAGCCCCCAAGACGGATTATCTCCATCCATCACAATGCCATCAATAACATTATCCGACGAGTAATTCAAAACCACTTCATTTATTAAATTATAAAATAGTACAAGTCCACCAGCACGACCATCACTCGCCACTAAGTGAAAGTGATCAAAACCTAGCTTAACTCTCATAGCTTCTGTCTTCTCATTATTGAGATGTGATTCTGATAAGAAGATCACATCCGCTTTCAGCCACCCTTGGGTATCTAAGAGCTCTCGAATTGCCATAGGCGAAAGCAACCCACGACAATTCCATGCTAAGGTTTTCATTGCGCTCGGCGATCCTCCGTTTCGGAGGTAGCCGATATATCATCATAGTTGTTTGAAACTGCCTCCCCATCATCCGCTTTTAACTTTTTCTTTAGCGCATTCTTCTGCGGAGTCCCTCCATTAGCAGGTAACTCCCTCTCTCCAGTCTCCATTTGCTAAACAAATTGTTATGTATTACCCACAGGCACAATAGCAATACTTATCTTGCCACTTCCCTTCTCGATCATCCCAGTATGACTACATGAGTCATGTGCCAATCTTTTCCCCACAATTGGCTCTGCATGATGTACATCTGCTCTAGGTACCTCCTCATCCTGTTTCTCCATGCTAGGGTCCTGATTAGCATTGTATCTCCAGCTTTTATTTGAGTCGTACTCAGAGAGCACTCCTCGCCCTGACTTCATCAGCTCCAAGTTCTCTTCGTCTTCATCCTGCCTGTATTTAGCACCAGAGCTGGCTCCATATGTGTTCGAGCGGGCGTCCGCCCCAAAAGACCTCCTCTTCTACCTCGACCTCGACCTCTTCCTCCTCCGGATTCATCTCCGTCACTCTCACCACGGCCAGCACCACTTGGCCTACCTCTAGCGAAGCTGGCTCCATTACTCCTGGAAGCTATAATGAACGGACCCCACTCACACTTAGATACATCATGCTCTCCTGTTCCACATTCTTCATACCAATGCCCCATCATTCCGCACTCATAACAAAAGGTGGGTAATTTTTCGAACTTGACCCAGTACTTTTCCGTTTCCCCATTCTTTGTAAACTGCACCACCCTTGTGAGTTTCTTGTTTACATCTAGATTCACACGTACTCTGATAAACTCCCCAACCAAACCATTGGGTAAGGTAGTTTGTACCCCCTGCACATCTCCTATTCTCTTTGCAAGGTTCTCCAGAAACTTTTGGTTCATGAGCACACCATCAGGAAGCCTATGAATCTGGGCCCAAGTCTCCAATCTCTCTAAGTTTAACTTTCTCCGGTTTTGTAAACCCATCACACTCAACAAGAATCATGGTGTATCCCTTGAAGTCCCACGGTCCCTTGTGCATGGCCTTGTTCCAATCACCAAGGCAGTTGAATTGGATCGAAAATAGATTAGGGTTTACACGTCTTCATATGACCGCATGTGCCAGATTCTAGGCAACCTTCATATCACCAATCAGTGCACTTTGACTGAACGTCTTCGTCGTCAACAGGCGGCAGAGAGCCAGCCACTTAGGTTTCACCTCCGCCGAATCCATCTCACCTTACCAACCAAGATCATCAAGTTCATCGTCTTGAAGGGTAAGGCGATCCTGCAAGTCTCCCGTGCGTTCAACTTCACCATCCTGGTTCATACTATCCTCCGAGTGACACGTCATCGCGGACTAGCAGGAGCAAGATCGAAACCCAAAACCCTAGCTTTAGCTCTCCTCGTTCAAAGCCGGGCGGACAACCACGTTACCCTCTGGATTAGCCCGAAACAAGGGAGGGAGCGGCAGCAGGATTGGGGCGGAGAGATTATGGCCTCGAGGGGCCAGACAACTAACTCGCGGCGTAGATCGCCGGAGGACAACCAAATCCTAGGTCGCCGCCGTAGGGGACATTCTCAACAAAACGGATTAGCACGAGTAGAAAGAACTCGTTTTGATTGTGTAGAATCGTCAAAAACAGACCAGAATCGACATTGCAACTGAAAAGCAGCGTTTTGGGACGATTCTGGACCGACCGCAAATGAAAACGTTTGGGTTTTCAGACTGCCCCCCCTAATTTGCAACACGAAATTACGGGCAAAATGCCCTTCCACAGCCCGCCCGAGCGGCCGCGGCCCAGAGCAACACGAAATTACGGGCAAAATGCCCTTCCACAGCCCGCCCGAGCGGCCGCGGCCCAGATACCGCGCTCGCTCCTCTTCCTCGCTCGAGGTTTCCTCCAGCTGCCGCCGCCGCCCCTCCTCCCTCGACCAACGGCGGCCTTATTGGAACCCCGTCGGAGCCGACGAGCGCGGCCCCGACGCGCCCATCCGGCGGGCCGAAGCAGTGCTCCGCGCGGCCTCTTCCGACCCCCATCCCGCCAACCCCTGAGGTCCTCCGCCCCTCCCCGCCGTCCTCCGCCGGCCCCGACGAGCCCATCCAGCCGGCTGCTGCTATCCTCTGTCCGCTGCCTGGGTGAGCCTCTCTCTCTCTCTCTCTCTCTCTCTCTCTCTCTCTTGTATTCTTCTCTGTACATGGAAGAGTGGATGGATAGATGGATGTAGATGATTTGTAGCTCTTCTTTCCAATGGATTGCTAGATGGATGTACTCCCTCCGTTCCTAAATATTTGTCTTTGTATACATTTCAAATGGACACAACATATGGATGCATATAGACATATTTTAGAGTGTAGATTCACTCACTTTGCTCCGTATGTAGTCATTTGTTGAAATCTCTAAAAAGACAAATATTTTGGAACGGAGGGAGTAGATGATTTGCTTCATTGATGGATGGATGATGTTAGTTTATTTGTTAGATTCTTCTCTGTACATGGAACAAGATTTCTTCTCTCTACTGTGTAGGTAGATGATTTTTATATTCTTTTTGCTACTACGATTGCTTTGCTTAATGCTACTTGTGAGTGGTTCAGTTTTGCTACTGCTATGTGCTAATGATAGACGTTGTAGATGGAGAAAGAAAAGAAAAGAAAATCAAGCCCCCTAAAGCAAAGGAAACCATGAGATTAGTCAGTCTATTTGTAATATTTAGCGACTTCTTTTGTAGCAAAGGAAACTTGGAAACCTTCTTTATTGTAATATTTAGCAAGCTAAAATATTCATAAATCATATTGGATGATAATTTGTTCAAAACAACCAAGTGTTAGCAATTCAACACTCAGTTTTAGTTCAGGGACATTCCAGCATACAACTCATTCGATAATCTGAGACCAAAATCTCAGAAAAGAACTCGACGGCTGATTCTGGGAGAAGCTGATTTTTCTGTGGGAAGTTTCCCAAAAGCTGATTCTGGAGAATCAAAAGCTAAAAAGAACTGGGCCTGTATCTCCTTCCGTCCAGGCCACACTCCCAAGTCCAAACCCTCGCTCTCCCCCAAATTGTGCCGCCCGCATCGCGCGATGGAGTCCGAAGGCGAGGAGGAGGCGGCGGCGACGCCGGGGACCGCCGCGGCTGTGCCGGCGGCGGGGCGCCTGAAGGGCTGCCCGGAGCTCTCGGTGGAGGGCGACATGCGGGAGATGGCCAAGACGGCGGCCTGGAGCGTCAGCTCCTGCAAGCCCGGCAACGGCGTCGCCTCCCTCCGCGACGACAGCCTCGACACCTACTGGCAGTTAGCACCCCCCCCCC
>LR738712.1:673207710-673222066 GCA_902687465.1 Secale cereale
GTACAGAGTCGCAGCTAAGTCCCCTAGTGAGAGGGTTGCTCTTCACTCGGAGTGATTTTGAAACTTAGCCGAGTATGGGGTCGCAGCTAAGCCCCCGAGTGAGAGGGTTGCTCTTCACTCAGAGTATTTTTGGAACTTAGGCGAATACAAGGTCACAGCTAAGTCCCCGAGTGAGAGGATTGCTCTTCACTCGGAGTGTTTTTGAAATTTAGTCGAATCGGATTCGCGGCTAAGCCCTCGAGTGAGAGGGTTGCTCTTCACTCGGAGTGTTTTTGAAACTTAGGCGAATCGGATTCGCGGCTAAGCCATCCACTGGGGATTTGAATACATGTGTTTATGGGACAACAATCATTAAGATACTGCTAAAATCTTGTCTTTGATAAGCAAACTGAAGGATTCTTATTACAACTTATCAATTTGAGTGTTCAGGTATAGAAACGGCGGAGCAACTCCACATTCCACGAGCGTGGCTCGTCTTCTATCTCGGCTACGTTGTAGAGGTGATACGCCCCGTTGTGGAGCACCTTGGTGATGATGAAGGGACCTTCCCAGGCTGGAGCGAGCTTGTGAGGTCGTTTCTGGTGCACTCGGAGCACAAGGTCTCCTTCTTGGAATGCTCGACCCCTGACATTACAGGCTTGGAATTGACACAGGTCTTGTTGATAGATGGTCAACCGGATCGGCGCCATCTCACGTTCTTCCTCCAGGAGATCAACTACATCTTGGCGCGCCTATTTTGCCTCAGCTTCTGAGAAGAGTTCCACTCAAGGAGCGTTGTGTAGCAAGTCACTCGGAAGCACAGCCTCAGTGCCATACACCATGAAGAAAGGAGTTTGGTCAGTCGACCGATTTGGAGTTGTTCTCAGTCCCCATAAGACAGAAGGCAATTCAGTCAACCAAGCTCCAGCTGCATGTTTGAGATCGTGCATTAGTCGTGGTTTCAACCCTTGAAGGATCAAGCCATTTGCCCTTTCTGCCTGCCCATTCGACTGCGGGTGCGCAACAGATGCGTAATCAACCCGAGTGCCTTGGGAAGCATAGAATGCCCTTAACTCGTCAGAATCAAAATTGGAGCCATTATCTGTGATAATACTGTGAGGGACTCCATATCTGAATATCAGCTCTCTGACGAAACTGATGGCAGTGCTTGAATCAAGATTCGTGATGGGCTTGGCTTCGATCCATTTGGAGAATTTGTCGACTGCCACAAGTAGATGAGTGAAACAACTTCTACCGGTCCTGAAGGGTCCAACCGTATCCAACCCCCAAACAGCAAACAGCCAGACCAGTGGAATAGTCTTCAAGGCAGATGTAGGCTTGTGAGACATGTTGGATTAAAACTGACAGCCTTCGCACTTGTCGACTATATCCTTTGCCATATCATTTGCTCGTGGCCAGTAGAACTCCGCTTGGTATGCTTTGGCAACAATGGTCCGAGAGGACGCATGGTGACCACAGGTCCCCGAGTGGATCTCATTTAGAATCATTCGACCTTCTTCCGGGGAGATGCAGCGCTGAGCACCTCCTGTGACACTTTCCTTGTAAAGCTGCCCACTTATCACGGTGAAGGCTTTGGATCGACCAACGATCTGGCGGGCCTCATCTTCGTCTTCTCGGAGTTCCTGCCTGAGCAGGTATGTGATATATGGCACCGTCCAGTCGGGGGTGATCACTAGAACCTCCATAATCAAGTCGACCACAGCTGGGATTTCAATCTCAGTCAGTTTGGTTGAGCTTATCGGTTGATGTAGGGTGGAACCCTAGTTGGCCGATCTTTCACAAAATGGAGGGATCCCACGATGAACACGAAGAACACAAAGGGGAATCACGAGGGAAAACACTGAAGAACAAGTCCAATCACACATCCACTAGACAATCAAACACACAAGATCACAAGGTACATGAACAACAAAGGGAAAGATACAAGGTAGAGTTCATCTCCAAGAGGAGGTCTTGAATCCGTGAAGGATCTTCCCATTTAGGGGTCTTGAATCCCAGGTGGATCTTCTCCGTAGAGGGGCCGCAGTCTCTCCCGTGGAGTAGATCCGTAATGGAAGAGCAAAGCTCTATCTCACATATGAGCTAAATCAATGCTAACCCTAAAAGATGGAAGGGAAGGAGTACTTATAGTCTAGGGGTAAGTTGGGGGGATTACATGGGGTGAAAACCCTTCAACTGCGCGCAGGCAGGGCGGTAGTACCGGTTCTGGGACCGGTAGTACCGGTTTTTGCGGTTTAGCGGAAGTTCCGGCCTTGCACCGGCCTTGCACCGGTCGATCACAGAAGGTAGACCGGTAGTTGACCGGTAGTTGGACCGGTAGTACCGGCAGACCGGTAGTTGGACCGGTAGTACCTCTATCTCTGCGCTGGGAAGATCCCTCTTCTTCCTTCTCTTCCATGCTTCGCTCGCGGATGGTGTAGTTGTACACTTGCGCTCTCACTCCTCCTCCTCGTCCATGGTGTCCCGACAATACCTATGTATGCACACGAGTGGAGTGTCAAGTAGTATACCATCCTCGAAGGGGTTAAGTGAACACGTGTAAAGGAGATGATTCACCTTTATGTATGAGAAGTAGAGGTCGCACATGTCACTTGCCAAACGGACTCTTGACATGGTGATGTCCTTAGGATGCTTCACATCATCCCCTCCCCCTTGGGAAAGATCCGACCTCGGATCGAAAACCAAATCACCATGGGAAAGAGATGGCGTCGCCCTGTCGAAGCGGTCGATCACCAAGCACTCATCATCTTGAAGCTCGAAATGGGCACTCTCCAATGTCGCACCATCTAGTGATTCCTTCAAAAGGAGCAAGGACAACAAACACTTGGAAAAACAAATGTGGTTAGCGTTAGTGCAAAACCAAGCATTCAAGAGGTGATTCACCCAACAAGTGTGGTCATCAAGCATAGCATGTGGTGTGACAAAGGATTGTGACATGGCATGTGAGCATATGAGTTGAGCACAATCAAGGTCATCACGGAAACAAGCATGTAAATGTGAGGTAGAGATGCACATATGTTTGACAAGAGAATAAGCATCTACCTCAAAGTCATAGCAAGCATGCATAAAGCGCTCAATGAAAGGTCTATGGTAGGCGTACGAATCATTCACAACACCAAGTAAAATGAAGTGTCTAAACACATGAGTCAAGTGCAAGACAATCCAAGCATAACGTGCATAGGGTGTAGTGAAAGTCGTGTGGCACTCAACACAATAGAAAGAGCAATTGTTCGACATGTGTGAGGCAAATAAGTCAAGCATGTGACAAGTAAAGGGACATGGCATATATGAAGGGATGACATTGGTGCAACCAAACATGTGATATGAGCAAGTAGGCAACAAGTTGGATGCAACACACAAGGCATATATATCATGAAGCATGGCAATGTGCCAATGACAAGTTGAAGCGAGATCTCTAACATGTGTGCAATCAAGGGGTCCAAGATGACAAAGAAGTCTCATGGTGCAAGCAACACATGTAGTGTGATCCATAATATCCATGCTCATGGTTTTGGGTGTCTCGAAAGAGAAGGATATCACCTTGAAAGTGTGTCCTTGTGCGTCCATCACAAGGCCGAAGCACAAGCAAGTGCGATGTAGAAGCGTCGTGAACAAAGGTGGTTCGCTCTCAAGAGCTCGAATGGTCAACTCACGTGAAGTGGAAGTTGACACGAAGTCCAAGTATCCTACACATGCACACAACAAAAGGAAGAACGTATGCGCATGGTAGATAAACATATCATCCATCATGATGGTTCTCTTCTCTTGCACATAACCATTAGAAGCAAAAGTGCATGAATAATATGATGCTACAATGGCTATATTCATGGCACTAGGCATATGGTGCAAAGAGATAAGACAAGAATGCTTCACAAGAAATATGTCAAAATCTCCAAATAAATGCGAGAATGCTATGGGGGCAATCTCATTGGCAAGACTAAAATCATGGTTGCGCTCAATGCATGGACAATCATATCGCATGAGAGAGGCAACATGTGGAGACATATGACAACAAGCAATATCAATCATGTCGTGCAAACTAGTGGAGCGAAGATGCAACACACTAGATGAGCTCATAGCAATCATGTCATATGAGCAAATAATAGGTATAAGCAATGCACACGACATATCACAAGCACGAGCACATAGCATGAACAAGGTATCATCATAGGCATTTGTCACAAAGCAAACATGGCAATAACAAGCAATATCTCCACCAATCTTGCAAATACACATACAAGTATGAGAATCAATCATCATGTGTAATGCGAAGCATGGGTCACAAATGCATGGCAAAGGCATATAAATGAGCATGTCATGCAAAGTGAACATGGCAAGAGGGGCATAAGAGATATAATGGACAATAAGCCATAACCATGTGAGGGCCATGTAGAAAAGATGCGCGAAGTCTTTGCGCGGAGGGAGCGGTGGGAAAGATAATCCACGGAATCCCAAGTCATCATTGCTCTCTAGAGCTCGTTTTGTCAACTCGTGCTCTTGCGATGTTGACGAGTAAGTATGGGGACTTACACAAAAGACACATAAACCAAAGAAATTGTGCGCCTGGTAAATGTACACATCATCCATCATGATGTGTATGTGCACGTTAGAGTTAGCACAAGATAAGCATCGCTCAAAGAAATTTGAGGCACGATAGAGAAATATGTCATCCATCATGAAAGAATAGTTGTCATGTATAGCACGATGGAGACACAAATTAGAGCAAGTATGTGGCACAACAATAGCATTGGCATTTATGAGGAGCATATTGTGCACACAAGCATGGTGATCATGAAATGGATGGGATGGATCAAAATCTCCTAAAATGTATGAGGAAACTATGGGGGTCTCCTCATGAGCAATATCGGAAACATAATGTGGAGAAGTGGAACAACATCCAAAACAATGCATGTCCGAAGCTAGGTAATCATGGCATGGCATATGATGGATATGGTGCAAAGGAAGCATGTCAATATCATCACAAGAAAAACAAATGCCAATAACCATGGGATTGTCATCTATGCCATAAGTGCAAATTGGATTTATCTTAATGGCATATGCATAGTTACTACGATGAGATTGCAAATATGACATATTGTTGATCTCATGCATAGCATATGATAGGTCAAGTGGATTGTCAAACATGATGTGACCGAGAGAATTATCATAAGAAATCATATGCAACATGGCATCACAAATAATAGACTCCACATGGCAATCATCAAACTCATCATAAATGGGTAAATCATCGCATGAGGAAATCATACTAGAATGAAGCATGGCAATAGGTGGATCAACATCATGCAAGAAATCAATGTCGACATAATCCACTAGTGGGACAAGAGCATCACCTTCACCTTTGTTACCTTTCTCATTCCACTCATGTGGTGTAGGTGAGGTGGGAAAGACCAAATGGTGGTCATTATCTTCATCTTGATGGAACCATGTGGGGGGTGCATCATATTCCACCATGGCCATCGTCTTGTCCAATGGTAGGACGAAGTCATCGAGAATCGGCGCGTCATCATATGTGGGACCTAGCACTAAATGAGAAGACACAATAGAGGTAGAGGTCAAGTCATTAATGTTGAAAGTGGTCTCGCATGACCTATCAACTATCTCACTCTCTCTATGTGGTGGCTCACTCACTCCCTCAAGGTAGGTGCACTCAAACTCACATATGGTGGAGTCACTCATCTCACTCAAGTGGTGGGGGTTGTGGCTCTCCTCACATGGGAATCGGGGCAGCTCATCATATATGGGGCTAGTGGTGAACTCGCTCTCACTCTCAATATGGTGGCACAAGTCACTCAAGTCATCATACGTCGCCGTGGTCGAAGGGAAAATCACATGCTCAACGATCTCCTCATCGTCAATGTGGATGAAGGCCGAAGATGGCACATCATCACTCTCCTCCATGACCCTAGGGAAAATCCCATGCTCGATCATCTCGTCATCGTCGCCGTGGATGAAGGCCGAAGATGGCACATCATCACTCTCGCCTCCTAAGATGGAAGCATCATCCTTGCTCATCACCACGTCGTTCACCTCCAAAGCTTGGTCTTCGAATGGCTCCGTAGTCGTAGTCGTCGCTGCACCGTCTTGAAAAAGAGTTGAAGTAGACTCGGCATCATCAATGCCACAAAGAGGGATGGCGGTGGAGTCGAACTTGGGAGCGTCGTCTTGGAGCTCCATTGGCTTGGACATCATGGTGGTACTACCTTCATGCTCGCCGTCTTGGAGCTTGGTTTTCGAGAAGTGTGCTTGCGGTGGAGAAGCCTTGGCCTTCATGAGTTCTTGTTCCGCCTTGAGAGCACCAATGTAGTTGTCGTCGAGGGACTTGTAGTTCTCGAGGAAGATAGTCTTGTAGATGTCGTTGTGCAATCCCATCATGAAGTGGAGCTTCATCGAAATAGGGTCGTCTACGCTGGCTCGTCGCAAGGCAATCTTCATGTCCTTGAAGTACTCGTCGATGGACTTGGATCCTTGGATGGTGTTCTCTAATTGGCGTAGAAGTTGTTCCGTGTAGGTGGGAGGCACGAACTCTCGCCGCATAGCTCTCTTCGTCTTGGGCCAATTCACGTTGAAGCTCGTCGAAGGTGTGTGAAGCCACCATGTTGACGCGTTGTCGTGGAAGTGTCTTGTGGCGCACTTCACTTGATCTTCGTAGGGAACTTGATGTAGCTTGAGGTAGTCATCCATCTTGCGCTCCCACTCGAGATACTCCTCGGGGTCTTGAGTCCCATAGAAAGGAATCTCGTAGTCGTTGTCGAGGTCGTAGTAGCTTGTTGAACTCGCGGACTTGAGCTTGGGGAGCTTCTCTTGATCATAAGCTTGAGGTGCTTGTGGGCGAAGATGCCGCATATCCAAAGGCGAAGATGCCTTGAAGTCGCTTGGCGAAGATGCCAAAGTACATGGTGAAGTCGTTGAGCGGTTGTTCGTGTTGAGCTCTTGACCTTCACGTTCTTGTCGTTGATGTTGTCGATGCCTATGTGATCTCGCCGAAGATGGTAGCTTGGAAGGATGTGCACTAGAGCGTCTTCTCGAAGATGAGGGAGACCTCTTGCGGTTTTTGAGGAGGGCTTTGAGCTCCTTCATTTGAGCATCCATGTTGGCACACAAGTGGTTCGTCATGGCATCGAACTTGTCGTTGTTGTTGTAGACCGTAGTAGATGAAATGCTTTGCCTATCCATCACAAGACTCGAGCAAAGGTGAGTAGGATATGAGATAAACAATACCAAGCTACCTTTTCCCAACGTTGAGGATGTATCCCGTTTCACTCAATGTGAAATGAAATAATAGTGGAATTGGTACCGGACTTGTTCACTCACACCTATCAAGTAAAGCTTATCGAGTGGCTTGGTTAGGATAAGTGGCACAAAAATTTGATGCAAAATGTTAGCAAGAGTCAATAAAGTTGAAAGAGATTCACAAATTCGCAAGTGAAACAAGTAGACCAATAGAAATATGTGGCACACGGAAACACACACACGGATAGATAAATGTGGTTGTGCAACCAAGGATTGAGCTGAAAATGTGGAGTCCACGGAAAACGCTCGTGTTGCACAACTCTAGAGAGACGCTAGCACGATTGCTCTATAGGCGGATACGACACTTGTGCACAACCTATAAGATGCAAAATGTATGAACTTTCTATGCCAAGTATGCTATGTGTATGATGTTCCGGTGCTTTGAGCACAAGATGATCCAAGATGATCAAGTATGATATGATATTTTGTGATGCTATGGCTCTTGCTTACAAGCTTCTTTGTCTTTCCCTTTTTGCTTAAAAGCTTATTCTCTTTTTTTTGTATGGCCACGATGCACAAACCAAGATAGCAATTGTGTATATGCGGGAACAATCTTGTGACACAAGAGATGATATGATGATACCAAGATGATATGGTATGTATACAATGGAATGGTGGATCGATGATCACTAATGTGCACAAGTAACGTTGCCGGCAATACTCAAAGGCTAGTCTCGATAGGCAAGTGACGCAAATGGGCTAGGGGTTAACAATGCAATTGCAAGGGAATATACAATGATGTCATCGAAGTTACCGTCCGTGTCGATGATGAGAGGTGGTGCTCTTGATGTAGACCCGTTCCTAATTAGCCGAAACACCTTAGGAAACGGAAAAACCACAACTCAAAATCTCAAGGGCAAATGTCAAATGGTGGTAGCAGCAATGCTGTGGTGGTGGCGGAAGTGGAATGATGGGCTATACACGATGTTGGAGTTGAAGTCACGGTCCCTAAGTAGCCGAAACACCCTAGGAGACACAAGCCACAACTCAAACAAGCTCACACAAAATTGGGTTAAGTTTCGTTGGCTATGTATAGTGGACTAAGCTATGCGGAAGTGGTGGTGGTGGTTGATGAAGAAGCAATTGTCCCTAAGTAGCCTAAATACCATAGGAGACTCAAATCACTACTCAAGCAACCACAAATGCTATGGTCGACAAAATGGGTTAGGTTGCGGAAGGCTATGGTGGCTATACGGATGATATGGTGGAAGGCCTATACAAACTTGCCAAATTTGACAAAATTTGATGAAGTCAAATGATGATGGAACCTATCTAGGTGGATTGGGGATGTCAATAGCTACTCAACGAGCTAAAGAACACGAAAATCGGACTCCGGATGTGAAAGTTATGGTCAAAACTGTTATTCAGCCGAGGCGAAACCAGGGAGGGGCGGTTGTACCGCTTGCATGGGCGGTTGTACCACTCCTAGGGCACCAGTTTTGGCTACCAGGTGATGGGGGGGGGGGTGGTAGTACCGCCTTGGGGGCCGGTTGTACCGCTAGTGTCGGGAAAATTCGCATATCTGGATCGGGATGGATTTTGGGGCGGAAATTGATGATTTCAGGGGCAAAATTGCGGAGGTTTCGTGGATGGAAGGTGGGGAAACTTGTGGGGAAGCTAGATCCACTTGAAACCAAGCGAATCCATGGATCAAAATCAACAAAATCTCATCAAACCAACAGATCACAAAAAAATTTGGGGCTATTCTTGGTGGGGAATTTTCGAAATTGGGCAAGAACACAACAAAACAAGGCTAGAAAACGGTGGGGAGGCTCCAAATTCATGAGAAACCGTAGCTCATGATACCATAATGATGTAGGGTGGAACCCTAGTTGGCCGATCTTTCACGAAATGGAGGGATTTCACGATGAACACGAAGAACACAAAGGGGAACCACGAGGGAAAACACTCAAGAACAAGTCCAATCACACATCCACTAGACAATAACACACAAGATCACAAGGTACATGAACAACAAAGGGAAAGATACAAGGTAGAGTTCATCTCCAAGAGGAGGTCTTGAATCCGTGAAGGATCTTCCCGTTTAGGGGTCTTGAATCCAAGGTGGATCTTCTCCGTAGAGGGGCCGCGGTCTCTCCCGTGGAGTAGATCTGTAATGGAAGAGCAAAGCTCTATCTCACATATGAGCTAAATCAATGCTAACCCTAAAATATGGAAGGGAAGGAGTACTTATAGTCTAGGGGTAAGTTGGGGGATACATGGGGTGAAAACCCTTCAACTACGCGCAGGCAGGGTGGTAGTACCGGTTCTGGGACCAGTAGTACCGGTTTTTGCGGTTTAGCGGAAGTTCCGGCCTTGCATCGGCCTTGCACCGGTCGATCACAGAAGGTAGACCGGTAGTTGACCGGTAGTTGGACCGGTAGTACCGACAGACTGGTAGTTGGACCGGTAGTTGGACCAGTAGTTGGACCAGTAGTACCTCTATCTCTGCGCTGGGAAGATTCCTCTTCTTCCTTCTCTTCCATGCTTCGCTCGCGGATGGTGTAGTTGTACACTTGCGCTCGCACTCCTCCTCCTCGTCCATGGTGTTCCGACAATACCTATGTATGCACACGAGTGGAGTGTCAAGTAGTATACCATCCTCGAAGGGGTTAAGTGAACACGTGTAAAGGAGATGATTCACCTTTATGTATGAGAAGTAGAGGTCGCACGTGTCACTTGCCAAACGGACTCTTGACATGGTGATGTCCTTAGGATGCTCCGCATCATCGGTTGTGGGGATCTTCCATGAAGGGATCTTCCTGAACTGACGAGGTGTGGAGATGCTCCAATAACACATTACCGGGGATAGGCTTCCGAGTGGAACCTATCTTCGCTAGATTATCAGCAACTTAATTATTGATTCTAGGTATGTGGTGGAGCTCTAACCCCTCAAACTTCTTCTCTAATTTTCTCACTACGTTGTAATAACTGATCATTGTTGGGCTCCTGATGTCCCATTCCTTCATCACTTGATTGACCACCAAGTCTGAGTCGCCGTAGACCATCAGGCGACGGACGCCGAGTGAGATGGCCATACGCAACCCATACAAAAGTGCCTCATACTCAGCTTCATTGTTTGAAGAATCAAAGTGAATTTGGAGGACATAGCTGAGCTTGTCACCTCTGGGGGCTACCAAGACCACGCCTGCACCAGACCCATTCAACATTTTGGATCCATCAAAGAATATCGTCCAATGTTCCGAGTGAATCTGAGTTTGTTCCTGTTATTCAATCCACTGGATGAGGAAATCTGCTATTGCTTGGGACTTGATTGCTTTCTTCCTAAAACTTGATATCCAACGGAAGGAGTTCAATCGCCCACTTTGCCACCCGACAAGTTGCATCCCTATTGTTCAGAATTTCTGATGGTGGACAGTCGCTGACGACAGAAACTGAGTGGTCTGAGAAGTAGTGTGCAACTTTCTTCGTGATCAAGTAAATTCCATAAACAAGCTTCTGATAATGTGGATATCTCTGCTTGGACGGAGTCAAGACTTCAGAAATATAATATATTGGTGGCTGAACCTTGTAGGCTTTGCCTTCTTCTTCCTGCTCGACCGTGAGGACTGTGCTGACAACTTGTCTAGTGGCTGCAATGTACAGTAGAAGAGGCTCTTTGCTGATTGGGGCAACAAGTACCGGCTGGGTGGAAAGCAGGGCTTTGAGTTCTACAAATGCTGCTTCGGCTTCAGGAGTTCACTCGAACTTGTCAGACTTTTTCATCAGTCGGTAAAGAGGCAATGCCTTTTCAGCGACACGAGAGATGAATTGGCTCAATGCAGCCAAACAACCAGTAAGCTTCTGAACATCATGCACACGCTCGGGGCGTTTCATTCAGAGAATTGCTCCAACTTTTTCTCGGTTTGCGTCGATCCCTCGTTCGGAAACGAGAAAACCAAGTAACTTTCCACCTGGGACTCTGAATGTGCACTTTGACAGGTTAAGCTTTATATCGTACCTTCTCAAGTTAGCAAAGGTTTCAGCGAGATCAGTCAGTAGGTCGGAACCTTTACATGACTTGACCACGATGTCATCCTATAATCCCAGTATGAGACTATATCTCCTACGTGTCGAGGCACGACTTAAAGGCATAATCTCATACTAGAATGATCTCAAGTATGGTATCTTTGCACAACTCATGTAAAAGAGGGATGAAATTGCAAAAGAGTAGTTGGCTTACACTCGCCACGTCATACAATGAATTACATAAACATTCATCATCCAAATAACATCATAGTCCGACTACGGACAAAGATCCAAATGAAAGATACCATAATCACAAGGTCCGATCGCCCCTAGTAGGAACCACTACTGATCGTCGAAAAACCACACATACATATGGCCACTCTCTTCATCGAGCTTCCAGTGAAGTTATGAACCATCTCCTGCACTGTTCTCAGCGGTACCTGCATCTGGTGTTGTGTTGAATCTGTGAGCCACAGAGGACTCAGCAATCCCATAACCATGGGTATCAAGACTAGCAAAGCTTAATGGGTATGGAAAAGGGTAGTGGTGAGGTTGCACCAGCGGCTAAGCAATATATGGTGGCTACCTTACGAGTACAAGAGTAAGATGAGCATCTACGCAAGCGGTCGCAAACTAGTAATGTTCGCTAAAGATCCTGAACTACCTACGAGTCAAACATAACCCCACCATGTTCTCTTCTCAAAGTGAAAAGAGACAGTCACGGTTACTCACACAGTTGTGTGTTTTATCTCGGATCCTCTGTCAAGTTTTCTACAACCGGACATTAACAAATTCCAATCTGCCACATAACCGCGGGCACGGCTTTCGAAAGATCATAACCCTGCAGGGGTGTCCCAACTTAGCCCATCACAAGCTCTCACGATCAGCAGAAGTAATAATAATATTACCCCTTATCTTAGGGACAGCCCGATCAGACTCGGAATCCTGGTGCACAAGACATTTTGACAATGGTAAAACAAGTCCAGCAAGACCTCCCGGCGTGCCGACACACTGATAGTAGCCGCGCGTATCTCGTCTCAGGCCACGTTCGGATGAGCACTATGTACAGCAACCGAAGACCCCAGATAACTGGGTGGCACCGCAAGTGCCTCTAGTTTGGGACCAACACCATCAACACTGGCCCCCCTGTTATGTAGAAGAATCCTCGGGGACATGACCCCCTATGCAAGTTAATTAATTAATTAAGTTGTTATTATGAGGCAAATTAAAACCAATGTTGGGCCTTACTAGAGGAGTTTTATTAAAAGACAAACTGTCAAGGGGTCCCCATATACCCAACCGTGTAAGGAACACAAAATCAAGGAACATAACACCGGTTTATCGGCTCCTAAGGCGGCATGAGTGGAACAAAACACCGAGCAAAAGGCCAAGCCTTCCACCCATTGCCAAGTATATATGTGCGTTAAGATATATAAGATATGTTGTGATATTCCCATAACATCAAGTTCCAACATGGAACAATCTTCATCTTCACCTGCAACTAGCAACGCTATAAGAGAGGCTGAGCAAGCGGGTAACATAGCCAAACAACGGTTTGCTGGGAAGGTATCAAAGGTTAGAGGTTTCATGGCAACAAGGAGAGGCTGACAAAAATGATGGGTAGCGCGACATATAACGATAGCATCGAACAGGTAGCATGGCAAAGATAGTAAAGGTATCTAAGGTGATGGTCATCTTGCCTGGGATTCCGCAAGGAAGAAGAACAAGTCCATGAAGTAGTCGAACAAATCCTCACAACTCCGCAACGGAACCGAAGCTAACAAGAGAAGCAACCGGAAAGAAGCAAACAACAGGGTAAACACCCAATCATAAACATGTCTTAAGATGCACAAACAAGTATGACGCATCCCCGGTTAAATTATGTATGGCATGGCAAAGTGCACAAACAACTCTACAATTTAAGTGGAGCTCAATATGCAACGAGTTGCATATTGATGAAGCACCACATGCTATTTATTTAGTTGACTCTCGTTTATTTACAAGACAAGGTTAAATGTTTGTTAACATGGCAAGAGGTGAAGCAAAAACAAACTACCTATTTAGTCATTTTAAATGAGGCTGGAAATAACAACAACAATTCCGGAAACTCCTCATGTGCATATTTATGAATTTGGTACTGTTCTGCCTGTTACCACATTTTAAAGTTGTTAAACAGCAAAACAAAGTGCATCATGTTATTCTACATATTTTCCACCCCAAATACATATAAAGTTTATTAAATATGGAGCTACGGTTATTTAGTAATGAAATAAACCATTTTAGCATGTTATTTATGCAAAACAATGCAAACAACAATTTTAATAATTTTTATCATGGATGAAAGTAGCATATTATGAAACTAGACAAAATTCTGAGCATTTTACATATCTAAAGTCTTTACATATGATGCAGGGTTTGTGAGTTATTAAATGAATGAAGTAGGAGGACTAAACTGTAAAACTATTTTCACTGGAAATTAGCTAAATTCGCAGAAAGGAAAAAAAACATGTTGGGCCGAAACTGGCTGGCCCAACAGTGCAGGGGGGGGGGTCAGGCGGCTTCTCACATCGGGCTTCAGCCCGGCTGGCGAAGAGGCCTTGCAGGCCTGGCAGGGGGGCGCAGTTGGGCCTGGTGAAAATGGAGGCGCTGGCCTCGTCCATGCTGGCGCTGGAGCAGTCAACGCGGAGCGGGCCTCGGGCGAAGCAGGTTGCGGGCGCTGGCGGAGGCCCAGGAGGGCGCACAGGTTAACGGGCACGGTGGAGTCGGGCGAGCGGGCGAGCGGACTCGGTGCTATCCTCGCTTGGCGGCTGGGCACTGGCGGCTCGGTCGTTCTGCAGGCCATCAACGTGAGCGGCAACTTGGTGGCGAGCAGGAGGACCACCCAGGTTCGAAGGCGACATCGGCGAGACTTGAAGTGGGCGACGAAGGCACGGCGGGGTTCTGCGATTTAGGGACAACCGGATCCGGCGAGGAGGCGTCCAGAGATGCTCCCGGGCGGCGGCCGTATCCTGGCATAGAGAGAAATGGGAGAGGGAGTTGAGATACAGGGAGGAGGAAGACAAAGGAAGGAGAGGGC
>LR738712.1:673222083-673249938 GCA_902687465.1 Secale cereale
GGATGGCGAAGGGTGTCGGCGGGAGGAACTCTCACGAGCTGATCCGGCGGCCGGACTCCGGCGAGGCGCGCATGGATCGGGACGAGGAGGCTGCGGCCTCGAGCGTGGATGCAAGGGAGCACAGGTGCAGACGATGTGGAGGCACTGATATCCATCGGATCTTCATCCACCGGACCAGATGGACGCTCGCGAGGAGGCGCGGGTGGCTGGCTTGGTTGGATCGGGTGGGGTGGCCACAGTTGGTGGGGATGGATCGAGGGGAGGAGGTGGTTGGCCTGGTGGGGAAAACGAGTGAGGAGGTTGGTCCGGCGGCGGCGAAGGGACAAATCCCCTAGGGATTAGGGTTAGACTAGAAATGGACAAGTGGTGTCTATATATATAAGGAAAGGAGGGAGTTTTGGATCATTCGATCAAAATCAGATGGTCGAGATAAATAGGTTAGGTAGATCAAATAAGAAACCGGAGATATTTTAGGGATGTTTGGGGATGATCCGGATCCAACGGTAACAACATCCCGGGTCGGGTTTTGGGGCAGTCTCGGGCGTGCAGTCGAGGGGGTAAATGTGGGCTGTGTAGAGTGATTGGGCTGAGAAGAGAGGGAGAGAGAGAGGGGCCCGGCGACTGTTTTGGAACACCGAAACGTCCAACGATTATCCGGCTATAGTGCCGCTATAAGTTTAACGGTTGGGCTATTAAACAAACTCCGAATGCGATGAAATTTGACAGGTAGTCTGTCTACCCTAAAATAAGACGACACGTCAAGTTTCAACTCATTCCGAGAACATTTCCCGCCACTTATGAAATAAATATTCCGAGGTGCCGCGGGCGCGTGCGAGTGTGTCTAGACTCAGAACGGACAACGGAGAGAACTGGGGGAACCCGAACGAATGCAAGTTTTGAAAACATGCTGATGAAATGCACATGATGTCATGACAAAGTGCAACACGCAAGCAAATGACATGGCAACGATGACGAATAACTGGCTGACACCTGGCGCATCGGTCTTGGGGCGTCACAACTCTCCCACACTAACAGAGGATCTCGACCCGAGATCCTGGAGATGGCACCGGATAAAACGGAAAAGGAAGAGGTAAAAGCAAGTTGCTTCTTTGACAAACGAGTGAAACCAATGAACCTTGGAGGGTTGAACAATCTTGAAAGAAAGAATACAACGGAGATGAACGAAGTTAAGAGCACTCCGGTAAAATGAGGAACAACTAACATTACGAGAACCTTGTAGGTTGAAAGACAAGAAACAAGAGCTTATAAACCAAAAGAATATGCAACCGCAATGGTATAGCCTAACAATAAGAATGACAGAATTTGGACAACACTCCGTCTGAAAATTGAAGGAATTAACATGAACTTGAGGAGATGGGATGATACTTGATGAAATCAACAACACACTGCCTCTGAAAGAATTGAATGAATGGCACAAGGGGTAAGAAAGGCTTCAGACAACACTCCGGTTGAAAAGAGAGGAAAACTTGATAAGATTAAAAAAACTAGAGTGGAGGTCACAACACTCCTGTCAATGGACTGTAAGGACAAGAGCATGATCTTGATATGACAAGATGATGGTTCGACGAGAGCCATATCACAAGACCTCTGGAACAAAAAGATAGAAGCTAGATCATTAGGAAAGAAAAGAACGGAGAAGAAAAATGACAACTTCTCCCACGAATGAATTAGAAAAAAAATCCTCCTTACGAAGAAGGGTTGAACGGATTTGTTGGAAATAACAAGGAAAAGATATGCTTCTCTTGGACTTATGAAAACAACTCAAAATTAGCGGTGAAATTCTGCCACTAACGGAAAACATTTGATTGGATTGAGATCAACAACGGGATGAAAGTTAATTCACTGGGAGGATAAATGAAGAACTTGGGTCATTTATAAGCACCATAAATAGCATTAATCCTTAGGGAAAAGCTTTAGGTGAAATACAACCCAAGATTACTCCAACGAATAAATTGAAAGGTTAGAAAAAAAATCTCCTGAACAAAGAAAATGATGGGTTTAAATATCTCATTCCTGACAACTTGTGAATCATGAAACATGAAGAGAAATTGCCAAGAATGGCATAACACCATCTCAAGAGATAAGGTAGAAAGAATTACACTTCGAAATGCAAAGAGAAGAATAGTTTAGCTCCTCCAATAAGAATCTTGAAGAACACTTCGAGGATGAATTAAATCATGATGAACCACCAAGAAGAACTCCGATAATGAAAGCATGAGAAGCGAAAGATGAAAATAATAAGATTGAAGCCTTGCAATGATTTAGATGGAGCTTCGTGACTTGATAATTAATATAGCTTGGACCTTCGGAAAAGAAAGATGGATCATTTCAAATCAAGAGTTTATTCATCATGAACAAACTTCGGAAGAAGGAATTAAATCACCTTGAAGAAATAAGAATAAAAATTATGTCATGCTTATCCTTCACCAATTTAAATTGATGACAACCAATGGATTTGGCATACTACTTATTCTTGTTGCAAAGAATTAAAGAGAGATCTCGCACAAACTTGAGAAAGTATTCAACGAATTACCGGTAGGATTATGAAAAGAACAAATGAATTAATACGATAACAAAGGAAGAGAAATCTTGAAGGAACCACCGTAAGAATTGAGACCGGGTGATGAAAAAGAATAATCCACCAGGAAGAATAAGCACTTGAGGAAATTTAGATACAAGAGACGAAGAGATGGCGAACCGGTTAAAGAATACTTGAACAAAGCACCGGTAGAATATGGAGACGAACGAGGAGGCATCAATGAAGAATATTTGGAGGACGAAGTTGAAAACTGAGAATGAGGAAATCTTCTGAAATGATGGCCTTCGGAGGATCACAATGGAAGAATTCATGAAATGCTTCGGATGAGTCTAAAAAAGAATTCTCACAATCGAACACACTTATGAGGATGGTATGAAGCTAGAACCACGAATCTTCAAAAGAATGGGCCAAGATTTAAGAGAAACTCTTCTCCGGTCTTCAAATATTGAGAATGACAAGGAGAAACACCTTGAAGAATTGCGAGATACTCCGGAAGAATAAAAAGATGGAAGGTTTAACCAAACATGAAAAGAATTTGAAAGCGATCTAGGAGAAGGCATATGACTGATGGAATCCATACTTACGTCACACTTTGAAAAGAATTTGAGTATAACTCCAGAAAAATAGAAGAGTCAGGTAAGATCCTGGGAAAAGACCTGTGGGTTAGGGCCCACTGAAAAGAAATCACTGTTGAAAAAGATTGCTTAAGAGATATTACACCGGTTGAATTAAATGGCTAGAATTAGATTACAATCCTCAAAATAGCTTGAACGAAATAAGAATTGAAACACAAATCTTCTGTGATACCTTCAGCACTCTGAAGAAGAATTAGAGAGTTGAATAAGCAAGAGAGACTTCGGATAAGAAATTTCAACATGTGAAAATATGTGACACAAAAAGGAAGAGATATGATCAACACCGAAGCTTGAATTAAATCCACCGTGAGAATTTGCGAACAAAAGAATGATGAACTTGAAGTTCCTGAGCATCTCCTGAGAAATCACCGGATAAAAGGATACTTGATTTGAGATTTTTGGCTCCGAGAAGAAGAAGGGTGGGAGGGTGAAAAAAACAAGACAACTTGGGATGAATGAAACAGACACCGATGAGAAAAACGAAGACTTGGTCTTGCACATATAAAAACGACCGGGTTAACTTGAAGAGAAGCGCACCGGTTGAAAAGAATTTACATGACAATCTCGACGATCAAGAAGGAATAGCACTCTCATAGCAATATGAGAACACCGCTTAGGAAAGGTATGGAATCAACACTTGACTTGTAACAACTCGAATACCAGAATCAAAACAAAAACAAAGGATAGATATGTTGCATAGCTTAATGGTACAACACTTGTCGAGAAGCCACTTGGGAGAACAAAAGGTAAATAAAAAACAACAAGGAGCAGATAGAACAAATACAAGATAGAAGTTTCGTTCCACATATTCGTGCTGAAAGCTCATGGAACGTGTCACAAAAGGGTTTTGCAATCCCCGGATCAGCATAGCCAAGGACCCTTTAAGATGCAACTCCCGATTGGAACAACGTCCATAAAACCTCTTCACTCAAAGTTGAACCCCAAACTTCATATCATGCACTCGTTGGAAGAATGCCTACAAACTACTGGATGAACCCACCTATTAATTTCCGAAAGTTTCCAGTTATGCAATCGGGTGTTGGGGATACAGGGGAAGCATCGCGCACTCAACTCTAATCCTACATCCAGCTGTATCCATCCTTCAACACATAACCAGTTATTTTTGGAAATCATTTACCTCGGACCTTCGAAACGCATCTGCTATACAAGCTATGACAATACTCCCGAACTACCTCCCCAGTACTGGGTGATGTCGGGGTTATCTCACCACTAACCGCATAGAAGAGTTTTCGATGTCGGCCGTCTTAAGTATTCCAGAACTGCTGCGATAGATTTGTGACGACAACACCTCGGAGCTCAACTCCCTGGGACACTGCCACAACCCCTAAATGACAGGAGGCATCGTGAACAATGTTCTCGTCACAAAGACATCGGAACAAATCCAAACAATACTCGCGTGATCTTAAAAACAATTAGTGAATTTTTTAGAGTAGAAGAGATAGAGCAATCGTCAGGAGTCCTCACCAGAGTGATATAGGGATGAGGAGCAAAATAAATCCTACTCTCTTATATATATATATATATATATATATATATATATATATATATATATATATATATACTCAAAACATTTTCAAGTGTGTGCCTAGACTCAACCGTCAATGATTCAATCAATCAGGGGGGCTCCTAGGTCGGAGAAGGCTCCGAATACCAACTTATAATGCCCAGTATGAGACTATACCTCCTACGTGTTAAGGCACGACTTAAAGGCATAATCTCATACTAGAATGATCTCAAGCATGGTATCTTTGCACAACTCATGTAAAAGAGGGATGAAATTGCAAAAGAGTAGTTGGCTTACACTCGCCATGTCACACAATTCATTACATAAACATTCATCGTCCAAATAAAATCACAGTCCGACTACGGTCCGATTGCCCCTAGTAGGAACCACTACTGATCGTCAAAAAATGACACATGCATACGGCCACTCTCTTCATCGAGCTTCCAGTGAAGTTCTAAACCATCTCCTACACGGTTCTCAGCGGTACCTACATCTGGTGTTGTGTTGAATCTGTGAGCCACAGAGGACTCAGGAATCCCATAACCATGGGTATCAAGACTAGCAAAGCTTAATGGGTATGGAAAAGGGTAGTGGTGAGGTTGCAGCAGTGGCTAAGCAATATATGGTGGCTACCTCACGAGTACAAGAGTAAGATGAGCATCTACGCAAGCGGTCGCAAACTAGTAATGATCGCTAAAGATCCTGAACTACCTACGAGTCAAACATAACCCCACCATGTTCTCTTCTCAAAGTGAAAAGAGACAGTCATGGTTACTCACACAGTTGTGTGTTTTATCTCGGATCCTCTGTCAAGTTTTCTACAACCGGACATTAACAAATTCCAATCTGCCACATAGCCGCGGGCACGGCTTTCGAAAGATCATAACCCTGCAGGGGTGTCCCAATTAGCCCATCACAAGCTCTCACGATCAGCAGAAGTAATAATAATATTACCCCTTATCTTAGGGACAGCCCGATCAGACTCGGCATCCCGATGCACAAGACATTTCGACAATGGTAAAACAAGTTGAGCAAGACCTCCCGGCGTGCCGACACCCTGATACTAGCCGCGCGTATCTCGTCTCAGGCCACGTCCGGATGAGCACTACGTACAGCAACCGAAGACCCCAAATAACTGGGTGGCACCGCAAGTGGCTCTAGTTTGGGACCAACACCATCAGCACTGCCCCCCCTGTTATGTAGAAGAATCCTCGGGGACATGACCCCCTATGCAAGTTAATTAATTAATTAAGTTGTTACTATGAGGCAAATTAAAACCAATGTTGGGCCTTGCTGGAGGAGTTTTATTCAAAGACGAACTGTCAAGGGGTCCCCATATACCCAACCGTGTAAGGAACACAAAATCAAGGAACATAACACCGGTTTATTGGCTCCTAAGGCGGCATGAGTGGAACAAAACACCGAGCAAAAGGCCAAGCCTTCCACCCATTGCCAAGTATATAGGTGTGTTAAGATATATAAGATATATTGTGATATTCCCATAACATCAAGTTCCAACATGGATCAATCTTCATCTTCACCTGCAACTAGCAACGCTATAAGAGAGGCTGAGCAAGCGGGTAACATAGCCAAACAACGGTTTGCTGGGAAGGTGTCAAAGGTTAGAGGTTTCATGGCAACAAGGAGAGGCTGACAAAAATGATGGGTAGCGCGACATATAACGATAGCATCGAGACAGCTAGCATGGCAAAGATAGTAAAGGTATCCAAGGTGATGGTCATCTTACCTGGGATTCCGCAAGGAAGAAGAACAAGTCCATGAAGTAGTCGAACAAATCCTCACAACTCCGCAATGGAACCGAAGCTAACAAGAGAAGCAACCGGAAAGAAGCAAACAACAGGGTAAACACCCAAGCATAAACATGTCTTAAGATGCACAAACAAGTATGATGCATGTCCGATTAAATTATGTATGGCATGGCAAAGTGCACAAACAACT
The DNA here is from genome assembly GCA_902687465.1 of Secale cereale. NCBI lineage: Eukaryota > Viridiplantae > Streptophyta > Magnoliopsida > Poales > Poaceae > Secale > Secale cereale. Next base: position 673,228,763 of record LR738712.1, read on the forward strand.
CTACAATTTAAGTGGAGCTAAATATGCAACGAGTTGCATATTGACGAAGCACCACATGTAATTTATTAGTTGACTCTCGTTTATTTACAAGACAAGGTTAAATGTTTGTTAACATGGCAAGAGGTGAAGCAAAAACAAATTACCTAGTTAGTCATTTTAAATGAGGCCGGAAATAACAACAACAATTCCGGAAACTCCTCGTGTGCATATTTGTGAATTTGGTACTGTTTTGCCTATTACCACATTTTAAAGTTTTTAAACAGCAAAAAAAGTGCATCATGTTATTCTACACATTTTTCCACCCCAAATACATATAAAGTTTATTAAATTTGGAGCTACGTTATTTAGTTATGAAATAAACCATTTGAGCATGTTATTTATGCAAAACAATGCAAACAACAATTTTAATAATTTTTATCATGGATGAAAGTAGCATATTGTGAAACTAGACAAAATTCTGAGCATTTTATATATCTAAAGTCTTTACATATGATGCAGGGTTTGTGAGTTATTAAATGAATGAAGTAGGAGGACTAAACTGTAAAACTGTTTTCACTCGAAATTAGCTAAATTCGTAGAAAGGGAAAAAACATGTTGGGCCAAAACTGGCTAGCCCAATAGTGCAGAGGGGGGTCAGGAGGCTGCTCACATCGGGCTTCAGCCCGGCTGGCGAAGAGGTCTTGCAGGCATGGCAGGGGGGCGCAGTTGGGCCTGGCGAAAATGGAGGCGCTGGCCTCGTCCATGCTGGCGCTGGAGCAGTCAACACGGAGCGGGCCTCGGGCGAAGCAGGTTGCGGGCGCTGGTGGAGGCCCAGAAGGGCGCACGGGTTAACGGGCATGGTGGAGTCGGGCGAGCGGACTCGGTGCTGTCCTCGCTTGGCGGCTGGGCGATGGCGGCTCGGTCGTTCTGCAGGCCGTCAACGCGAGTGGCAACCTGGCGGCGACCAGGAGGACCACCTAGGTTCGAAGGCGACACCGGCGAGACTTGAAGTGAGCGGCGACGATATGGCGGGGTTCAGCGAGTTAGGGATAACCAGATCGGGCGAGGAAGCGTCCAGAGATGCTCTCGGGCGGCGGCCGTATCCTGGCACAGAGAGAAACGGGAGAGGGAGATGAGATACAGGGAGGAGGAAGACGAAGGAAGGAGAGGGCACGAGGGAGGGGGGGCTTGCCTGGATGGCGAAGGGCGTCGGCTGGAGGAACTCTCACGAGCTGATCCAGCGGCCGGACTCCGGCGAGGCGCGCATGGATCGGGACGAGGAGGCTGCGGCCTCGAGTGTGGATGCAAGGGAGCACAGGTGCAGACGATGTGGAGGAACTGAGATCCATCGGATCTTCATCCACTGGACCAGATCGACGCTCGCGAGGAGGCACGGCTGGCTGGCTTGGTTGGATCGGGTGGGGTGGCTACAGTTGGTGGGGATGGATCGAGGGGAGGAGGTGGTTGGCCTGGTGGGGAAAACAAGGGAGGAGGTTGGTCCGGCGGCGGCGAAGGGACAAATCCCCTAGGGATTAGGGTTAGACTAGAAATGGACAAGTGGTGTCTATATATATATAAGGAAAGGAGGGAGTTTTGGATCATTCGATCAAAATCGGATGGTCGAGATAAATGGGTTAGGTAGACTGATACGTCCAAAACGTATCTATAATTTCTTCTTCCTCCATGCTTCTTTTGTGTGATATTGCTATGATATTTATGCACTTCCATACACTTTTGATCATATTTGGACTAACCTATTAACTCAGTGCACCACAGTGCCAGTTCCTGTTTTCTGCTGTTTTTCTATTTTAGATTTCCCCCATATTAAAAGTGCTCCAAAAATTCCGGGAAAAATACAGAAAAAATCAGCGTACATGAAGCTTCGAGAAAAACCAAAGTGGGGCCAGAGGGGAGCCAGGGGCAGCCCAGGCGGCCACCCCAGGCGGCCCCACCCCTAGCCGCCCTAGGGGGGCGCCTGGGGCCCCCTCTCCGCTTCTGGTGACCCCCTTTGGCATATATACTCCTCGCGTCCCGAAACCCTCGGGGACGGAACCCTTTTTCGCGATCTCGTCTCTGTTCCGCCGCCGCAACGCTTCCAAAATCGGGAGCATCAGGAGAACTCTTCTCGGCACCCTGCCGGAGGGGAGAACCACCACCGGGAGCTTCTCCACCACCATGGACGCTTCCCGGATGAGTTGTGAGTAGTCCCCCTTGGACCATGGGTCCATGACCAGTAGCTATGTGATGTTCTCCTCCCCTCTTTGTTCTTCATGGATTAGACCTCGTGAGCTGCCCTACATGATCGAGGCACATATGTAATCTTTATGCTGTTGCTCTGCTGAGTTTGCTGGGATCTGATGGATTATGAGATTATGTTCACATTGTGTGTGAGTAATATATTTGATTCACCACTTTTATATTTTAGTTCTTGAGTAATTCTTGCATGTTCTCCGTTGCTATTTATTGCTTTGGCCGAGTAGTAGGTAGTAACTCCAAGAGGGAACGTTATGCTTGATTGTGGGTTCATGCCCCCTGATGACTAGCTTGAGTGACAGAAACATGAGTCTAGGGGATGTGCTGTTGCCACAAGGGGGAAAACTATGGTGCTTGTACTTGCGAGTGCAAGGATTGTTTACTTTACGCAAAGTTCTTTTAATGCAGTTGTCTGTTGCTTTGAGTTTACACTTTGGGTGGGACTCGCAACTTAATACCAGCGAGATGTTCTGGATAGATATCTCAAGGTGGATGATTAGTAGTAGATGCAGATGGATTTCGGTCTACTTGCCTTGGCGTACCGCCCATGCTTAGAGCCTCTACCTTTCTTTGCAGCATAGTTAGCATTGGTTTGCGCACATAATCCTATCAATTGCCCAGCTGTAATTTGTTTACCTCGCTTAGTTGTTTTATCGTCTTTTGGGAGAGAGACATCACTAGTGAACATCATGGGACCCCGATCCATATTACCACCACTGATCACACCTTATATTTACTTCCTGTTTCTATTTCCTAGTTGCAATCATAGCTATCATCGTTATCTCTTGCGTTTGATCCTTTGTAAATAGCAAGGCCGGAGGGATTGACAACCTCTCTGTACTCGTTGGGAGCAAAGTTATTTGTATCTGTGTGCAGGTCCTGTCAACCGCTAAGTATCTGGCGCCGTTAGCCGTTGACACCTTCTTGTCGACCCTCGGAGTCTCACGGGATTCGATCCATGGTATCTTGCCAAGGGAAACTTGCCGTTACGCTACATCTCAAACCTTCCACTTGTGGTAACCAACGAGGGGCGAGAAGCCATCAAGCAAAGTTTCTGGCGCCGTTGCCGGGGACTCCACTCTTCAAGATAGGGGAGTTGCACGCTATCTTTTATCTTTGCTTTTTAGTCTTGTTAGTTTACCTTTCAGTTTTTGCTTTAGTGTCCTTTATCAAAAATCACAAAAATAGTTATCTTGCTTTTAGTTGGCATTATGTCTGGTCCTTTTGCCTTTGGTGAGGCAGAGGTGCTCACCTTTAAACAAAGAGGTGGTGAAAGTCTAAAAGATGCTTGGTATAGAATTAATGATTCTCAAAAAAGAGCCACCAAGAAGCAATCTACTACTATCCTGCTTAGAAATTTTTATGTTGGAATTACTTCTTGGAATAGGTTTATTCTAGATTCTGCTATCAATGGAAATTTCCTAGAAGCCCCAGTTTGGGAATCTCTTAGTATTATGGAAAATCTTGTTGGAAATTCCCCTGTTGTTAGCATTCAAGAGGACATTACCCTAGCTCACATTATGAAAAAACTTGAAAAGATAGAGCTAGAGATGCCAAGCATTAATAAGATAAATGAGTTGGACCGTAAGATCCAAGGGAATTTGAATAGGCTTGACAGCTCCATGCATAAAATTCTCAAAACTTTGGAGACCATCAAATCCCATGACTTGGATTCTTCTAGGATAGACAAGATTGAGGAAATCTTTGACACTTTAGGAACTACTTTCTCCTCAATCAAAGCCAAAAAGGTAGAAACTCCGGCAAAGAAGGAACCTAAGTTCGTTTATGTTCCAAAGGCTCCTCGTTCCAAAAGTAATCCATCTATTGCCAAAGGGGTTGAAACTGTGAAGACTTTGGAAGAAATACCTCTCTTTGATAAATTTATAAATGAATCTTCCATTGACTTTCCACCTTTTGGTTTTCTCCCTAGAAGTATCTTTATTAGGCCTTTATTTGAAAGTCCTCTTAAGACTAGTTGTACTATTGAAGAGCTTTTTGATGATCTTGATGATGGTTCAATTGATACAACTTGATCTCTTTGCATCATGCCTAGCTTAAAGGCATAAAAGAAAGCGCTTTTGGGAGGCAGCCCACAACGAATAAGGTTTTATTTTGCTTTTGTTGTGTCTTGATGTTTGTTACTATAGTAGCATCATCATTGTATCTTTTCTTTTCAGCTTTGTGCCAAGTTTAGCCTCTGATTGCAAGAAAGTGCAAAAGTTGTGACGTGCTGTCCAGAAAACAGATTCTGTCCTTGCACAGAAAAATTCGTATAAAATCACCAGATCATCTTTTTGATCTGAATTTTTTTGACAGCGTGCTCTATACAATTGGCTTTCGAGCGTCTGTTCTGAGTTTTTTGATTTGAGTTGCAGAAGTGCCCCGAAAAAATTATTTACTACCTGCTGGTCTGTTTTTCACAGATTCTGTCCTGTTTTGCCTTTTCTTCATTTTGCAAACCTTGAGCTTGCTTTTTCTTTGCAAAAACCTTTTGGCAATCTTGAGAAACAGCAGCTCTTCAAGATTATCCTTATTTCCAGTAGGGAAAAATTGTTTTATTATGGGTACTAACCTCGCTAATCAGATTATGATGAGTTATGTATGAAGGGAGTTTTCAAGTGTGCGAGCGAAGATGATAAAAGAAGATTCAGGAGGGTCAAACGCTCAAGCTTGGGGATGCCCCCGTGCACCCCCAAGAAATATTCAAGAAGACTCAAGCGTATAAGCTTGGGGATGCCCCCGTGCATCCCCTTCTCCATCAACAATTATCAGTTCGTCTTTCGTTCTACTATATTTTAATCACTTCATGCGTTATGTGCTATGCTTGGAGCGTCTTGCTCTTAGTTTCCTTTTTAGTTTTCTTTAGCTTTGCTTGCTATTCATAACAAGTTAGAACCCAACTTTCTTTGTGTGGGAGAGAAACACGCTCCACTTCAACCTAGAACACAACATAGGATTTTCATGCTTATCTTTGCTGTGTGTGTTCTTTGTCTTTCCATAGCTACTGTCATGTTTAGCTCTTAGTTTTCATGCTTTTCTTTTTAAAGAGCTTTTGTTTAGTTGGTTGTTGAACTCTCTTGAGTTTTCATGTTTATCTTGTTAAGAGAGTTTGCCTGTTGCACTGAGTTGTGTGTCTTAACTTAAAGTAGGTAATTGAGGTTGCTATTTAATTTTAGTAGTAACTTGCAATAGTTTTGAGGTATTGCCATGAGTAATGTCTGAACTTTTGGTGTCAAGAGCTTTAGCCTATTAGTGATAGATGTCGTATTTTGGGCAATCCGTGTTTATTTCCGAAAACCTACAAAATAGTTGAGAACTTTAGCTACTAAATGGATCACTAATCTTTGGAGGGATCGAATATTAGAGTACACTCACGTACCATGGGTCGAGGATGCGCAAAGATAACCAAACCCCCATACACTCCTCCTCGGGGTACTTGTCTCTTTGTGAACCTCCTAATTAGATTGAGAGTTACCGATAATAAGTGTATGAATTCTTTGGACTAATGTGAGTATTCGAAAGTTGACACTTCCACCTATCCATATTTTTCTAGCCTCTTTGGTACCGTGCATTGCCCTTTCTCACCTCGAGAGTTGGCGCATACTTCGCCAGTGCATCCAAATCCTTGGCACGATACGCTCTGTCATCATAAGCCTCATTATATCTTTCCTCAAAACAGCCACCATACCTACCTATTAAGGCATTTCCATAGCCTTTCCGAGATACATTGCCATGCAACAGCCATCTTCTCATGACTTGATCTTCATGTCATACATGCTTTTTGCTTGATCGATGAGCCGCATGCTAGTTGGGCCTTGCCCTAATCATTGCTACATGACACGCTAGTATCATTGCATTTCCTGCTACACTGGCAGAGGCATACATTTTCATACATCATGATAGTTTCATTTTCTTTATGTTGAGTACTTTTGTAAAGTGTGAAAGATCTTCTATACTTCTTGTAATACATAGAGTGTTGCCCCTAAAGTGAGGAAAAGATCCCAAAGAGGACAAAATCAAAAGATCCCAAAGAGGACAAATGAGAGTTAAATAGAAAGAGCCATGGAGGCCACAAAAAAATAGAAAAAAGAGAAAAAGAAATAAAAAGAGAGAAGGGGGCACACTACTATTTCTTTTGAGAGATCCACACTCGTACTCCATCTTATACCTTGTACTCCATAGAGATTATCATTCATGCATATAGCTATGTGGGGACCTTTACACTATAGAACTTGGCTTGTATATTCCAATGATGAGCCTCCTCAAAAGAGCTCTAGGTCTTCTTGAGCAAGCAAGTTGGATGCACCCCCACTAGTTCCATTGGAGAGCTTACCTTAGCTCATATGTGCATCCGTTGCATGGCAATCCCAACTCCTCACATCATATCTATCATTTGGCTTTCTCTCGCCGATGATTGTCCTCATTGATGTGAGCCTTTCACACCTTTTTGTCTTCCCCCTCCATCATTTTTCTCTCTTTGCCATCCTATGTGTCGACTTTCTTGCTTACGCTCATCCATTGCATGAGTGCTCAAAATATCGAAAGGGAGTGGATCATTTTGACTTGTACCTGGCTGTTGGTCTGGGGATGAGTCAAGATAAGATTTCAAAGAAAACCAAGTGTGAAACTTTAGTAGATTAAGTTCTCAACAATATAAAAACTATGTTTTACACTCTCGTATATCCCTATCCCCTTTCTTGCACGAAAACACCATTTGGAGACATTCGAGTCACGGACAGCGAGAACTCTTGCACCTTTATGTTCTTATGTTGCTTGTTACAATGCTAATATAGACTCTTGCTTGTTATGACTTGAATTGAATTACATGCCTTGATTGCTTTACTTAAAAAGTTCTTATATGGTTGGTAGCATGTCACCACAGAAATTATGCTTGTTATCATTTACCTACTCGAGGACGAGCAGGAATTAAGCTTGGGGATGTTGATACGTCCAAAATGTATCTATAATTTTTGCTTGCTCCATGCTTCTTTTGTGTGATATTGCTATGATATTTATGCACTTCCATACACTTTTGATCATATTTGGACTAACCTATTAACTCAGTGCACCACAGTGCCAGTTCCTGTTTTCTGCTGTTTTTCTATTTCAGATTTCCCCCATAATAAAAGTGCTCCAAAAATTCCGGGAAAAATACAGAAAAAATCAGCATACAGGAAGTTTCGAGAAAAACCAAAGTGGGGCCAAAGGGGAGCCAGGGGCAGCCCAGGCGGCCACCCCAGGCGGCCCCACCCCTGGCCGCCCTAGGGGGGCGCCTGGGCCCTCCTCTCCGCTTCTGGTGACCCCCTTTGGCATATATACTCCTCGCATCCCGAAACCCTCGAGGACGGAACCCTTTTTCGCGGTCTCGTCTCTGTTCCGCCGCCGCAACGCTTCCAAGATCGGGAGCATCAGGAGAACTCTTCTCGGCACCCTGCCGGAGGGGAGAACCACCACCGGGAGCTTCTCCACCACCATGGACGCTTCCCGGATGAGTTGTGAGTAGTCCCCCTTGGACCATGGGTCCATGACCAGTAGCTATGTGATGTTCTCCTCCCCTCTTTGTTCTTCATGGATTAGACCTCGTGAGCTGCCCTACATGATCGAGGCACAAATGTAATCTTTATGCTGTTTCTCTGCTGAGTTTGCTGGGATCTGATGGATTATGAGATTATGTTCAGATTGTGTGTGAGTAATATATTTGATTCACCTCTTTTATATTTTAGTTCTTGAGTAATTCTTGCATGTTCTCCGTTGCTATTTATTGCTTTGGCCGAGTAGTAGGTAGTAACTCCAAGAGGGAACGTTATGCTTGATTGTGGGTTCATGCCCCCTGATGACTAGCTTGAGTGACAGAAACATGAGTCTAGGGGATGTGCTGTTGCCAGAAGGGGGAAAACAACGGTGCTTGTACTTGCGGGTGCAAGGATTGTTTACTTTACGCAAAGTTCTTTTAATGCAGTTGTCTGTTGCTTTGAGTTTACACTTTGGGTGGGACTCGCAACTTAATACCAGCGAGATGTTCTGGATAGATATCTCAAGGTGGATGATTAGTAGTAGATGCAGATGGATTTCGGTCTACTTGCCTTGGCGTACCGCCCATGCTTAGAGCCTCTACCTTTCTTTGCAGCATAGTTAGCATTGGTTTGCGCACATAATCCTGTCAATTGCCCAGCTGTAATTTGTTTACCTCGCTTAGCTGTTTTATCGTCTTTTGGGAGAGAGACATCACTAGTGAACATCATGGGACCCCGGTCCATATTACCACCACTGATCACACCTTATATTTACTTCCTGTTTCTATTTCCTAGTTGCAATCATAGCTATCATCATTATCTCTTGCGTTTGATCCATTGTAAACAGCAAGGCCGGAGGGATTGACAACCTCTCTGTACTCGTTGGGAGCAAAGTTATTTGTATCTGTGTGCAGGTCCTGTCAACCGCTAAGTATCTGGCGCCGTTAGCCGTTGACACCTTCTTGTCGACCCTTGGAGTCTCACGGGATTCGATCCATGGTATCTTGCCAAGGGAAACTTGCCGTTACGCTACATCTCAAACCTTCCACTTGGGGTAACCAACGAGGGGCGAGAAGCCATCATAGACCAAATAAGAAACCGGAGATATTTTAGGGATGTTTGGGGATGATCCGGATCCAACGGTAACAACATCCCGGGTCGGGTTTTGGGGCAGTCTCGGGCGTGCAGTCGAGGGGGTAAATGTGGGCTGTGTAGAGTGATTGGGATGAGAAGAGAGGGAGAGAGAGGGGCCCGGCGACTGTTTCGGAACACCGAAATGTCCGACGATTATCCGGCTATAGTGCCGCTATAAGTTTAACGGTTGGGCTATCAAACAAACTCCGAATGCGACGAAATTTGACAGGCGGTCTGTCTACCCTAAAATAAGACCAGACGCCAAGTTTCAACTCATTTCGAGAACATTTCCTGCCACTTATGAAATAAATATTCGGAGGTGCCGCGGGCGCGTGCGAGTGTGTCTGGACTCAAAACGGACAACGGAGAGAACTGGGGGAACCCGAACGAATGCAAGTTTTGAAAACATGCTGATGAAATGCACATGATGTCATGACAAAATGCAACACGCAAGCAAATGACATGGCAACGACGACGAATAACTGGCTGACACCTGGCGCATCAGTCTTGGGGCGTCACACATCCATGTATGCTTCCACATTCCGACTGATTTGTTTGAGCAGACACTTCTGAATCATGCGCATGAATGTGGCGCCAGCATTCTTGAGGCTAAAAGGCATGGTAACATAGCAAAAACACCCGAATGGGGTGATGAAGGCTATTTTCTAATTCGTAAGGCCCATACAGTCGGATCTGATGGTACCCAAAATATGCGTCCAAAAAGCACAAACACTCAAATCCCGCAGTTGTATCAACAATTTGATCGATGCGGTGGAGAGGGAAATAATCTTTCGGGCAGGCCCGATTGATGTGTTTGAAATCGATGCACATACGAAGTGAATCATCTTTCTTGGGGACTATGACAATGTTGGCGAGCCACTCGGAGTGGTATATCTTACGGATGAACTCAGCTGCCAGAAGCCGAGCCACCTCCTTGACAATTGCCTTGCTCTTCTCCATGGGGGACCGACGGAGATGCTCTTTAACGGGTTTTGCTTTTGGGTCGACTCGCAAATGGTGCTCAGCCAGTCCCCTGGTACACCTGGCATGTCAGACGGTTTCCATGTGAAGATGCCCCAGTTCTCACAGAGGAACTGGATGAGCGTTTGCTACTTCTCGAGCTTGCGTTGTATTCCCTCGAAGAGGAAAGGGTGATGCAGCACAATAGCGTAAGTATTTCCCTCAATTTTTGAGAACCAACGTATCAATCTAGTAGGAGATCACGCGCAAGTCCCTAGCACCTGCACAAACAAATAAGAACTTCGCAGCCAACGTGATAAGGGGTTGTCAATCCCATTACGATCATTTACGAAAGTGAGATCTGATAGATATGATAGTTTGATATTTTTGGATATAAGAACAGAAAGTAAAAACAGTAAAGTAAAGTAGATTGTAGATTGATATGTTGAGAATAGACCCGGGGGCCATAGGTTTCATGTGGCTTCTCTCATGATAGCAGAATTGTACGGTGGGTGAACGAATTAATGTCGAGCAATTAATAGAAAAGCGAATAATTATGAGAATATCTAGGCATGATCATTATATATACGCATCACGTCCGTGACAAGTAGACCGAAATGATTATGCATCTACTACTATTAGTCCACACATCGACCGCTATCCAGCATGCATCTATAGTATTAAGTTCATAAGAACAGAGTAATGCTTTAAGCAAGATGACATGATGTAGAGGGATAAACTCAAGCAATATGATATAAACCCCATCTTTTTATGATCGGTGGCAATGATACAATACGTGCCTTGCTGCCCCTGCTGTCACTGGGAAAGGACACCGCAAGATTGAACCCAAACCCAAGCACTTCTCCCATTGCAGGAACTATAGATCTAGTAGGCCAAACCAAACCGATAATTCGAAGAGACTTGCAAGGATATTATAATCATACATAAAAGAATTCAGAAAAGAACAAAATATTTCTCATAGATAATCTTGATCATAAACCCACAATTCATCAAATCTCGACAAACACACCGCAAAAAGATTACATCGAATAGATCTCCTCGAAGACCGAGGAGAACTTGGTATTGAGATCCAAAGAGAGAGAAGAATCCATCGAGGTACTAACTATGGACCCGAAGGTCTGTGATAAACTACTCGCAACTCATGGTGAGGCGATGGTGTTGATGTAGAAGCACTCCGTGGAAGATCCCCCCTCCGGCGAAACTCCGGAACAGGCCCCAACATGGGATTTCACGGGAATAGAAGGTTGCGACGGTGGAATTAGGGTTTTCTCTGTTGCCTTGATGTTTTCAGGGTACATGGGTATATATAGGAGGAAGGAGGGCATCAGGGGAGCAACGTGGGACCCATGAGGCAGGGGGCGCCCCCACCCTTGTGGACACCACGTGTGCCCTCTGCCTTGGTTCTCAAGTCTCCCATGAAGATATCGTTCCAAAAATATCTCTCCCGAATGTTTCATTCCGTTTGGACTCCATTTGATATTCCTTTTCTGCAAAACCCTGAAATAGGCAAAAAAACAACAATCTGGACTGGGCCTTTGGGTTAATAGGTTAGTCCCAAAATAATATAAAAGTGTATAATAAAGCCCATTAAACATCCAAAACATCATATATAATAGCATGGAACAAGCAAAAATTATAGATGCGTTGGAGACGTATCAAGCATCCCCAAGCTTAATTCCTGCATGTCGTCGAGTAGGTAAATGATAAAATAGAATTTTTGATGTGGAATGCTAACCAACATAATTTTCAATGTAATTCTCTTTATTGTGGCATGAATGTTCACATCCGAAAGATTCAAGGCAAAAGTCTATATTGACTTAAGAAATAATAATACTTCAAGCATACTAACAAAGCAATCATGTCTTCTCAAAATAACATGGCTAGCGAAAGTTATCCCTACAAAATCATATAGTCTGTATATGCTCCCTCTTCATCACACAAAATATTCATATCATGCACAACCCCGGTTTCAGCCAAACAATTGTTTTCATACTCGATTTTTTCAAACCTTTCAACTTTCACGCAATACATGAGCGTGAGGCATGGATATAGCACTATGGGTGGAATAGAGTGGTGGTTATGGAGAAGACAAAAAGGAGGAAGATAGTCTCACATCAACTAGGCGTATCAATGGGCTATGGAGATGCCCATCAATAAATATCAATGTGAGTGAGTTGGGATTGCCATGCAACGGATGCACTAGAGCTAAAAATGTATGAAAGCTCAACAAAAGAAACTAAGTGGGTGTGCATCCAACTTGCTTGCTCATGAAGACCTAGGGCATTTGAGGAAGCCCATCGTTGGAATATACAAGCCAAGTTCTATAACGAAAATTCCCACTAGTATATGAAAGTGACTAAATAAGAGACTCTCTATCATGAAGAACATAGTGCTACTTTGAAGCACAAGTGTGGAAAAGGATAGTAGCATTGTCCCTTCTCTCTTTTCTCTCATTTTTTTGGAGGGGCTTTCTCCCTTTTTTTATTTATCCCCTCTCTATAATTTTTTTGGCCATCTCTTTTTTTTGGCCTTTCCTCACATGGGACAATGCTCTAATAATGATGATCATCACACTTTTATTGATTTACAACTCGATATTACAACTCGATACTAGAACAAAGTATGACTCTATATGAATGCCTCTGGCGGTGTACCGGGATGTGCAATGAATCAAGAGTGACATGTATGAAAAATTATGCATGGTGGCCTTGCCACAAATACGATGTCAACTACATGATCATGCATGGCAATATGACAATATGAAGCGTGTCATATGAACGGAACGGTGGAAAGTTGCATGGCAATATATCTCGGAATGGCTATGAAAATGCAATGATATGTAGGTAGGGTGCCTGTTTTGAGGAAGGTATATGGTGGCTGTTTTGAGGAAGGTATATAGTGGGTGTATGGTACCGGCGAAAGTTGTGCGGTACAAGAGAGGGTAGCAATGGTGGAAGGGTGAGAGTGCGTATAATCCATGGACTCAACATTAGTCATAGAGAACTCATATACTTATTGCAAAAATTTACGAGTCATCAAAACAAAGCAATCAACGCATGCTCCTAGGGGGGAGGTTGGTAGGAGTTAACCATCGCGCGCCCCCGACCTCCTCACAAAGGATGACACTCTACAAATACCTCATGCTCTAACTTCATCACATAGCGGTTCACCATACGTGCATGCTACGGGAATCACAAATTTTAACACAAGTATTTCTAAATTTCATAATAACTCCACTAGCATGACTCTAATATCACTGTCCTCATATCTCAAAACAATCATCAAGTATTAAACTTCTCATCATATTCAACGCACTTTGTATGAAAGTTTTTACTACATTTATCTTGGATGCCTATCATATTAGGACTAGTTTTATAACCAAAGCACATTACCATGGTGTTCTAAAAGACTCTCTAAGGGATATAAGTGAAGCATGAGAGATCAAAAATTTCTACAAAATAAAATCACCACCGTGCTCTAAAAGATATAAGTGAAGCACTAGAGCATTTAACTCAAAAGATATAAGTGAAGCACATAGAGTGTTCTAACAATTTCTAGGCCATATTTATCTCTCTCAAAAAGGTGTGTCCAGCAAGGATGATTGTGGCAAACTAACAAGCAAAGCCTCAAATCATACATGACGCTCCAAGTAAAACACATATCATGTGGTGAATAAAAATATAGTCTTGAGTACAGTTACCGGTAGATGAAGACGAAAGAGGGGATGCCTTCCCGGGGCATCCCCAAGCTTAGGCTTTTGGTTGTCCTTGAATTTTATCTTGGGGTGCCTTGGGCATCCACAATCTTAGGCTCTTGCCACTCTTTGTTCCATAGTCCATCAAAGCCATACTCAAAACTTGAAAACTTTACAACACAAAACATAGCCAAAAATCTCGTGAGCTCCGTTAGTATAAGAAAACAAACCACCACTCAAAGGTACTGTAATGAACTCATTCTTTGTTTATATTGGTGTTAAACCTACTGTATTCCAACTTATCTATGATTCATATCATCCAATACTACTCATAGATTCATCAAAATAAGCAAACAACACACGAAAAACAGAATCTGTCAAAAACAGAATAGTCTGTAGTAATCTGTAACTTTCGCATACTTCTGTAACTCCAAAAAAATTTAAATAAATTGGTAAACGTGAGGAATTAGTCTATTAATCATCTGCAAAAAGAATCAACTAAATAGCACCCTCCAGTAAAATCTGGTGACTATTCTCGTGAGCGCTAACATTTCTGTTTTTTACAGCAAGATCATATAAACTTCACACAAGTCTTCCCAAAGGTTCTACTTGGCACAAACACTAATTAAACACAAAACCACATCTAAACAGAAGCTAGATGCAATATTTATTCCTAAACATAAGCAAAAACAAATAAAATAAAATTGGGTTGCCTCCCAACAAGATCTTTCTTTATAGCCATTAAGATAGGCTTGAGAATTCAATGATGCTCACATGAAGAATATCAATTGGAACACAAAGAGAGCATCACGTAGCATGTGAAAAACACATATAAGTCTAACATACTTCCTATGCATAGGCATCTTATAAGCAAACAAATTAGCAAGGCAAGCAGAAAGGAACGAAAGCAATCTCAACATAACGAGAGGTAATTTAGTAACATGAAAATTCCTACAACCATATTTTCCTCTCTCATACTAATTGCATGTAGGATCGTAAGAAAATTCAACAATATAGCTATCACATAACTTATTATCAACATGATCCACATGCATGTGAAGTTCACACTCTTCCAAAATAGTGGGATCAGCATTAACTAAAGTCATGACCTCTCCAAACCCACTTTTATCAAAAATACCATAAGATTGAACATTCTCCAAATATGTGGGATCTAAAGTTGACACTCTTCCAAACCCACTTTCAATATTATTTTAAACACTATTATCAATCTCATATTCATCATGGGGACTAAATAAATTTTCAAGATCATAAGAAGAATCACCCCAATCATGATCATTGCAACAAGTAGTGGGCATAGCAAAAAAAGAATCCCCAAGCTTAGGGTTTTGCATATCATTAGCACAATTGACATTAATAGAATTTATAATAACATCATTGCAATCATGCTTTTCATTGAAGGAACTATCGTGAATCACTTCATAAATTTCTTCTTTCAACACTTCATCACAAATTTGAAATTCCTGAATTTCAAGCAAAACCTCATAAAGATAATCTAGTGCACTCAACTCACTAGCAATAGGTTCAACATAATTGGAGCTCTTAAAAAGATTAGCAAGTGGATGAGGATCCATAATTTAGCAAGCGAAGATGCAACCTAATAGAAGGCACATAGCAACACAAGCAAACAAGAAGCAAGCGAACGGTAAACACATGAAAAAAGAAGCGCGAATAAAACGGCAAATGTGAAGTAGGGGAGAGGAAAACGAGAGGCAAATAAATGTAATGCGAAGGATAAGGGTTTATGATAGGTACTTGGTATATGAATTTTGCATAAGCCTCCCCGACAACGGCGCCAGAAATTATTCTTGCTACTTCTCGAGCTTGCATTGTATTCCCTCGAAGAGGAAAGGGTGATGCAGCACAGTAGCGTAAGTATTTCCCTCAGTTTTTGAGAACCAAGGTATCAATCCAGTAGGAGACCACGCGCAAGTCCCTCGCACCTGCACAAACAAATAAGAACTTCACAGCCAATGTGATAAGGGGTTGTCAATCCCTTTACGGTCACTTACGAAAGTGAGATCTGATAGATATGATAGTTTGATATTTTTGGTATTTTTGGATATAAGAACAGAAAGTAAAAACAGTAAAGTAAAGTAGATTGTAGATTGATATGTTGAGAATAGACCCAGGGGCCATAGGTTTCACTAGTGGCTTCTCTCATGATAGCAAAATTCTACGGTGGGTGAACGAATTACTGTCAAGCAATTGGTAGAAAAGCGAATAATTATGAGAATATATAGGCATGATCATTATATATAGGCATCACGTCCGTGACAAGTAGACCGAAATGATTCTGCATCTACTACTATTACTCCACACATCGACCGCTATCCAGCATGCATCTAGAGTATTAAGTTCATAAGAACAGAGTAATGCTTTAAGCAAGATGACATGATGTAGAGGGATAAACTCAAGAAATATGGTATAAACCCCATCTTTTTATCCTCGATGGCAACAATACAATACGTGCCTTGCTTCCCCTGCTGTCACTGGGAAAGGACACCGCAAGATTGAACCCAAAGCCAAGCACTTCTCCCATTGCAAGAACTATAGATCTAGTAGGCCAAACCAAACCAATAATTCAAAGAGACTTGCAAGGATATTATAATCATACATAAAAGATTTCAGAAAAGAACCAAATATATCTCATAGATAATCTTGATCATAAACCCACAATTCATTGGATTTCGATAAACACACCACAAAAATATTACATCAAATAGATCTCCTCGAAGACCGAGGAGAACTTGGTATTGAGATCCAAAGAGAGAGAAGAATTCATTTAGGTACTTACTATGGACCCGAAGGTCTGTGATAAACTACTCACAACTCATGGTGAGGCGATGGTGTTGATGTAGAAGCACTCCGTGCAAGATCCCCCCTCCGGCGGAGCTCCGGAAGAGGCCCCAAGATGGGATCTCACGGGAACAGAAGGTTGTGGCGGTGGAATTAGGGTTTTCTATGTTGCCTCGATGTTTTCAGGGTACATTGGTATATATAGGAGGAAGGAGGGCATCGGGGGAGCAACATGGGACCCACGAGGAAGGGGGCGCGCCCCCCACCCTCGTGGACACCACGTGTGCCCTCTGCCTTGGTTCTCAAGTCTCCCGTGAAGACATCGTTCCAAAAATATCTCTCCCGAAGGTTTCATTCCGTTTGGACTCCGTTTGATATTCCTTTTCTACAAAAAACTGAAATAGGCAAAAAAACAATAATCTGGACTAGGCCTTTGGTTTAATAGGTTAGTCCCAAAAATAATATAAAAGTGTATAATAAAGCCCATTAAACATCCAAAACATCATATATAATAGCATGGAACAATAAAAATTTATAGATACGTTGGAGACATATCAAGCATCCCCAAGCTTAATTCATGCTCGTCCTCGACTAGGTAAATGATAAAAATAGAATTTTTGATGTGGAATGCTAACCAACATAATTTTCAATGTAATTCTCTTTATTGTGGCATGAATGTTTAGATTCCTTTTCTTTCTCATTGGGTTGACCCTCTCTGAAGCTCTGAATCAGGAGTCGACACTGTCGAGTGGTATGCTTGGGGTAAATGAAGTTCCCCTATTCATCCTTCTTGGTGTTTATATGACACGGTAAATCAAGCACATCATTTACCGCTTGATCTTTCACTTTCTTGGGGATCTAATGACCCTTAGGCTTTCCAACTTCCCTTGGTTCACAACTGCGGCCTCACTAGGCCCTGCGGGTTCAGCTTTGCGCTTCTGCTTCCGACTAGAATTCCCTCCTCCGTCGTCCTGGGCGACTGGTTTGTTCTTGCCACTACGGAGTCGGTCTGTTTCCTCGTCGTTAGTGTACCGAGTGGCTATTTCCATCATCCAACCCAGAGACATGTCCCCTGTTCGACCAAATTTCAGGTTAAGCTCTCTGTATCGTACGCCCTCCTTACAGGCACAAACTGCTTGATGTTCTAACACATTCTCCACGGTATGATGAAGAGTGGTCCACCTCTGGATGTAATCTTTCAAAGTTTCATTCTGCTTCTGTACACAATGTTGTAATTCAGCCAGCCCTGCAGGTCATTTGCAAGTGCCTTCAAAAGTCCTGACAAACACTCGGGCCAATTCTTCCCAACAGAATATGCTACCAGGAGCCAACTGATTAAACCAAGCTATGGCTGAGCCCTCTAGCATTAGGGGGAGGTGCTTCATGGCTACATCATCATTGCCGCCACCAATCTGCAGAGCCACTCGGTAATCCTCTAGCCACGTGTCTGGCTTCGACTCACTAGTGAATTTGCTTACTCCCATCGCCAACCTGAAGTTGGGGGGATCTCTGTGGCTCTGATGGCTCTGCTGAAACATTCAAGCCTAGAAACATGCACTCTGCTGCCAACCGGACGATCGTTGTCCTGTCCTTCTCTGTGCGCCTGGTTTCTGTCGACCAGACCTTGCACAAGAATCGATCTTGCATCAAACCCGAGCTCTCTGGGGTCGACTGGGATCCTTCGCTCATCTCCATACGGGTGCCTATCATCATACTACCGGGGCACATACGACCCGCCCCTCGGAGGTGGCATAGGCACTCGACGGCGGTCATCACGGTCGACTCGATGATCATACTTCTCGTAGTTCCGACCCAGATACTTCTCTTGGTGGCGTCCATGACCCTCACGCCATGGAGGCAATCTTGGGCTGTGAGCTGACTGGACTGTTTCCGCCACCACGGACCTATTGTGGATCCTGTTGCGCGACTGAGAAATGGCGGTGTTTTGCTCACCTGCCGCTTGGAGCAGCACTCGGATCTGCATCAGACCTCTTCCAGCCTCTGATTGGGATGGCTGAATCGACTCTGCTATACGGGCTGCAGCTGTAAGATTTTGGATCAGAGTGCAGTATACCTGGGGCTCAGGCGGAAACAACTGTCGTTGCCGTTGACTGGATTCAGGGATCAATCGGCGAGCATGATCCCCGAGTGAATGCTGAAGGTTCTCCAGACATGCACGCTCGGCCAAGGTGGCCAGGCGCGCGGCCTCCAGGGCCCGAGCCTCAGAAGTCTCCCCCACGATGGGGGTCTGGAGTGCCTCGACGTTACGGCGATGCAGTTCTTCCCTTTGCTCCGTAGTGAGGGCTTGAGGCTCATACTCATCGTGACTAAATGACAGACCATCGCCGCCACCGCCGTGAGGGTACCCAGGTGGGCTGCGACGGGAGTCGACCATAA
This sequence comes from Secale cereale, assembly GCA_902687465.1. Lineage (NCBI taxonomy): Eukaryota > Viridiplantae > Streptophyta > Magnoliopsida > Poales > Poaceae > Secale > Secale cereale. The sequence goes on from LR738712.1 coordinate 673,247,531, forward strand.
GGACCTCCGCCGCGGGGTCGCTGCTTCCGCACTCGGAAAGTGTGTCCATGAAACCAGTCGACAGGTCGATCAACCCGTAGAGGTATTCGTCGGGCTCGATCGCCGTGACTTGGGGAGTTGCCAACTGGCGGGCCACCGCATGCTTCACCCACCGCTGGAACCGTGATCGACCGGACCATTTGCGATGGCATACAGCGGGGAGAGCGGATGAAGGAGGAGTCGACCAATACTGGGTCGACGGCTGCCGGTGGAGGACACCACAGGCCTCGCGCGAACGTGCGCTGCCCCGTGGATGGGAAGGGCCTGGACGTCGAGGGGGGCCTCCTGGAGCCAGGCGGAGTCATTGGCGATGAAGATGAGCGCGCCGAGTCGGATCTCGTGGCCCAGAGCCAGACCACCGCCGGAAACCATGTTGATGAAGACCGGAAAAACTGCAACCTCGCCGGAAGTCGCTAAGACACCTACCCCACGGTGGGCACCAACTGTCGTGGTACTAAGTCTGACAGTAAGAGTAGGGGTACATACGAGGAGGCAGGTCCTAACTATGGCGAGGTTGTACACACGAGTTTACGAGTTCAGGCCCCTCTCGGAGGATGTAAAAGCCCTACGTCTCGTTGCTCGGAGGCAGTCGACTGGAATATGAGTGTGTGTGTGTGTGTGTGTTACAGGGGGTGCGAACCCTTGTACCAGAGGAGGGGCTGGCTTATATAGAGTGCGCCAGGACCCCAGTCATCATCTGTTACATAGGATTCAATGTACATAAAGACATGGCGTGATTGATAACGCCACCAATAAAGAGCTATAAATGACCTTTAAGGCTACAGAGTGAATGCCTGACCATTGCCATCCTGAGTGACTTTAGATCTTTTGCACTCCGAGTGGTTTCTTGTGTAGTCCAGTGACTTCATCCTGATCGAATGGAATTGGGTTATCCGAGTGGAATAGTTGGTCGAGTGGGTTGCACTCCAAGATGACTTTAGTCGGTAGATGCTGTTGTACTTTGAATGTCTTTCACTCTAGGGCAGTGTCCTTGGGAAGGTTAGTGTACCCTACCCTAGGTACATGTCATCATCACGAAGCGCGCTAGCCATGTGGAAAGGTGATGTTGGGGTTGAATCCACCATGCGTGTTGCCCTCGGCATAGCTAGGCGAAGGTGTGTACCCCCAAGGCGTACCCGGTCGCGTTGGTGAGAAGCTGGTCGGCGACCAGACGCTCTGCTGACTCCAGGAAGCTTGCGGATCGTGGTCGTCGGGCGGATTCATCATCACTGCGCGTTATGCCTCTGCCTCTGCCTCCGCCGCCGCTGCATCACATGCCCTCTTGATGTTTTCCCCTGACGCCGGAGCCCTCGGGCATCCCCCAGTGCGCTGGTTTTGTCGTGGAATTGTCGGGCCCAAAAACGGATCGAGCCGGCGGATTTTGGCATCGTGGGGGCGCAACTCGGGTTTTTTTGGCGCCGGCATGGAAAAAGTCACCCTGGGGGCCTGTTGGGGCCACGGGTGAGATGCTCTAATATGCTGGTTCCCAGGTTGGCGCCGGCGATTGGAGGATGCTCGAGACGGCGATGACACAATTTTTGTATGGTATATATATACCCCACCCCATGGTTGACGAAGATTAGACACCTCCACCTCCCAAAATCTAGCTAGCTATTGGTACCCGTTCAGTCCAGAGCAAGCAAGCCGTGATATATCGTCGGCGCCGCCGCCGTGTCGCCATGAATTGCAGGGTGGTCGCATGGCTGCTCGTAGCTGGGCTCGTGCTGAGTCCTTGCACGACTGCTACATGCTCTTCCCGTCTCCTGCTAGATGCTCGTCCATGGCGCAAGGACCTGGTTCACGAGACCACTGCAGATCATGCGGAGGCTGGCGTGGAGGTACGGTGGATCGCCGGTGTGTTAGATATTACTTGTGTTGAGCTAGCTCGGGTTCCAAACGGAGTTTAGTTTCTTCTGTCTTTTATGTACGTGATAGCTTTGCACAGCGTCACATATGTTTCCTTTGCATAGAAGATAAGTGGCTGAGTCGTGCTCCGTTCACGGCGGGCCAGTAGCAGCGCGCTCGTGGTCATGATCCTCTCGACGCGGGATGGCATGTCGAGAGTGGGGGTGGCGCATGGATCGGGCGAGGCTGTTACGCAAGGAATAAGAGGAAGAGAAAATAGAAAAGCCGCAAGCCAGTTGGCGGCGCAAAAACCACTTCGTGTCTCTCTGTGCTTGAGCTGATCCTTGTTAGTAGATCGATCGTGGGAGAGCGAGTTGCCCAGTGGCAACGACAAGTGGCATCAGAGCCTGGTCGGAGATCCTGTCGACATGGCCGGCGGCCAAAAGCCGGTGAAGACGGAGAAGGGCGACAAGTCAGGGTCGAAGTCACCGCCGCGCCATTCACGATCACCATCCCGCTCCCCC
>LR738712.1:673250174-673284801 GCA_902687465.1 Secale cereale
CCCCCCGCGCGCGATGTAGACGGAGCCGCAAGATCCGCGGCGGCGAACTGGCGGCGCCGGTGGTGCAGAAGGTGATCCGGGAGTCTGGATCGACGAACTGGACGATGCTGACCAAGACGAACTACAACGACCGGTCGCTCCTGATGAAGGTGAAGCTGGAGGCGCGAGGCTACTGGGACGCTGTCAAGCACGGCGATGTCGACTTCCACGAGGACCGTATGGCGCTGGAGGCCATCCTTGGAGCAGTGCCACCCGAGATGGTGGGCACGCTTGTCGTCAAGCTGACGGCGAAGGCGGCGTGGGACGCGATCGCCACCATGCGCATTGGCAGCGACCGTGTGTGCGCGGCTAAGGCCTAGTCGCTGGCGCGAGACTTCGAGATTATCGAGTTCCGTGACGGGGAGACCAAGGAGAAGGCGGTAAGAAAGTTCCTGCGCGTGGTGCCTCCACGGTACTCGCAGATTGCCATGTCCATTGAAACTCTCGTTGATCTCGATACGTTGAGCATTGAGGATCTGAGAGGCCGCCTCAAAGCGGACGAGGAGAGATATGACCACGGCGGCTCGGGGCAGGCCGCTGGAAGCCTGCTGTTTACGAAGGAGCAATGGCCAGTGCGCTACAAGCAGCGCGACCAGGGCGAGGGATCATTGCGCGGCGGTGGCCGCGGTTGCGGCAGAGGACACGGTGGAAAGGGCAAGGACAACGCGCCTGGCGGTGGTCGAGGGTCATCGGGCGGCGGCTCTCACTTCAAGGGCAACTGCCACAACTGCGGGATCTAGGGACATATGGCTCGGGACTACACCAGGCCCAAGCAGCAGCGCAAGGAAGAGACCAACCTCAACCAAGTGTAGGAGGATCAACCTGCGCTGCTCTTGGCGGTGAGCTGCGGGCTCGCCCCGATCCATGTCAAGCCAGTGCGCGAGCGCGTTTTCCTCAATGAGAAGGGTGTGATCCCGGTGCAGACGGCGTGCAATGCCTGGTACTTGGACACGGGCGCGAGCAACCGTATGAAAGGCGACCAGGTCGTGTTTTCCACGCTCGATGAGACGGTGGCTGGCACGGTCAGGTTCGGTGATGGCTCGTCTGTTTATATTCGTGGACGTGGAACCGTGGTATTTAACTACAGGAACAAGTCGCACCGTGCACTGACGGGGGTGTACTTCATACCCCAGCTGAGGAGCAGCATTGTGAGCATCGGGCTGCTCGACAAGGTGGGCTGCAGGATGGTGGTCGAGGACGGCGTGATGAGCATCTTCGACCAGGAGAGGTTGCTGCTCGTGTTGGGGAACGTAGTATTTCAAAAAAATCATACGATCACGCAAGCTCTATTACTAGAAGCATAGCAACGAGCGGGTAGAGTGTGTCTACGTACCCTCGTAGACCGAAAGCGGAAGCGTCTAGTTATGTGGTTGATGTAGTCGAACGTCTTCGTGATCCAACCGATCCAAGCACCGAACATACGGCACCTCCGAGTTCAGCACACGTTCAGCTCGATGACGTCCCACGAGCTCTTGATCCAGTTGAGCTTCACGGGAGAGTTTCGTTAGCACGACGGCGTGGTGACGGAGATGATGAAGCTACCGACGCTGGGGCACCGCACATGACTAAAACAATGTTTCTTATGTGTCCTTGGGTGCCCCCTGCCCCCGTATATAAAGGAGCAAGGGGGGAAGGCCAGCCGGCCCTATAGGGCGCGCCAGGAGTAGGATTCCTACTCCTAGTAGGAGTAGGAATCCCCTTTCCTATTCCTACTAGGAGTAGGAAAGGAAGAAGAAGGGGGAGAAGGAAGGAGAGGGGCGCCTCCCCTCCCACTCCTAGTCCAACTAGGATTCCCTAGGGGGGTGCGGCCAGCCCTAGTGGGATGCCTCTCTCTTTTCCCTCATGGCCCACTATGGCCCATACTCCCTCGGGGGGGTGGGTTCCGGTAACCCCTGCAGCACTCCGGTTTTATCCGATAACACCCAGAACATTTCCGGTGCCCGAATATAGTCGTCCAATATGTCAATATTTATGTCTCGGACATTCCGAGACTCCTCCTCATGTCCGTGATCACATCCGGGACTCCGAACTACATTCGGTACATAAAAAATCATAAACTCATAATATTGATCATCATCGAACGTTAAGCGTGCGGACTCTACGGGTTCGAGAACTATGTAGACATGATCGAGACACATCTCCGGTCAATAACCAATAGCGGAACCTGGATGCTCATATTGGCTCCTACATATTCTACGAAGATCTTTATCGGTCAAACTGCATAACAACATACGTTGTTCCCTTTGTCATCGGTATGTTACTTGCCCGATATTCGGTCGTCGGTATCACCATACCTAGTTAATCTCATTACCGGCAAGTCTCTTTACTCGTTCCGTAATACATCATCTCGTGACTAACTCACTAGTAATTTGCTTGCAAAACTTATTATGATGTGTATTACCGAGAGGGCCCAGAGATACCTCTGCGACGCTCGGAGTGACAAATCCTATTCTTGATCTATGCCAACACCAAGAACACCTTCGGAGACACCTGTAGAGCATCTTTATAATCACACAGTTACGTTGTGACGTTTGATAGCACACAAGGTGTTCCTCCGGTATTCGGGAGTTGCACAATCTCATAGTCATAGGAACATGTATAAGTTATGAAGAAAGCAATATCAATAAACTAAACGATCAATGTTGCTAAGCTAACGGATGGGTCTTGTCCATCACATCATTCTCGTAATGATGTGATCCCGTTGATCAAATGACAACTCATGTCTATGGCTAGGAAACATAACCATCTTTGATCAATGAGCTAGTCTAGTAGAGGCATACTAGGGACATTCTGTTTTGTCTATGTATTCACACATGTACTAAGTTTCCGGTTAATACAATTCTAGCATGAATAATAAAAATTTATCATGATAAAAGGAAATAAAAATAACAACTTTATTATTACCTCTAGTGTATATTTCCTTCGGTCTCCCACTTGAACTAGAGTCAATAATCTAGATTACATAGTAATGATTCTAACACCCATGGAGTCTTGGTGTTGATCATGTTTTGCTCGTGGAAGAGGCTTATTTAACGGGTCTGCGACATTCAGATCCGTATGTATCTTGAAAATTTCTATGTCTCCCTCCTTGACTTGATCACGGATGGAATTGAAGCGTGTCTTGATGTGATTTGTTCTTTTGTGAAACATGGAGTCCTTCGCCAAGGGCATTGCTCCAGTGTTGTCACAAAAGATTTTCATTGGATCCGATGCACTAGGTATTTACACCTAGATCGGATATGAACTCCTTCATCCAGACTCCTTCATTTGCTGCTTCCGAAGCAGCTATGTACTCCGCTTCACACGTAGATCCCGCCACGACGCTCTGCTTGGAAAAATTGCACCAACTGAGAGCTCCACCGTTCAATAAAAATACATATCCGGTTTGTGACTTAGAGTCACCCGGATCAGTGTCAAAGCTTGAATCGACGTAACCATTTATGACAAGATCTTTGTCACCTCCATAAATGAGAATCATATCCTTTGTCCTTTTCAGGTACTTCAGGATGTTCTTGACCGTTGTCCAGTGATCCACTCCTAGATTACTTTGGTACCTCCCTGCTAAACTTATAGCAAGGCACACATCAGGTCTGGTACACAGCATTGCATACATGATAGATCCTATGGCTGAGGCATAGGGAATGACTTTCATTTTCTCTCTATCTTCTGCAGTGGTCGGGCATTGAGTCTTACTATCCTTCACACCTTGTAACACAGGCAAGAACCCTTTCTTTGACTAATCCATTTTGAACTTCTTCAAAACTTTATCAAGGTATGTGCTTTGTGAAAGTCCAATTAAGTGTCTTGATCTATCTCTATAGATCTTGATGTGTAACAGCCTGGATTTTTGCCCTTTTCTTTTTCCTTTAATTTTCTTGGATTTCTTGATTTTAGTTGCTTTTCAGTGGCTATGTGGTTCTGAAACTTGGGAAGATCATGTCTTCCTAGGTTTTATAGTGGCTTTCCATCCTTCTCATCATCCCAAGACCCTGTCATTTTCATCCTTGACACAACCCAATATTCCTTTTCTAGGGAATGTTCCTTTTCTATTAAAGGAATAATTCTTTTTGCCCTAGGTTGTGAAGCAACCTATATCTCTGTCATTCTAAAAATTCCCAAATAATTCTCATAAATTGTTTGGGTCATATTTTGCTCAAATGTGGCAAAACATTTCATTGCCATGTTAAAAAATAATCCTCCAATAATCATTTTCCTATTCTGCCCTAAATGGCACTTTGTGAATCAAGTGCTATTTATCTTTGCCCAATTGCCCCCAAACTTTGTGGACATCTTTTCATGTCCATATAATTGCTCTGTGCCAAATTTCAAACTCATTTGCCTAGTAATTATTTTCCAGTGATTTTCCAAGGTTTCTGTCCAGAATGGAACTTTGTGTAGGAAGTATATTCTAGGCATTTCCAAATGAGATAAAACTTCGACACATCCTTCATTTGATCAAATTATGCATCTCCACCAAATTTTAGCTCATGGAGATCATCTATGTGAGCTCAGCCCCAAATCTTAATTTCTGGTAAACATTCCACTTTGTGAAGCAACCCTATTTTACCTTGCTTCATTTGAGCTAAAAATTTACCAGGACATTCTTTCATCTACATCTACTCCCTCCACCAAGTTTTGGCTCAATCCAGTTATCCATTTACCCTTAGTAAATTCTTCTAGCTTCTGGACAGAATGGAGCTTTGTGAAGCAAGTGCCACTTTGGTAACTCCAAATGGCATGAGGTTTTTACAGCAGCTCCATATGGTCAAATAATCCCACTCCACCAAATTTCGGCTCATGACACTTAAGTATGTGAGTGCAATATCATAGTGCCCTAATCTGGCCAGTTTTGCACTTTCTACAGCAACCCTCATATAAACTCCTCTTCTTAGTTTGATATTTGGTGATCAGCATCACCTTAGTGTGTGATCATCGCCAGACAAACTATTTACCATGTTACCCAGCTGGTTTAACCACAGGAAGTTACAAGCACCTTCCTGTTGATTTACTTTGGAGCTAAGTGCAAATCTCTTCTTTGCCCTTGGACCAATTTCTTTCTTCATCTATATTCTAGGCACTTAGGTCATTCTACTGGACAGGGTTGGCCACGCCAAAGCACACCACTTTCGCCAGTGCGTGCGGTGATCACGCTTTCGTCATGCAGAGCACGCGCTGTAGATCGATCCGGCCACTGTTCCCATCGCCTCCCTCCTCGTCCCGACCTCCATCCATGTCCTGGAGCTCTACCGTGCTCGTCTACATCGCCCCGCATCACTGCCTCATCGGGGTTCGCTAGCAATGCGCCGCAAGCTCAGTGTCCATGCGATGCCCAACCTCTGATCTCCATCAGTGCACTGCTCCAGCTTGTTTGTGAGCTCCAGAGCCCTCCCCTTGGCTATATAAGCGTGCCCCGAGGTCCTCCGCACCTCACCAGCCTCTCCCCACTCCTCCTCGACCACTAGAGCCCTCGGCTCCCTCTTCTTTTCGCTGGACACCGCCATGGTCGCCTCGGCCTCGGCTTGAGTCCATCCAAACCAAGGCTCCACTCTTCCTCTCACCACGTCCATCGTGTTCCCCTTGTCCCTCGGAGCCGCCCCACCTACTTGCCCTTCGCCGGAGATGCCCGCAACACCGAGCACCACCGCCACTAGAAGCTTTCTGTCACCCTCCGTCACCGTGACCTCCCATCCTCCCCACCCCTCCCCGGTGACCACTAGCTCTCTGGACGGAACCGCCGCACCACCCCGCATCCGTCGGTGCGCTCCGCTCGGCCGGAAATGGCCGGAGCTGGCCGGCCCCCTCGCCGCAGCTCGCCTCTGCCTCCCCTGTCACCACCCGTCGCCGTCCACCTTGTTCCTCCCCGGCGGCCGACGTCCCTCCAGGCGGTCTCGCCTCGGCCTCCCGCGCCTGCCGGCGGTCGCCGTTTAGCCGGAGGCGGCCAGAGCCAGCCAGGCCATCGGCGGGCAGCGCCCTCCTGCCTCTGCTCTGTTCCACGAGGGAACAGAGGCACGAGGAGGAAGACAATGCCGCACCCGTGCCCCTCCCTGTCGCCTGGGCCCGGCCCGTTAGTGGCCTAGCCACCTCTGCCCACGTAGCAAGTGGAGACGGTTTTGCAGGAGTACGTTTTCTGTTTCTGAAAGCGTATTTTCAGTCTGCTGCGGCCCAAAGTACGCCTTCCAGTTCAGAAAGCGTATTTTTGATTATTTTTTCGTTTCTGTCTTATCCACTCAGGGACCCAGCTGTAAATATTATTTTTATAGACAAGTCCCTGATCTTCAACACTTCATATCTCCGCAACCGTAACTCCGAATCAGGTGATTCCAAAACCCACTTCTTCGTATCGACGAGACCTTTCTGTTGGTACCATTTTCACTAAGTGCTCACACTTTGAAAAGGACCACTTTTCCCTTGCCCTTAATCAGCCCCCTCCGAGAGAGAAGCGTTTCGACGTTTCATTCCGCGGCTTCACCACACTTCTTCCCGGAGTCTCCGTCACCCCCAGGCAAGCCACAATACCCAGTTGCATGATAGTCATGCAGTAGCCATGGTTTCCAACTTGAATATTTACTAAATGTTTGTTTGTTTAAAATATGGTTATCATTGTTTCGGTAATGCTTCGGGGTCAAGGTTTACTTTCTTGTTATGTTGTTACGTGATATGTCCATTTTGCATCATGCTTATAAGTTGATATTTATTGCATTATGGACTGTTCATACATGTTTTGTCACAATACTTATGCCTTTTCTCTCTTATTTTACAAGGTTTACATGAAGAGGGGGAATGCCAGCAGCTGGAATTCTGGGCTGGAAAAGGAGCAAACTCTGGAAACCTATTCTGCACAACTCCAAAAGCCCTGAAACTCCACAGTACATCGTTTCGGAAAATATAAAAATATCAGGCGAAAGAAACCCACGAGAGGGGACACCGGCTGGCCTCGAGGGTGGGAGGCGCGCCCCCCTTCCCAGGGCGCGCCCCCTGCCTCGAGGGCCAGCCGGCAGGCCCCCGGTGCCCATCTTCTCCTATATGAAGCGTTTTGACCTGGAAAAAATAAGAAGGAGGCTTTCGGGACCAGACGCCGCCATCTCGAGGCGGAACCGAGGCGAAAACCAATCTAGGGCTCCGGCAGAGCTGTTCTGCCGGGGATACTTCCCTCCGGGAGGGGGAAATCGTCACCGCCGTCATCACCAACAACTCTCCCATCTTGGGGAGGGCTCTCTTCATCAACATCTTCACCAGCACCATCTCCTCTCAAACCCTAGTTCATCTCTTGTATCCAATCTTTGTACCCAAACCTCAGATTGGTACTTGTGGGTTGCTAGTAGTGTTGATTACTCCTTGTAGTTGATGCTAGTTGGTTTATTTGGTGGAAGTTCATATGTTCAGATCCATTATGCATATTAATACCCCTCTGATCATGAACAATATTATGTCTTGTGAGTAGTTACTTTTGTTCCTAAGGACATGGGAGAAGTCTTGCTATTAGTAGTCATGTGAATTTGGTCTTCGTTCGATATTTTGATGAGATGTATGTTGTCTCTCCTCTAGTGGTGTCATGTGAACGTCGACTACATGATGCTTCACCATTATTTGGGCCTAGAGGAAGGCATTGGGAAGTAAGGGTTGCTAGAGTGACAGAAGCTTAAACCCTAGTTTATGTGTTGCTTCGTAAGGGGCTGATTTGGATCCATATGTTTTAGGCTATGGTTAGGTTTACCTTAATACTTCTTTTGTAGTTGCGGATGCTTGCATTAGAGGTTAATCATAAGTGGAAGGCTTGTCCAAGTAAGGGCAGCACCCAAGCACCGGTCCACCCTGTCGGGGGAAACTGCCCTCCACGAACACCTATGGGACCGGAGCCCCTTGTCTGTGCGGTACGAGGGCGGAGGGAGCACGAAGAGCAGATCGTAGCGAGCACGCGGGCAGTTTTACCCAGGTTCGGGCCGCGGTAGACGCGTAAAACCCTACTCCTGCTTAGTTGTGTCTTGAGTTGGAGAGCTCGAGAGCTTGAAGAAGCAGCTACACCGAGCGTATGAGCGATCTAGGTTCCGAACCCCCTCCACGTTGTGCATGGGCCTCCTTTTATAGTGCAAGGGGTCACCGACAGGTGTCAACGTAGGAGAAAGGGGTAAAAACGTAAAAGAGGTGGTAGTTGTAACAGTGCGGGAATAGTGGAGCTATAGTGCGCGAACAGTGGTCGCCACCTACTTTGACAGTGGGGGACAAGGGCATTTAATGCCCGTCGCCGTCGACCCCAAAAGCTCCCGCCCTTGCGTCTCCGTTCGCCACGGCGATGGCTTCACCACCGTGGAGTGCCACCGTGTCCCCCAGGCTGCACAGCCATCCGCCACGCGTCCCTGGGATGGCCCCAGGGTGACGCGTGGGCCGATGAGCTGGAGCGCGGGCACACAGCGCAACTCTCCCGGCAAGCACCTTGCCGGGGTCTTGATCTTGCCGGGCCCGGGAGCTTGCCGGGCTCTGAAGCTTGTCGCTCCCCGGGCCCTCGCCGGGGCGCATATAGCGCCGAGGCGTGTCTTCTATGATGTAATCTTCTAGTCTTCCTGGCAAGCTCCTCTTGCCAGGGCCTTGCGTGAGTGAGGTAACCTTGAGCCTAGAACGGCCTTCCCGGCAAGCTCCGCTTGCCGGGGTCTCGATCTTCTGTCTTGTATGCTTTGTTTTTGAATGGTTTGATATGGATCAGGAAAGTCTCCGGCGAGCACGTGGTTAACCCTGCCGCGGGAAGCTGCAACCGCCCGTGCACAAGTTGGGGTACTGAGGTACCCCTACCTTAGTACACCGACAGGAGCCCCCGGGCCTGGGCCACACACGGTGCCGAGCGCTGTTGGGCCAGGCCCAAAACAGTGCACGGGCACACGCGGCCCACGGCGCGCCGAATCCACTCCCGTATCCGCCGCATCCCCCCGTAACGGCACGCGTCGATTGCGGCGTCGTGGGATGGGACGTGCCCACGTTCCTTCAATGGAAAGAGCGAAACGCCCCCCACTTCCCCATAAAAGCAGAGGAAGCAGGAGCGGTTCCCCTCCTTACGCTTTCATTGCATCCTCTTCATCCTCCAGAGATCCCCTTTGCGCTCCGCCCCCATACCTCCGCCGCCGCCGTCTGCATCTCCGGCGCCGCCGGGCTCTTCGTCCCCCTTCCTCCGCCGCCTCCGCCATGGCCCCGAAGACCGAGAAGGCGAAGGCGGAGAAGGCCAAGAAGGAAAAGTCGGAGCAAGCGGTGAAGCTTACCGCGTATCGGAAGCGGAACCTCGTCTTCCCGTCGAAGCTCAGCGCGCGGGAGCTCTGGAACAAGTATTGCTTGTTCTGGTCCAAGGGAACCAAGGCGCACCCCCGCACTCGAGCTTATCCGGCCGCCGCCAAGGACAACTACCCAGGCGGGTACTATTTCTTCGCAGCCTTCTTCCACTGCGGCCTTTGCCCTCCTTTTTCTGATTTCTTCTGTGACATAATGCACACCTACAGCCTCCACCTTCTTGACTTCACCCCCAACGCCATCCTCACAATGGCGGTTTTCGCACACATGTGCGAAAAGTATATAGGAATTCACCCAAACGTAGCGCTGTTTAGGCATTTCTTCACCCCTAGAGTAGAGGCCGGCGCCCCCCTCTCCGGAGGAATTTCTTGGGTTTTTCGTCTGAACAAGAAGGAGTCCTACTTGCCGGGGGAGCTCCGCGGCAAGTGGGAGGAATGGCGTGCGGAATGGTGCTGGATTGTCGAGGACCAGCCGCAATCCTTCATCGCGCCACGCACAACGCCCATCGTGCGCGGCAGGGACTGGAGTGAGCTGGATTCGGACGACGCCAAGCTCAACGTCACCCTCATCAGGATTCTGCGTCTCCGGACCGCTAGGCTGTCTGTCGCAGAAGTAGGCACAGACTTCCTCCGCCGCCGCATCGCCCCTCTCCAAGACAGGAAAAGACCGGCCTGGGAGTACGGCAACTCGGCGGATATCATGAGGTTGCGGCCCGGGCTCAACTACAACTTCACGTCGCTGGAGCTGAAGGGGATGGTCCGGGAGCTGTTTAAGCACGACCCGGCCCACCCGGAATGGTTCCGGGGGCCCCGGGGAGTGGTGCCCCTTTGCAACAGCACAGCTTGTGATCCTCTCCGCGCTATGATGCCTGCGTGTGATTCGCACGGCGTGGACCGCACGTGGATTCCGCCCAAGTCAATAGACATCCTCAGCTTCTTCGACAACCTTGTGGAGGTGGCGAAGAACAAGAACGAGACCCGGGAGCTGACGCGGGACACCACCGACCAGGAGATTGCGTATATCGCTTCTCGGGTTGAAGAGGCCGCCGTAGCCGCAGCGGCAGGAGAGTTCGGTTACACGCCCGACGAGGCAGATGCTGCGGAGGCGTCCTGCCAAGCGGAGGAGGCGGAGATCCGCAGGCTACTGCAGCTGCCTCCCGACGCGCTCGCCGGAGTCCCATCCTTGAGGCACTCCGGGATTATCGGGATCCAGACGGAGGCCGCGGCGAGAGGCCACGCCGCCGGAGGGAACAGGGGCGCCGCAGGGAGCGGAGGCGCCGGAGGGAGCGGAGGCGCCGGAGGGAAGGAGGCCGCAGCGCAGGGCGCTGGGCCCAGCAAGCCAGCCGGGGAGGAGGAGGAGGAGGACGCCGAGGCCGCCGAGGACTCCGGCGGGTCTACGGAGCTCTACGCCGACGACCTCTCCTCGTCGGAGACCTCCCCGCCCCGGGCAAGCCCTAGGCGGTCTCCACTGAAGCGTCTCCGCAAGACGGCGACGGGGGAGGGAGCGCAGGCGCCCCGGCAACAACCAGCTCGCCGGGCAGCGCGAGCTCCCCGGGGGAGCCAAGCTGCGCCGGGGGCGACCGGCGCACCAGCTACAGCGGAGGCGGCCCGCGCGCAGGCCACGACGGAGGCGCCCCGCAGGCAGGCCACAACAGAGGCACCTCGCAGGCCGGCGTCGGGCCGACATGAGCCTTCACGGGGCGGAGCGGCGGCTCCGCCCGCTCCCCGGGCTTCGGCTACCACAGGGGCTGGGTCTTCGCAGCCCCCAGCCCCAGGGACCGCCAAGCGCCCGAGGGAGTCTTCGCCTCCCGCTCCTCGCGCAGACGCGTCCCAGGTGGAGTTTGACTTCTCCGCCTTGAGCGACGACGACGAGGAGGAACAGGAGTAAGAGCTTGATATCCTTCATCTTCTTCAAAGTTTGTCTTAATTATTGTCGATGCTAATCTTGTGTCTTGCTTTGATTTCAGGACCTTGGCGGAGCGAGTGGCAAAGAAAGCCAAGGTGCCCGTGGTCGAGGTCGCGGATGACTCGCCCGCCGCGGCGACTGGGGACGCGCCGGAGCCAAGCTTGCCGGACCCGAGTGCTGCTCCGAGGAGCAGCCCCCAGCGCAGCCCCCAACGTAAGTCTGGGTTCTGTACTCCCATTCGTCGAATGCGCTTGAGCTTCTGTTCTTGTGCTAATATCCTGATTATTTTGTCTTGGCTTGTGCAGAGATGGAGCCACAGCCGCAGGAGCGTCCGGAGGTCGCCCCCGAGGAGCCGCAGGCCCCGTCGTCCCCGCCAAGGCCGAACTCTCGGGCAAGGGAGAGTGCTCCGCCAAGGGCGGGTACTCCGCCAAGGGCGAGTACCCCGCCAAGGGCGAGCAGCCCGGCGAGGGCGGCCCCTCCGCCAAGGCAGAGCTCCCCGGCGAGGGAGCCCGCCGCTGACGACGTCCGCCAAGGTAGGTCTTGTAATTTTGTCTTCTTGGCGTTGTCTCTTTTTGGATATTTGCTTGAACTTCTTTTGCTTCTTCTTCTTCTTCTAGATCTTCCTCCCCCCGAGCCGATGGAGACGGAAGTCATCCTCATCGAGGAGGAGGCCGCGCAGGACGGCGGCGGCGACACCCCTGTCGCCGAGGACACGGCGGGAGCCGCCGAGCCGGCTGCGCAAGAAACCGCTCCGGCTGCGGACGCAGTGGCCGGGGAGGGGGACGGCAACCGCACCGCCGGCCCGGAGGCGGCGGGAGCATCAAGTGCTGCGCCGGCCGCCGACCCCTCCGCCGGAACGGAGCAGGCCGGCTATTATCTCGAAGCCCCCAACGGCGTCTTCATCCAGGTGCCGTGGGGTTCTTCGTCGCGAGCCCCCGTGGAGGGCGAGGCCTTTGATGGAGAGGTCCTCGCCTCCGCGGGCTTGAAGATTGTCGAGGCGCCCGGTGGGAGCGAAGGGCCCGAGGAGGAGAAGCTGCTCCACCAGCTCCTGGCCCTTTACCGGGCCAGGCAGGCGAAGCTCGCTTGTCGGGAGGCCCTCGCCGCCAAGGCCGCCGCGGAGATGGAGAAGCGCGCGGCGGAGCTCAGCGCCGCCAACCAGGCGGCCCTCCGCGAGGTGGCGGAGGAACGGGAGCGACTCGCCGGAGAATACCAAGAGTGGGTGCTGGAGAAGGCCGAGGCCGAAGAGCAGCAGCGGCTCGCCGGGGTGGAGCTGTCCCGGCGAGAAGGAGAACTCGCCCAGCGGAAGGTCAACCTCGACGCCCACGAGGAAGAACTTGCCGCTCGGGAGCAGGCCCTTGGCGGGGAGCTGAAGGAGGCGAGAGCTGCCGCGGCTACCGCGGAGACCGCCAAGGAGGAGCTTGCCGCCAAGGTCGCGCAGCTGGAGGAGTCGCTGAAGGCGAGCGTGGAGAAGGTCGTCGCGCTCAATATAGAGCGCGAGAAGGACGCCCACACTAACTCAGAACTCCAGGTGCGTCTTTCTGAGAGGGGCGACGAGCTGAAGGCCGCCAAGGACTCCATCGAGGATCTGGAGCTGAAGGTCTCCACATTGAAGGACTCGCTTGACGCCGCCCGGGATTGGGAGACCAAGTTGAAGGAGGAGCTCCGCAAGGAGCGAGCCTTGGTGGACAGCGTCAACAAGGCGGCCGAGAACTTCCGCCGTACCATTGAGGTATGGACCGAGGACTTGGTATCTTCTGCGTCCAACATCGACCAGGAGCTGCTGGCGCTGAAGGTCGAGCATCTCATCTACTCCCCGGATCCGGACCTCCCTCACAGCGCCAAGCTCAGCCTCTTCTTCAGAGGGATCGCGCCGGCTCTTGCAGGTCTTCGGAAGAAGATCCCCGCGCAGCTGGCTGAGGAGGCGCGCCTGCTCTGCACGGGAACCTTGGAGCGTGTGCTGACGAAGATTGTATACCGCAATCCCGGCATAAACCTCACCAACGTTCTCCGCAGCTTGCCGGCCGACGCAAACATGGAGGCGCTGAAGGAGCAGGTCGCCCACATCATCGCCAAAGTGAGCAAGCTCTCCAGGATTGAGGGCGACCGCGTAGACTAGGCCTCCATTATCTTCATCTCTTTTTGTTGCTGCATAGGGTGTTATGAACTCATTAATCATTGCGACAAGTTATCTTTTGTATGATATTTATCTCATTTTGACCAATCAGTGCAACGTTATCTTCCTTGTCTTGGTCATTTACTTTGTATGCTTTTCACCCTACGCTCCCGGGGAGCTTGCCGGCAAGGGGCCTTTGCCGCGAGCGCTGAGTGCTGGACTCTGAGCAGCCTGCTGGCCAAGGTCTCACCGGCAAGCAACCTTGCCGCAGCTAGTCGCAACGCGCTTAGCTTGCTGAGCGAACTCGGAAACGAAGCAAGGGCGCGACACTTGTCGCAGCTCACTTAGATCGTTGAGTGTACTCGGAAACAAGACAAGGGTGCGGCTAGCTACGGGTAGGTTCCTCCGCGCACAGGTTTTCCATACAAAGTGTGATTGTTCAAGGAAGACAAATAAAATTTAAAAATTTGAACTGGTCAAATTCTAATAACTTAGCTCTCATCTCTTGCTTCTCGGTAAGACTTCTCTTTCTTGAACAGCACTTGGTTTTTCTTCCATCTCCTTCCCCCCCGGCAAACTTGTGCGCGAGGAACGCTCCTTCTGCTTAAGAAGCAAGGAAAAAGAAGAGGGAAACAAGTATATGGCCTTTCGGCTCGCTAATGCTTACCGGATATGTATGTTGCACAAGATGCCAAATAACACATGCAAATTGCGAAGAAAAGCATGCAAAAGGCAAATAGCGCAAAACACGAAAACTTTACTGATGCACGGGGTCTGCGCCCGGCTTTGTACAAAGGGTTACATGCAACAGCGGCAAGGCTTGTAGAAAAGGTGGTCGCCGGAGCGGATCACGGCAACCGCGCCTTATGGGTGGAACTTGCGAAGATGCTCTATGTTCCAGGAGTTGCTCACCGGTAAGCCTTCTTCGGTCTCGAGGCGGACAGCGCCGGGCCTCGTGACTTGTCTCACCCGATAAGGGCCTTCCCACTTCGGCGTCAACTTGTTGGAATTCTTGGCGGACTGAACACGCCGAAGAACAAGGTCGCCTTCCTCGAGACTCCTGGCCTTGACCTTGCGGCTATGGTAGCGACGCAAGGCTTGCTGGTATCGAGCAGCTCGTACAGCAGCCTGGAGACGTCCCTCCTCGAGGAGCAATGCATCATCTTGCCGCAGTTGCTCTTGCTCAAGCTCATCATAAGCGAGCACTCGAGGAGATCCGTATACGAGTTCCGTGGGGAGAACTGCCTCTGCTCCATAGACTAGAGCAAAGGGTGTCTGTCCGGTGGCTCGACTTGGTGTCGTTCTGATTGACCAAAGAGCCGCCGGTAGCTCCTCTATCCAATTTCTTCCGCACTTGCGCAGCCTGTCAAAGGTTCTTGTCTTGAGTCCGCGCAGCACTTCAGCATTGGCCCTCTCCGCTTGACCGTTGCTCCTCGGGTGAGCAACAGAAGTGAAACAGACCTTGGCGCCAAGGTCTTGGACGTACTGCATGAAGGTGCGACTAGTGAATTGTGTACCGTTGTCGGTGATGATCCTGTTAGGAATTCCGAAACGGCAAACAATCGACCTGAAGAACCTGACTGCTGACTGTGCTGTCACCTTTCTCACTGGTTCCACTTCTGGCCACTTTGTGAACTTGTCGATTGCAACGTACAAGTACTCAAAGCCCCCGACAGCACGAGGGAAAGGGCCGAGGATATCGAGCCCCCAGACCGAGAAGGGCCAGGACAAAGGGATTGTTTGGAGAGCTTGAGCTGGCTGATGAATCTGCTTTGCATGGAACTGGCACGCTTCACACTTGGTTACTAGTGCAGTTGCATCTTGGAGGGCTTCTTGCCAAAAGAACCCTTGCCGGAAAGCTTTCCCGGCAAGCGCCCTTGCGCCAATGTGGTGGCCGCATATGCCTCCATGTATTTCTGCCAACAGCTTCTGTCCATCTTCCCTGGAGATACACTTCAGTCTGACACCATTGAGCCTTCTTCTGTACAGCTCGTTATCCACGAACTGGTACATACTTGACTGCCTGGTTATCTTCTCTATTTCTTCTGGGTCATCAGGAAGTTCTCCAGTTTGCAGAAAACGGACGATCTGTTACGCCCATGCCGGAGCTTGGGGCTCAACGGCAAGGACTAAAGGCATTAGGGCAGCTGCGGGGACCTCGGCTTCTACGGCAAGAAACTCTGGCTCTGCCGGAGCTGAAGGTCCCCCGGCAAGCTCGCCGGGGCGAGGCTTGTCGGGAACACTTGCTTCAACTGCACAGACCCGAGGATCTGCAGGAGCAAACCGTTCCTCAGCGTTCTGATTGTTGATCTTGGGGACCTTGGCGGCGGTTTCAGGAAGATCCGCCGGCAAGTAGTCGCCGGAGACCAACTTTCTCTTCTTGGACTGCCCAATTGATGGTGTAACGGATGGTTGAGTCAGCTTGAGCAAGAAGGTCCCTGGTTCCACAGGTAACTTCATCGAAGCACACTTTGAAAGGCCATCTGCAATTTCATTCTGAGCTCTCGGGACGTGCTCCATCTGCAGACCTTCAAAGTGCTCCTCAAGCTTCCTCACTTCATCGACATAAGCTTCCATCAAAGGGCTTTGATAGCTCTTGTTGACTTGCCGGACCACCAACTGAGAATCTCCCCGCACAATCAGCTTCCTGATCCCAAGTTCGGCCGCAATCCTGAGGCCGGCAAGCAAGCCTTCATATTCAGCAGTGTTGTTTGTCGCTTGCTCCCTGGGAAAGTGCATCTGGATAACATATTTGAGGTGCTCTCCGGTGGGCGCGATGAGTACCACGCCAGCACCGGCGCCTTGCAGCGAGAAGGCACCGTCAAAATACATTACCCATTCACTTGTCGCTTCTTGTACGGGTGCACTTGTTTCTTGGGTTTCCTCATCGGGCGTTGGGGTCCACTCAGCTATGAATTCTGCCAAAGCTCGGCTCTGTATGGTTGAAGTACTTTCAAACTTGAGTCCAAAGCTCGACAGCTCCAGTGCCCACTCAACGATCCTGCCTGTTGCTTCCGGGTTGTGCAATATCCTCTTCAGCGGAAAGCGAGTGACCACTGTTATCTCATGTGCTTGGAAGTACTGGCGCAGCTTTCTCGAGGCCATGAGGAGGCCGAAAAGCAACTTTTGCACACCAGAGTATCTTGATCTAGCCCCCTGGAGAAGGGAACTTACAAAATACACTGGGCGCTGCACCATCTTCTTCCGCGCTTCATCTTGTTCCTGCGCAGAGTTGTCTTTGTCGGGGCCAGAGCTTGCCGGAGCAGCCCCCTGCTTGTCGCTGGATTCGCTTGCTGGCGGTGTAGCCTCCTCATCGGACTCCCTCTCCGCTACTAACGCAGCACTAACCACCTGGTTGGTTGCCGCTAGGTATAGCAACAACTTTTCCTGTGGTCTAGGTGCGACAAGTATTGGAGTGGAGGATAGGTACCGTTTCAAATCCTGCAGCGCTGCCTCCGCTTCCGGAGTCCACTTCATGGGACCTTCCTTCTTCAAGATTTTGAAGAAAGGTAGGGCGCGTTCTGCAGACTTCGAAATGAACCTACTGAGGGCAGCCACACAACCTGCAAGCCTTCTGACATCCTTGACGCGCTTCGGGGCCTCAATCTGCTCGATGGCTTTAATCTTGTCGGGGTTGGCTTCAATACCCCTCTGTGACACAAAGAATCCGAGAAGCTTGCCGGAGGGAACCCCAAAGACGCACTTCTCGGGGTTCAACTTGAGCTGTATTCTGCGCAGGTTCTGAAATGTCTCTTCCAAATCTTGGATCAGGGTTTCTTTGCTCTTACTCTTCACCACGATGTCATCCATGTAAGCCTCTACATTTCTGTGGATCTGTGGCTCGAAAGCAGTGTGCACTACCCTTGCAAACGTTGATCCTGCATTCTTCAGTCCAAATGGCATGCGTATGAAGCAATAAGTGCCACATGGAGTGATAAATGCAGTCTTCTCTTCATCTTCTTTGGCCATAAATATCTGGTGGTAGCCTGAATATGCATCAAGAAAACAGAGTAGCTCACATCCGGCAGTGGAGTCAACGATCTGGTCAATGCGCGGCAAAGGGAATGGATCCTTGGGACATGCTTTATTCACATCGGTGAAGTCTATACACAGTCTCCACTTCCCGTTGGCCTTGCGCACGACGACTGGCTTTGCCAACCACGTCGGATGGATCACACCTCTAACTAGGCCTGCTGCCTCTAGCTTCTTGATCTCTTCGTTGATGAACTCTTGGCGCTCCACGGCTTGCTTCCTCACTTTCTGCTTGATGGGCCGCGCATGAGGACAAACAGCAAGCTTGTGCTCAATTACCTTCCTGGGAACACCGGGGATGTCAGACGGTTGCCAGGCAAACACATCGACATTCGCCCGCAGGAAGGCAACGAGCGCGCTTTCCTATTTGCTCTCAAGCGTGGCACTGATGGTGAAGGTACCACCAGTGCCGTCCTCCTTGGCGGACACCTTCTTGGTTGCCGGAGGAGCAGCCATCCCTTTCTTACACTTGCCGGTGGAGCTCGATGGGACGTCCTCGACGGCAGCGCAGCACTCCGAAGAGGTGCGGTCGCCGGAGTGGGCCCCAGAGCACTTGCCGGACTTGGTCTTCGTCTTCTTCCCCCCGGGAGCTTCAGCGGCAAGTGCATCCTTCTCGGCCGCAGCTGCCGCATCCCGGTAGATCTTGTCGGCGCAGACAAGCGCATCCTTCTTGTCGCCGTGGACAGTGATGACGCTTATCGGCCCCGGCATCTTGAGTACGTTGTAGGCATGATGGGAAGCTGCCATGAACTTGGCGAGGGCAGGACGGCCAAGTATTCCATTGTATGGCAATGGAATATCGGCGACGTCGAAAGTGATGCGCCCAGTTCTGAAGTTGAGCTCCCCGCCAAAGGTCACCGGCAGAGTGATCTTCCCCTAGGGCTTGCTCCTTCCCGGGTTGATTCCTTGGAAAGAACCGGTCTCTTCGAGCTCGCCATCTGGGATTTGGAGTTTCTTGATTACAGCAGAGGAGATCAAGTTCAGCCCGGCCCCGCCGTCAACCAACATTTTGGTGACCTTGAGGTTGCGGATGGTGGGTGAGACCAGCATCGGCAAGCACCCGACCGCAGTGGTGCGGTCAGGGTGATCCTCAAGATCAAAAATGATGGGCGTGCTGGACCATTTGAGGAGCCTGCGCGACTCCACGGGCGGCTCTGCTGCATTCACCTCACGCACCCACTGCTTTAGCTGACGGTGGGAGGTGTGCAGAGAGGCGCCACCGTCGACGCACAGGACCTTCGTGGCCTTCTGGAACTCCTGCTCGTTGTTATCCTCGTCCTCCATGTCTTCGTCGTCGTCTTCTTCATCCTTGTCGCGGCCCCGGGGAGGTCGGTCACCTTGCCGCTGCTTGGCCTTGCCGCAGCGTCCTCCCCGGCCATTGAACGGCCGCTTCTTGCTTGGCTCTCCCCCGCCACCTTGGGCCTTCTCCTTGTCGCGTCTCTCGTACTCAGCTTTCTGCTGCTCGATGAGGTATTCGACGCGCTTGCAGTTGGAGAGGTCGTGACCCTTGGTGCGGTGGATCTTGCAGTACTGCTTGTCGGAGCCGTCCTGCTTGTCGGCTGCCGCTACAGGGGCAGGCTCCTTGCCGGAGCCGCCAGCCTGTGTTTGCTTGGCGGGAGCCTCCTTGCCGGACTTCTCGACGGCAAGCACTTCCTTCTTGCCTTTCCTTCTGTTATTCCGCCGCCGGCTCTTCTTTGCCGGGGCGGCGTCGTCGCTGTCGCTTCCTCCTGCGCTAGCATCCTCCCCGGGGAGTCTCCTCCCCTCTTCCGCGCGTGCGCACTTGTCAGCCAGAGCATAGAGCTCGCTGACATCCCGAATCTTGGTCATCGCCATTTCTTCACGCATGCGGCGGTTACGCACGTTCTGGTGGAACGCACTGATAACCACGGCAGGGTGAACATCAGGGATGTTGTGCTGTACACGGCTGAAGCGTTGGATGTACTTGCGCAGGGGCTCTCCTTCCTTCTGGGCCAAAATGTGGAGATCGCTCTCCTGGCCGTGGGGTTTGTGGCCGCCGGTGAAGGCGCCAACAAACTGATGGCAAAGGTCTGCCCAAGAAGAAATGGAGCCTTCCGGCAAGTGCATAAGCCACGAACGGACGTTCGGCTTAAGCACGAGCGGGAAGTAGTTTGCCAAGATCTTCTCGTCGCGCCCCCCGGCAGCCTGCACCGCGATGGTGTAAACGCTGAGGAATTCTGAGGGGTGCGTCTTGCCGTCGTACTTCTCTGGTACGTCGGGCTTGAAATTCTTCATGCTGGGCCACTGGACGCGCCGCAGCTCGCGGGTGAACGCAGGGCAGCCTGCCGCGTACGGCAAGTCGCCTGGTTCACCGGGCGCGCGCGCGTCGACAGCGTTCCCGGCTCTCTGGTCTGATTGCCGCCGAGCTTCTCGGCGGCGCTCGATTGTTGTTCGAGCGTCTTCTTGTCGCCGGTCGTCGAGGACCTGGCGCTGGTCCCGACGGGCCCGCGGATCCGACGATGCTGTGGAGCCGTCGTCGGCGTTGTTCCGTCGGGGTGGCGTCTTCTGCTTCCGCGGCGGGGAGTGCACGCTTGTCGCACCCCCGGCGGTCTTGTCGCCGTCGGCCTTCGTCTTCTCAGCTTGCCGCGACCGCGAGGCCGCCGGCTGCTGTGGAGAATCGTTGTTGGCGAAGGCTATCAGGCTCTGGATGGTGGCCCTCCAGTCTTCGGCCTTGTCTGCCGCTGGAGGGAAGTCGAGGAGCAGTTGCACCCTTGCGAGCGCTTCCGCTGGAGAGGAGGGGAACGGGGGCGAGCGGTGCGAGGAGCGGGATATGCTCGGACTCCTAACAGCGTTAGAAGGAGCAGGGTCCCGCGCCGGCGCCTTCGCTTTGCTTGTGCCCGGACGGTTGTCCGGGGCATCCCGCGAGCCTCCGGTTTGCCCTTGGTCCAGCAAGCGGATGCCACCTCCTGTGACATGGCGCTGCTGGGTTGTCGTGTGCTGAGATGGACGCGGCGCGTCCACGGAGACCGAAGCTCGGTCGTCCGTCCTGTCCTTGGATTTGGTGGCGCCGCGAGTGTCCTCGCCGGCGACCACCCTTCCGACGGCGTCTCCCCCGCCCACCGTTGGCTCTGGTGGCGGCGGATGAGACGCAGACGGGCCTCCGACCTCCGAAGCCTTCTTCTTCGGGGCCATGGTGCTGTTGCTGATGAAGTTGCTAATGAAACTGGAGAGGTTGATGAAGAATGCGCCCGCGCGAACGCCGGATCAGATTCGCACAACCTCGACGCCCCCCTACCTGGCGCGCCAAAGATGTCGGGGGAAACTGCCCTCCACGAACACCTATGGGACCGGAGCCCCTTGTCTGTGCGGTACGAGGGCGGAGGGAGCACGAAGAGCAGATCGTAGCGAGCACGCGGGCAGTTTTACCCAGGTTCGGGCCGCGGTAGACGCGTAAAACCCTACTCCTGCTTAGTTGTGTATTGAGTTGGAGAGCTCGAGAGCTTGAAGAAGCAGCTACACCGAGCGTATGAGCGATCTAGGTTCCGAACCCCCTCCACGTTGTGCATGGGCCTCCTTTTATAGTGCAAGGGGTCACCGACAGGTGTCAACATAGGAGAAAGGGGTAAAAACGTAAAAGAGGTGGTAGTTGTAACAGTGCGGGAATAGTGGAGCTACAGTGCGCGAACAATGGTCGCCACCTACTTTGACAGTGGGGGACAAGGGCATTTAATGCCCGTCGCCGTCGACCCCAAAAGCTCCCGCCCTTGCGTCTCCGTTCGCCACGGCGATGGCTTCACCACCGTGGAGTGCCACCGTGTCCCCCAGGCTGCACAGCCATCCGCCACGCGTCCCTGGGATGGCCCCAGGGTGACGCGTGGGCCGATGAGCTGGAGCGCGGGCACACAGCGCAACTCTCCCGGCAAGCACCTTGCCGGGGTCTTGATCTTGCCGGGCCCGGGAGCTTGCCGGGCTCTGAAGCTTGTCGCTCCCCGGGCCCTCGCCGGGGCGCATATAGCGCCGAGGCGTGTCTTCTATGATGTAATCTTCTAGTCTTCCTGGCAAGCTCCTCTTGCCAGGGCCTTGCGTGAGTGAGGTAACCTTGAGCCTAGAACGGCCTTCCCGGCAAGCTCCGCTTGCCGGGGTCTCGATCTTCTGTCTTGTATGCTTTGTTTTTGAATGGTTTGATATGGATCAGGAAAGTCTCCGGCGAGCACGTGGTTAACCCTGCCGCGGGAAGCTGCAACCGCCCGTGCACAAGTTGGGGTACTGAGGTACCCCTACCTTAGTACACCGACACACCCACATACCAAATTATCAAAGTACCGAACGCGAATCAGACGATCGTGATGAAAACTAGCTTGACGATAATTCCCATGTGTCCTCAGGAGCGATTTCCTTTATATAAGAGTTTCCAGGCTTGTCCTTTGCTACAAAAAGGATTGGGCCACTTTGCTGCACCTTATTTACTTTTACCTTTTGTCACTTTCTACCAATTATCTTATCACAAAACTATCTGTTACCTGTAATTTCAATGCTTGCAGAAAATACCTTACTGAAAACTGCCTATCATTTCCTTCTGCTCCTCGTTGGGTTCGACACTCTTACTTATCGAAAGGACTACGATAGATCCCCTACACTTGTGGGTCATCAAGACTCTTTTCTGGCGCCGTTGCCGGGGAGTGAAGCGCCTTTGGTAAGGAAAATTTTATATAGTGTGCTGAAATTTTTTGTCACTTGTTACTATGGCTCAAAATCCTTTGAGGGGCTTGTTCGGGGTATCTTCACCCCGAGCAGAAGAGCAAAGAGTTGCTCCTCAGCCTACTGCACCTATTGAAAATGTTTGCTTTGAGATTCCTTCTGGTATGATAGAAAAATTGCTTGAAAACCCTTTTACAGGAGACGGAACACTGCATCCCGACTTACACTTTATCTATGTGGATGAAGTTTGTGGATTGTTTAAGCTTGCAGGTATGCCCAAGGATGTTATCAAGAAGAAGGTCTTCCCTTTATCTTTGAAGGGAGATGCGTTGACATGGTTTAGGCTATGTGATGATATGGGATCTTGGAACTACAATCGTCTGAAGTTGGAATTTCATCAGAAGTTCTACCCTATGCACCAGGTTCATTGTGATCGTAATTATATTTATAATTTCTGGCCTCACGAAGGAGAAAGCATCGCTCAAGCTTGGGGGAGGCTTAAGTCAATGTTATATTCATGCCCCAATCACGAGCTTTCAAGAAAAATGATCATCCAAAAATTTATGCTCGGCTTTCTCTCAATAATCGCACCATGCTCGATAATTCTTGTTCTAGCTCTTTTATGATGAAGATTGTTGAATTCAAATGGGATTTATTGGAAATAATTAAACCCAACTCTGAAGATTGGGATCTCGACGAAGGTAAGGATTCAGGTATGACCCCTAAGTTTGATTGTGTTAAAGCTTTTATGGATACCGATGTTTTCCGTGAGTTTAGCACTAAGTATGGACTTGACTTTGAGATAGTAGCTTCCTTCTGTGAATCCTTTGCTACTCATGTTGATCTCCCCAAGGAGAAGTGGTTTAAATACCATCCCCCTATTGAAGTAAAAGTAGTTGAACCTATTAAAGTTGAAGAAAAGACTATCACTTATAATGTTGATCCTGTTATACCTACTGCTTATATTGAGAAACCACCTTTCCCTATTAGGATAAAGGATCATGCTCAAGCTTCAACTGTAGTTCGTAAGAGTAATACAAGGACACCTACATTCTCTGAGCAAATTAAAGTTGAACCTAGTGTTGCTATGGTTAAGGATCTCTTGGTAGAAGATTTAGATGGACATGTTATTTACCTCCAAGAAGAGTCTGCTAGAATAGCCAAACCCAATGCTAGGAATAAACATAAACATGTTGTAGGCTTGCCGGTTATCTCTGTTAAGATAGGAGATCATTGCTATCATGGTTTATGTGACGTAGGTGCTAGTGCGAGTATCATCCCTCTTGATTTGTAGAACGAAATTAGGCATGATATTGCACCTGTTGAGTTAGAAGGGATTGATGTTACTATTAAGCTTGCTAATAGAGATACTATTTCACCAGTTGGGATTGTTAGAGATATTGAAGTCTTGTGTGGGAAGGTTAAATACCCTACTGATTTTCTTGTTCTTAGTTCCCCACAAGATGCATTATGCCCCATTATATTTGGTAGACCCTTCTTGAATACCGTTAATGCCAAGATAGACCGCGTGAAAGATATTGTTACTGTTGGATTAGGGGATATGTCTCATGATTTTAACTTTGCTAAATTCTGTAGACAACCCCTTGAAAAGGCACTACCCAGTAAGGATGAAACTATTGGTCTTGCTTCTATTGTCGTGCCACCTAATGATCCTTTAGAACAATACTTGCTAGACCATGAAAATGATATGCATATGAATGAGAGAAGGGAAATAGATGAAATATTCTTTAAACAGGGACCCGTATTGAAAAACAACTTGCCTGTTGAAATCCTAGGGGATCCTCCTCCACCCAAGGGTGATCCCGTGTTTGAACTTAAACCTTTGCCTGACAATCTTAAGTATGTTTATCTTGATGAAAAGAAGATATATCCTGTTATTATTAGCGCTAACCTTTCAGACCAGGAAGAAGAAAAATTATTGAAAACTGTGAAGAAGCATCGAGCTGCTATTGGTTATACTCTGGATGATCTTAAGGGCATTAGTCCCACTATATACCAACACAAGATAAAATTGGAAGAAAATGCTAAACCAGTTATTGATCATCAGCAGTGGTTAAATCCTAAGATGAAAGAAGTGGTAAGGAAGGAAATACTAAAGCTTCTAGAGGCAGGTATTATCTATCCAGTTGCTGATAGCTAGTGGGTAAGTCCTGTCCATTGTGTTCCTAAGAAAGGAGATATGACTGTCGTCCCTAATGATAAAGATGAATTGATCCCGCACAGAATAGTTACAGGTTATAGGATGGTAATTGATTTCCGTAAGTTGAATAAATCTACTAAGAAAGATCATTACCCCTTGCCATTTATTGATCAAATGCTAGAAAGGTTATCCAAACATATCCATTTTTGCTTTCTAGATGGTTATTCTGGTTTCTCTCAAATACTTGTGTCAAAAGGGGATCAAGAAAAGACCACTTTTACTTGTCCTTTCGGTACCTTTGCTTATAGACATATGCCTTTTGGTTTATGTAATGCACCTGCTACCTTTCAAAGATGCATGATGGCTATATTCTCTTATTTTTGTGAAAAGATTGTTGAGGTATTCATGGATGATTTCTCCGTTTACGAAACTTCTTTTGATGATTGCTTAAGCAACCTTAATCGAGTTTTGCAGAGATGCGAAGACACTAATCTTGTGTTGAATTGGGAGAAGTGCCATTTATGGTTAATGAAGGCATTGTCTTGGGATATTGAAGTTGACAAAGCTAAAGTGGATGATATTGAAAAGATGCCATGCCCTAAGGATATCAAAGGTATACGAAGTTTCCTTGGTCATGACGGGTTTTATAGGAGGTTCATAAAGGACTTCTCCAAAATCTCCAGGCCTCTGACTAATCTCTTACAAAAAGATATTCCTTTTGTCTTTGATGATGATTGTCTAGAAGCATTTGAAATACTTAATAAAGCATTGATCTCTGCACCTATTGTCCAGCCTCCTGACTAGAATTTACCCTTTGAGATTATGTGTGATGCTAGTGATTATGCTCTAGGAGCTGTTTTAGGGCAAAGAGTTGATAAGAAATTGAATGTTATCCAGTATGCTAGTAAAACTCTAGATAGCGCCCAAAGAAATTATGCTACTACTGAGAAAGAATTTTTAGAAGTTGTGTTTGCTTGTGATAAGTTTAGACCCTACATCGCTGATTCTAAAGTAACTATTCACACTGATCATGCTGCTATCAAATACCTTATGGAAAAGAAAGATGCTAAACCTAGACTTATTAGATGGGTTCTCTTGCTGCAAGAATTTGACTTGCATATTGTTGATAGAAAGGGAGCTGAGAACCCCGTAGCAGATAACTTGTCTAGGTTAGAGAATATACCTGATGACCCACAACCTATTGATGATAGCTTTCCTGATGAACAACTAGCTGTCATAAGTACTTCTCGTGCTGCTCCTTGGTATGCTGATTATGCTAATTATATTATTGCTAAGTTTACACCTCCTAGCTTCACATACTAGCAAAAGAAAAAGTTCTTTTATGATTTGAGACATTACTTCCGGGATGACCCACATCTTTATAAAGAAGGAGTACATGGTATTATTAGACGTTGTGTACCTGAGCATGAACAGGAATAGATCCTATGCAAGTGCCACTCCAAAGCCTATGGAGGACACCATGCGGGAGACAGAACTGCACACAAGGTATTGCAATCCGGTTTTTATTGGCCTACTCTCTTCAAGGATGCCCGTAAGTTTGTCTTATGTTGTGATGAATGTCAAAGAATTGGTAATATTAGTAGACATCAAGAAATTCCTATGAATTATTCACTCGTTATTGAACCATTTGATGTTTGGGGCTTTGATTATATGGGACCTTTTCCTGCCTCTAATGGGTACACACATATTTTAGTTGTTGTTGATTACATTACTAAGTGGGTAGAAGCTATTCCAACTAGTAGTGCTGATCATAACACCTCTATTAAGATGCTTAAAGAAGTTATATTTCTGAGGTTTGGAGTCCCTAGATATCTAATGACTGATGGTGGTTCACACTTTATTCATGGTGCTTTCCGTAAGATGCTTGCAAAGTATGATGTCACCCACAGACCAGTGGTCAAGTAGAGTTAAGTAATAGGGAGTTGAAACTAATCTTGCAAAAGACAGTTAATAGGTCTAGGAAGAATTGGTCCAAGAAACTAGATGATGCATTATGGGCCTATAGAACTGCATACAAAAATCCTATGTGTTGGGGATTGTTGCAAAAATCAAAAAATTTCCTACGCATCACCAAGATCTATCTATGGAGTCTACTAGCAACGAGAGGGGAGTGCATCTTCATACCTTTGAAGATCGTGATGCGGAAGCGTTACAAGAACGCGGATGAAGGAGTCGTACTCGTAGCGATTCAGATCGCGGTTGGTTCCGATCTAAGCGCCGAACAACGATGCCTCCGCGTTCAACACACGTGCAGCCTGGTGACATCTCCCGCGCCTTGATCCAGCAAGGAGAGAGGGAGAGGTTGGGGAAGACTCCGTCCAGCAGCAGCACGATGGCGTGGTGGTGATGGAGGGGCGTGGCAATCCTGCAGGGCCTGCTCCCTCTCCACATACAGCCCATAGGGCCCTCCGGGCAGGTGGACCCTCCTGGTGGACCCCGGAACCCCTTCGGTGGTCCCGGTACAATACCGGCACCCCCCCCCCCCGAATTATTCCGGTGGCCATATGATGACTTCCCATATATAAATCTTTACCCCCGGACCATTCCGGAGCTCCTCGTGACGTCTGGGATCTTATCCGGCACTCCGAACAACATTCGGTAACCACATATATCTGTTCTCTATAACTCTAGCATCATCGAACCTTAAGTGTGTAGACCCTACGAGTTCGGGAACCATGCAGACATGACCGAGACATCTCTCCGGCCAATAACCAACAGCGGGATCTGGATACCCATGTTGGTACCCACATGTTCCACGATGATCTCATCGGATGAACCACGATGTCAAGGATTCAATCAATCCCGTATACGATTCCCTTTGTCTATCGGTATAGCACTTGCCCGAGATTTGATCGTCGGTATACCGATACCTTGTTCAACCTAGTTACGGCAAGTCTCTTTACTCGATCTGTAACACATCATCCCGTGACTAACCCCTTAGTCACATTGAGCTCATTACGATGATGTATTACCGAGTGGGCCCAGTGATACCTCTCCGTCATATGGAGTGACAAATCCCAGTCTCGGTTCATGCCAACCCAACAGATGCTTTCGGAGATACCCGTAGTGTACCTTTATAGCCGACCAGTTACGTTGTGACGTTTGGCACACCCAAAGTATTCCTATGGTATCCGGGAGTTGCACAACCTCATCGTCTAAGGAACAGACACTTGACATTGGAAAAGCTTTAGCATACGAACTACACGATCGTGTGCTAGGTTTAGGATTGGGTCTTGTCCATCACATCATTCTCCTAATGATGCGATCCCGTTATCAATGACATCCAATGTCCATGGTCAGGAAATCGTAACCATCTATTGATCAACGAGCTAGTCAACTAGAGGCTTACTAGGGACATGTTGTGGTCTATGTATTCACACATGCATTACTATTTCCGGATAATACAAGTAAAGCATGAACAATAGACAATTATCATGAACAAGGAAATATAATAATAACCATTTTATTATTGCCTCTAGGGCATATTTCCAACAGCCTCCCACTTGCACTAGAGTCAATAATCTAGTTACATTGTGATGAATCGAACACCCATAGAGTTCTGGTGTTGATCATGTTTTTCTCGTGGAAGAGGTTTAGTCAACGGATCTGCGACATTCAGATCTGTATGCACTTTACATATATCTATGTCCCCATCTTGAATATAATTCCGGATGGAGTTGAAACGACGCTTGATGTGCTTGGTCTTCTTGTGAAACCTGGGCTCCTTGGCAATGGCAATAGCTCCAGTGTTGTCACAGAAGAGAGTCATCGGGCCCGACGCGCTTGGAATAACTCCTAGGTCGGTGATGAACTCCTTCATCCAGACTCCTTCCTGCGCTGCTTCGGAAGCAGCTATGTACTCTGCTTCACATGTAGATGCCGCCACGACGCTTTGCTTGCAACTGCACCAGCTGACTACCCCACCATTCAAAATATACACGTATCCGGTTTGTGACTTGGAGTCATCCAGATCTGTGTCGAAGCTAGCATCGACGTAACCCTTTACGACGAGCTCTTCGTCACCTCCATAAACGAGAAACATATCCTTAGTCCTTTTCAGGTACTTCAGGATGTTCTTGACCGTTGTCCAGTGTTCCATACCGGAATCACTTTGGTACCTCCCCACCAAACTTATGGCAATGTTCACATCAGGTCTGGTACACAGCATGGCATACATAATAGAACCTATGGCCGAGGCATAGGGGATGACACTCATCTTTTCTCTATCTTCTGCCGAGGTCGGGCATTGAGCTGTGGTCAATCTCATACCTTGCAATACAGGCAAGAACCCTTTCTTGGACTGATCCATATTGAACTTCTTCAATATCTTGTCAAGGTATGTGCTTTGTGAAAGATCAATGAGGCGTCTCGATCTATCTCTATAGATCTTGATGCCTAATATGTAAACAACTTCTCCAAGGTCCTTCATTGAAAAACACTTATTCAAGTAGCCCTTTATGCTTTCCAAGAGTTCTACATCATTTCCCATCAGCAATATATCATCCACATATAATATGAGAAATGCTACAGAGCTCCCACTCACTTTCTTGTAAATACAGGCTTCTCCCCAAGTCTGTATAAACCCAAACGCTTTGATCACCTCATCAAAGCGAATGTTCCAACTCCGAGATGCTTGCACCAGCCCATAGATTGAGCGCTGGAGCTTGCATACCTTGTTAGCATTCTCAGGATCGACAAAACCTTCTGGCTGCAGCATATACAGTTCTTCCTTGAGTAAGCCACTAAGGAATGCTGTTTTGACGTCCATTTGCCATATCTCATAATCATAGAATGCGGCAATTGCTAACATGATTCAGACGGACTTCAACATCACCACAGGAGAGAAAGTCTCATCATAGACAATTCCTTGAACTTGCCGATAACCTTTAGCAACAAGCCGAGCCTTATAGATGGTCACATTACCATCCGCGTCAGTCTTCTTCTTAAAGATCCATTTATTTTCTATGGCGTGTCGATCATTGGGCAAGTCCACCAAAGTCCATACTTTATTATCATACATGGATCCTATCTCGGATTTCATGGCTTCAAGCCATTTGTTGGAATCCGGGCCCGCCATCGCTTCTTCATAGTTCGAAGTTTCATCATTGTCGAACAACACGATTTCCATAACAGGGTTGCCGTACCACTCTGGTGCAGAACGTGTCCTTGTGGACCTACGAAGTTCAGCAGTAACTTGATCTGAAGTTTCATGATCATTATCATTAACTTCCTCCCTAGTCGGTGCAAGCACCACAGAAACATCTTCATGCGCTGCGCTACTTTCCGGTTTGGAAGGGGTGATAATCACCTCATCAAGTTCCACTTTCCTCCCACTTACTTCTTTCAAGCGAAACTCTTTCTGCAGAAAGGATCCATTCTTGGCAACGAAGACCTTGCCTTCAGATCTTAGGTAGAAGGTATACCCAATAGTTTCCTTAGGGTATCCTATGAAGACGCATTTTTCTGATTTGGGTTCGAGATTTTCAGGTTGAAGTTTCTTGACATAAGCATCGCATCCCCAAACTTTTAGAAACGACAACTTAGGTTTCTTTCCAAACCATAGTTCATACGGTGTCGTCTCAACGGATTTAGACGGTGCCCTATTTAAAGTGAATCTGGCGGTCTCTAAAGCATAACCCCAAAATGATAGCGGTAAGTCGGTAAGAGACATCATAGATCGCACCATGTCCAACAGAGTACGATTACGACGTTCGGACACACCATTACACTGAGGTGTTCCAGGCGTCGTCAATTGTGAAATAATTCCACAGTTCCTTAGTTGCGTGCCAAATTCGTGACTTAAATATTCTCCTCCACGATCTGATCGTAAGAACTTCATTTTTCTGTCACGTTGATTCTCAACCTCATTCTGAAATTCCTTGAACTTTTCAAAGGTCTCAGACTTGTGTTTCATCAAGTAGACATACCCATATCTACTTAAGTCATCAGTGAGGGTGAGAACATAACGATAGCCACCGCGAGCTTCAACACTCATTGGACCGCACACATCGGTATGTATGATTTCCAATAAGTTGGTTGCTCGCTCCATTGTTCCGGAGAATGGAGTCTTGGTCATCTTTCCCAAGAGGCATGGTTCGCACGTGTCAAATGATTCATAATCAAGAGACTCCAAAAGTCCATCTGCATGGAGCTTCTTCATACGTTTGACACCAATATGACCAAGGCGGCAGTGCCACAAGTACGTGGGACTATCATTATCAACCTTACACCTTTTGGCATCCACACTATGAATATGTGTAACCTCACGTTCGAGATTCATTAAGAATAAACCATTGACCAGTGGGGCATGACCATAAAACATTTCTCTCATATGAATAGAACAACCATTATTCTCAGATTTAAATGAGTAGCCATCTCGCATTAAACGAGATCCAGATACAATGTTCATGCTCAAAGCTGGTACTAAATAGCAATTATTGAGGTTTAAAACTAATCCCGAAGGTAGATGCAGAGGTAGCATGCCGACAGCGATCACATCGACCTTGGAACCATTCCCGACACGCATCGTCACCTCGTCCTTCGCCAGTCTCCGCTTGTTCCGCAGCTCCTGCTTTGAGTTACAAATGTGAGCAACTACACCAGTATCAAATACACAGGAGCTACTACGAGCGCTGGTAAGGTACACATAAATAACATGTATATCACATATACCTTTGTCATTGCCGGCCTTCATATCTGCTAAGTATTTGGGGGTAGTTTCGCTTCCAGTGACCCGTTCCCTTGCAATAAAAGCACTCAGTCTCAGGCTTGGGTCCATTCTTTGGCTTCTTCCCGGTAACTGGCTTACCGGGCGCGACAACTCCTTTGTCGTCCTTCTTGAAGTTCTTCTTAGAGAGAATTCCTTATTTAACACCGTGTCTAAATATTATGCCCTATTTAACACCGCTAAATTGTTTCTTCCCTATCTAGCAACGAGTCTAAATTTCATGCCTTTTATGACACTTTTGTTCATTTTGAGCATAAATGATACCTGAAAAGACTCTTTTACCCCTCATGTGGTATGTTTTTTTTACCACATTTTTTTACAGCACCCTCATGTGGTATGTTTGTGCGTGTGTGCTGCTGCGTTTGTCTGTTTGCGCGCACATCTGTGTACTACTGATGTTGTGCGTGTGTGTGTTGTTGCGTGTTTGTGTGCGCGTGCGTGCATGTGTGATGTTGCGTGTGTGTCGACCGCCTCCTATTCTTCATCTAATTCTACTAGTTCTTGATCTCCATCTACTAATTACTCCGTCGCCCGTCGCCGCCGCTGCTCATCATCATCAGTATAATCGATCCATATTTCTAGTACTACACCACGGTGCTCCTTGCATCCACTATATTTTTCTTTGGTTACTACACGCCTACGTCTATAATCCATCTATCTAGTCTAGCTACTATTCCTTCCACACGTACACATACACCACTCCATCCATATATCTCCGTCTTTCTAATTCAGCTTTTGTTTTCTTAGCCACTGAATAATTCTTCCACATAAATCTTCTAGCTATTTGCGTGAGTGAAAGATTAGGGCCACTACATTAAATCATCTCAAAGCTATTTGAGCTGTATCAGTGTGTGTTACTACCACACACACATATCACATGAGGGGCAAAGGGGTCTTTTCCAGTGTTATTTAGACTCAAAAGGGACGAAAGTGTTATAAAAGGCATAAAATTTAGACTCTTTGTTAGATAGGGAAGAAAAAGTTTTTCAGTGTCAAATAAGGAAACAAAATTTAAGATAGTGTTAAATAAGGAATTGTTTCTTCTTCTTACGCTTGCCTTTCTTGAACTTAGTGGTTTTATTCACCATCAACACTTGATGTTCTTTCTTGATCTCCACCTCCGCTGATTTCAGCATTGAATACACCTCGGGAATGGACTTCTCCATCCCTTGCATATTGAAGTTCGTCACGAAGCTCTTGTAGCTAGGAGGGAGTGACTGGAGGATTCTGTCAACGACCGCGTCATCTCGGAGATTAATTCCCAACTGAGATAAGAGATTGTGCAACCCAGACATTTTGAGTATATGCTCGCTGACAGAACTATTCTCCTCCATCTTACAACTGTAGAACTTGTCAGAGACTTCATATCTCTCGACTTGGGCATGAGCTTGGAAAACCATTTTCAGCTCTTGGAACATCTCATATGCTCTGTGCTGCTCAAAAATCTTTTGGAGCCCCGATTCTAAGCTATAAAGCATGCCGCACTGAACCAGGGAGTAATCATCACTACGCGACTGCCAGGCGTTCATAACGTCTTGAGTTGCTGGGAAAACGGGTGCATCACCTAGCGGTGCTTCAAGGACATATGCTTTCTTGGCAGCTATGAGGATGATCCTCAAGTTACGAACCCAATCCGTATAGTTGCTACCATCGTCTTTCAGCTTGGTTTTCTCTAGGAACGCGTTGAAGTTGAGGGCAACATTAGCGTGGGCCATTGGATCTACAAGACATATTGCAAAGATTTTAGACTATGTTCATGACAATTAAGTTCATCTAAAAAAATTTAATGAACTCCCACTCAGATAGACATCTCTCTAGTCATCTAAGTGATACATGATCCGAATCGACTAGGCCGTGTCCGATCATCACGTGAGACGAACTAGTCATCAACGGTGAACATCTTTATGTTGATCGTATCTTCCATACGACTCATGTTCGACCTTTCGGACTTTCGTGTTCCAAGGCCATCTCTGTACATGCTAGGCTCGTCAAGTGAACCCTAAGTGTATTGCGTGTGTAAATCTGGCTTACACCCGTTGTATGTGAACGTTAGAGCCTATCACACCCGATCATCACGTGGTGCTTCGGAACAACGAACCTTAGCAATGGTGCACAGTTAGGGGGGACAAAATTCTTGAAATTTTAGTGAGAGATCATCTTATTTACTACCGTCGTTCTAAGAAAATAAAATGTAAAATATGATAAACATCACATGCAATCAAATAGTGACATGATATGGCCAATATCATTTTGCTCCTTTTGATCTTCATCTTCGGGGCTCCATGATCATAATCGTCACCGGCATGACACCATGATCTCCATCATCGTGTCTTCATGAAGTTGTCTCGCCAAACATTACTTCTACTACTATGGCTAACGGTTAGCAATAAAGTAAAGTAATTACATGACGTTTTCAGTGACACGCAGGTCATACAATAAAATAAGACAACTCCTATGGCTCCTGCCGGTTGTCATACTCATCGACATGCAAGTCGTGATTCCTATTACAAGAACATGATCAATCTCATACATCACATATATATCATTCATCACATCCTTTTGGCCATATCACATCACACGGCACGTGCTGCAAGAACAAGTTAGACGTCCTCTAATTGTTGTTGCAAGTTTTTACATGGCTGCTATAGGTTTCTAGCAAGAACGTTTCTTACCTACGCCAAAACCACAACGTGATATGCCAATTTCTATTTACCCTTCATAAGGAC
Organism: Secale cereale; assembly: GCA_902687465.1. Classification (NCBI taxonomy): domain Eukaryota; kingdom Viridiplantae; phylum Streptophyta; class Magnoliopsida; order Poales; family Poaceae; genus Secale; species Secale cereale. Next base: position 673,283,825 of record LR738712.1, read on the forward strand.
CCTTTTCATTGAATCCGATCCGACTAAAGTGGGAGAGACAGACACTCACTAGCCACCTTACGCAACTAGTGCATGTCAGTCAGTGGAACCTGTCTCACGTAAGCGTACGTGTAAGGTCGGTCCGGGCCGCTTCATCCCACGATGCCGCCGAATCAAGATAAGACTAGTAGCGACAAGTAAATTGACATTATCTACGCCCACAACAACTTGTGTTCTATTCGTGCATATAACTACGCATAGACCTAACTCATGATGCCATTGTTGGGGATCGTTGCAGAAAATCAAAAAATATCCTACGCATCACCAAGATCTATCTATGGAGTCTACTAGCAACGAGAGGGGAGTGCATCTTCATGCCTTTGAAGATCGCGATGCGGAAGCGTTAAAAGAACGCGGATGAAGGAGTCGTACTCGTAGCGATTCAGATCGCGGTTGGTTCCGATCTAAGCGCCGAACAACGGCGCCTCCGCGTTCAATGCACGTGTAGCCCGGTGACGTCTCCCGCGCCTTGATCCAGCAAGGAGAGAGGGAGAGGTTGGGGAAGACTCCATCCAGCTGCAGCACGACGGCGTGGTGGTGATGGAGGGGCGTGGCAATCCTGCAGGGCTTTGCCAAGCACCGCGGGAGAGGAGGAGTAGTAGGGAGAGGGGGAGGGCTGCGCCAGGACTTGGGGGCTGACCTCCCACCCCCCACATATATATAGGGGCAAGGGAGAGGGGGGCCGGCTCCCTCAGATCCAATCTGAGGAGGGGGCAGCGGCCAGGGGGGATGCCTTGCCCCCCAAGGCAAGGGGGGCGCCCCCCTTAGGGTTTCCCCCCAAACCCTAGGCGCATGGGCCCTAGGGGGAGGCGCCCAACCCACTTAGGGGATGGTCCCTCTACACATACAGCCCATAGTGCCCTCCGGGGCAGGTGAACCCTCCCGGTGGACCCCGGAACCCCTTTGGTGGTCCCGGTACAATACCGGCACCCCCCCCC
>LR738712.1:673284917-673322999 GCA_902687465.1 Secale cereale
CCGAATTATTCCGGTGACCATATGATGACTTCCCATATATAAATCTTTACCTCCGGACCATTCCGGAGCTCCTCGTGACGTCCAGGATCTCATCCAGAACTCCAAAAAACATTCGGTAACCACGTATATCTATTCTCTATAACCCTAGCGTCATCGAACCTTAAGTGTGTAGACCCTACGGGTTCGGGAACCATGCAGACATGACCGAGACATCTCTCCGGCCAATAACCAACAACAGGATCTGGATACCCATGTTGGTTCCCACATGTTCCACGATGATCTCATCGGATGAACCACGATGTCAAGGATTCAATCAATCCCGTATACGATTCCCTTTGTCTATCGGTATAGCACTTGCCCGAGATTCGATCGCCGGTATATCGATACATTGTTCAATCTCGTTACGGCAAGTCTCTTTACTCGATCCGTAACACACCGTCCCGTGACTAACCCCTTAGTCACATTGAGCTCATTACGATGATGTATTACCGAGTGGGCCCAGAGATACCTCTCTGTCATACGAAGTGACAAATCCCAGTCTCGGTTCGTGCCAACCCAACAGATGCTTTCGGAGATACCCGTAGTGTACCTTTATAGCCACCCAATTACGTTGTGACGTTTGGCACACCCAAAGTATTCCTACGATATCCGGGAGTTGCACAACCTCATGGTGTAAGGAACAGATACTTGGCATTGGAAAAGCTTTAGCATACGAACTACACGATCGTGTGCTAGGCTTAGGATTGGGTCTTGTCCATCACATCATTCTCCTAATGATGTGATCCCGTTATCAATGACATCCAATGTCCATGGTCAAGAAACCGTAACCATCTGTTGATCAACGAGCTAGTCAACTAGAGGCTTACTAGGGACATGTTGTGGTCTATGTATTCACACATGCATTACTGTTTCCGGATAATACAATTAAAGCATTAATAATAGACAATTATCATGAACAAGGAAATATAATAATAACCATTTTATTATTGCCTCTAGGGCATATTTCCAACACTATGGGTATGTCTCCATATAAGATGGTATATGGAAAAGCATGTCACTTACCTCTTGAGCTAGAACATAAGGCATATTGGGCTGTTAAAGAGCTCAACTACGATTTCAAACTTGCCGGTGAGAAGAAATTATTTGACATTAGCTATCTCGATGAGTGGAGAACCCAGCCCTATGAGAACGCCAAACTGTTTAAAGAAAAAATTAAAAGATGGCATGACAAAAGGATACAAAAGTGTGAGTTTAACGTAGGTGATTATGTCTTGCTATTCAACTCTCGTTTAAGATTTTTTGCAGGAAAACTTCTCTCCAAGTAGGAAGGACCTTACATTATCGAGGAGGTTTATCATTCTGGTGCCATAAAAATCAACAACTTCGAAGGCACAAATCCGATTGTGGTGAATGGTCAAAGGATCAAACATTATATCTCAGGTAATCCTATAAATGTTGAAACTAATGTTATTGAAACCATAACCCCGGAGGAATACATAAGGGACACTTTCCAGAACGATTCAGCCTCTGAAAAGGAAGAGGTACGTGATACGGTAAGTAAACCGACTCCAAAACAGTTCTAAAGGCAATTTTTCTCCGTTTTGGAATATTTAGAAAAATAGAAAAACAAACCACAGTCTGGAAGAGACACGAGGTGCCCTCGAGGGTGGAGGGCGCGCCCCCTTCCCAGGGCGCACCACCTGCCTCGAGGACACCCCGTGTGTCCCTCGTACTCCGTTTTCTTGTGGGTTACTCCTTTTGGTCGGTAAAAATTCATTATATTTACTCCCGAAGGTTTTGACCGCTGTATCACACAGAAATCCTCTGTTTTCGTTCCGAATTGTTCCTGTCGCAGATAAGAGCAACATGTCGTCCCAGGATTTGGAAGGAGAAAGCTATGTGGCTGATTCCCTTGCTGACCCTAAGGTCTATGGTGACTTGTAGCATTACGGTTGGACCACGGAGGAAGAAGAGGACCATGATCCCAAGGGGAAGGATTGGACTAGCTCTGATGAAGACGAAGTTCCACTGCCTCAACCGGGGGACATGCATGTGGAGTTCAAAAAGTCAAGCCTCCCCGATAGAGTAAAGAAACCTAAGATCGAATTTATCCCTTTTAACCTCTTGTAGGAAAACAAGCAGGCATTATGCAAGAAGATATTAAACCTTGAGCAAGAGATCAATGATCTAAGGGAGCAAAATTCTTCTCTTAAGCGCAAGTTAAGGAAGAAGCCATCATCATCACCCCCGAAGAAGGAGACATAATCATATGGGTATGGGCACTCCCCTTGGCAACTGCCAAGCTTTGGGGAGTGACCCCGGTATCGTATCACCATGACTCCTATCTTTACCATTTTACTTAGTTCGATCCTTTTGGTAGTATCTTGATCTAGTAGAATAAAGTTAGCATGATCTAGTGGTGAGCTTTTGCTTTGTGAGCTTTATCCTTTGTAATCGAGTCCGTGAGCTATATAATAAAGATTAGTGTTGAGTCAAGGGCTTGATTTCCTCACTTGGGTCATGATAAAAAGAAACAAAACATAAAGAGTATCAAAGAGATCATATCGATCTTATGGGAAGTAATGACTTCACATACAAGAGTATGATAAATAAAAGTTGTTGGGATTTGACAAACATAGTTTTGGTCATCATTGCAATTAATAGGAAGTAATAAAAGAAGAGAGGCTTCACATACAAATATACTATCTTGGACATCTTTTATGATTGTGAGCACTCATTAAAGTATGACATGCTAAAGAGTTGATGTTGGACAAGGAATACAACATAATGGGCTATGTCTTCTTATATCCAAAATAAAGTATATTTTCATGGATCATCCAACATGTTGAGCTTGCCTTTCCCCCTCATGCTAGCCAAAACTACTCGCACTAAGTTGAGATACTACTTGTGCTTCCATACATCCTTAAACCCAGTTTTTCTATGAGAGTCCACCATACCTACCTATGGATTGAGAAAGATCCTTCCAAGTAAGTTATCATGTTGCAAACTCGCCAAAAATATGTATGATTTATTAGTGTGGGAGAAATTAGCTTTATACGGTCTTGTGATATGGAAGTAATAAAAGCGACGGACTGCATAATAAAGGTCCTTATCACAAGTTGCAATATAAAGCGAAGTCCTTCTATGGTAAGACTTTGTGCATCCAACCATAAAAACACATGACAACCTCTGCTTCCCTCTGCGAGGGCCTATCTATTATTCCTGTCTTATACGAGTCAAGGTGAAATCCACCTTTCCTTTTTACATTTTATCCTTTGGCAAGCACATTGTGTTGGAAAGATCCTAACATATATGCCCACTTGTATGTAAGTTTTCATGATCTATTACTGTTGACATTACCCTTGATGTAAAAGGTTGGGAGGCAACAACATAAGCCCCTATCTTTCTCTGTGTCCAATTAAAACTTCATAAACATAAGTATTGCGTGAGTGTGAGCAATTGTGAAAGACTGTATGATTGTTGAGTATGTAGGCTTGCTGAAAAGCTCTTATATTGACTCCTTCCGATGTTACGATAAATTGCAATTGCTTCAATGACCGAGATCAAAGTTCGTTAGTTTTCAATGAAGTTTATGATTCATACTTGATATTGTGGATGAATTGTTACTTTAGCATAAGAATCATATGACTATATTTACATAAGTTGTTGTTATGAGAATGATCATGTTGCCCTCATGTCCGTATTTTGTTTTTGTCGACACCTCTATCTCTAAACATGTGGACATATTTTTCGATATCGGCTTTCGCTTGAGGACAAGCGAGGTCTAAGCTTGGGGGAGTTGATACGTCCATTTTGCATCATGCTTATATGTTGATAATTATTGCATTATGGGCTGTTATAACTTGTTTTGTCACAATACTTATGCCTTTTCTCTCTTATTTTACAAGGTTTATAAGAAGAGGGAGAATGCCGGCAGCTGGAATTCTGGGCTGGAAAAGGAACAAACTCTGGAAACCTATTCTGCACAACTCCAAAACTCCTGAAACTCAACAGAACTCCGTTTCAGAAAATATAAAAAATATCTGGCGAAAGAAGTCCACGAGGGGGCCACCGAGCGTCCACGAGGGTGGGGGCGTGCCTCCCTTCCCAGGGCGCGCCCCCCTGCCTCGTGGGCCAGCCGGCAGGCCCCCGATGCCCATCTTCTCCTATATGAGGTGTTTTGACCTGGAAAAAAATAAGAAGGAGGCCTTCGGGACCAGACGCCGCCGTCTCGAGGCGGAACCCAATCTAGGCCTCCGGCAGAACTGTTCTGCCGGGGATACTTCCCTCCGGGAGGGGGAAATCGTCACCGTCGTCATCACCAACAACTCTCCCATCTCGGGGAGGGCTATCTTCATCAACATCTTCACCAGCACCATCTCCTCTCAAACCCTAGTTCATCTCTTGTATCCAATCTTTGTACCCAAACCTTAGATTGGTACCTGCGGGTTGCTAGTAGTGTTGATTACTCCTTGTAGTTGATGCTAGTTGGTTTATTTGTGGAAGATCATATGTTCAGATCCATTATGCATATTAATACCCCTCTGATCATGAACAATATTATGTCTTGTGAGTAGTTACTTTCGTTCCTAAGGACATGGGAGAAGTCTTGCTATTAGTAGTCATGTGAGTTTGGTCTTCGTTCGATATTTTGATGACATGTATGTTGTCTCTCCTCTAGTGGTGTCATGTGAATGTTGACTACACGACACTTCACCATTATTTGGGCCTAGAGGTAGACATTGGGAAGTAATAAGTAGATGATGGGTTGCTAGAGTGACAGAAGCTTAAACCCTGGATTATGTGTTGCTTCGTAAGGGGCTGATTTGGATCCATATGTTTCAGGCTATGGTTAGGTTTACCTTAATACTTCTTTTGTAGTTGTGGATGCTTCCATTAGAGGTTAATCATAAGTGGGAGGCTTGTCCAAGTAAGGACAGCACCCAAGCACCAGTCCACCCACATACCAAATTATCAAAGTACCGAACGTGAATCAGATGATCGTGATGAAAACTAGCTTGACGATAATTCCCATGTGTCCTCGGGAGCGCTTTCCTTTATATAAGAGTTTTTCCAGGCTTGTCCTTTGCTACAAAAAGGATTGGGCCACCTTGCTGCACCTTGTTTACTTTTACCTTTTGTCACTTCCTACCAATTACCTTATCACAAAACTATCTGTTACCTACAATTTCAGTGCTTGCAGAAAATACCTTACTGAAAACTGCCTATCATTTCCTTCTGCTCCTTGTTGGGTTCGACACTCTTACTTATCAAAAGGACTACGATAGATCCCCTACACTTGTGGGTCATCACTTGCAAGTACATTCCATGTACTGACCTGGCATGTCATGCAGCTTGCAGGTAGTGCCTGGATTGCTTGCTTGTTTGGTGTTGTTCCCGTGTTCGCGAGCTAGAATAAACGTTCCAGCCAGAGTCCCTATGGATTGGAGTCCATCATCACCGTTCGTTGTTTCGCTGCCAGTAATTGTTCCGCTGCTTTGAGTTGTTATGCTGCTTGTATAGAGCAACCGTGGTTGGCGTAGTGTCGCCGTACTAATGTTATTCATTGTAATATCAGAACCCTTGTATTCATATTCGTGTTGTAATAGAGAGCTGGTTTGTTCTATACTAAGCAGTGCCATATTCCATAAGACTTCACCTCGATCTCTGGGCTGGAATACAAGGCGTTCCAGTTTTCTCTGAGCCGGGGTGCCACAGGCTTGGTATCAGAGCAGGTCTGGCTATAGAGCGTCCTAGTCCGCTAGAACGTTAGAAAATGGTAGTATAGGGTCTGGTTGTTGCCCTTGCTTGCTGCATTTGGTTGTTGCATTTGTTTGATGCATGTAATCTTATTTCGGTTACCATTAACCCCTTTTTATGCATAGATAGCGGTCAACTTCCATTATTTCAGTGCCCCTCCGTTAGCTCCCGGTGCTGTTCCCATTGAGTTCAGACCCACTCCTGCACCTCTCAGCTTTGCCGCCCTCCTTGGCGACAGGTGGTGTAGTATTTATCCCCTCGGAGATCCACCTCATTATCAAGTATTCCAGTTTTCTGCTGGAGGAAGAATTCGGGAATATGTTGCTCATGTTCATCTGCCAGCCCTGATTCCTGTCGGTAAGCGCACCTATAGTTTCCACGGTGGTTATGGCGCTACTCCTGAGCGTGTCGTTCAGCTTGCCGCAATGGCAGGAGTCACCGGTCTTCGTCATCAAGAGAGCATGGTGCAAGAGAACCGTGCTTATCAATATTATCCCACCATCGTCAAGAATCCTAGGCGACTCCAATTTCCCTCCGCCAGCCCTCAAGATGACACGGCTATCCTCGCCATGTCTCGTTACATGACGGCCGAGTGTCTTCTTTCTGAGTTAGTACGAAACGCCATTCGGGCCAGGAGATTGCTTGGTGTCGCCTTACCTCAGTCTCCGCCAGCTTCTCCAACTCCTTCGCCTCGTCCATCCGGAGTTTCAGAGTCAGCGGTTCCACTCGCTACTCCCTTAGCTTCCTCGTCAGTTCGCGAGTGTTTGCTCAAGTGTAGGATGTAATCCTTCGTGTAGTGTTTGTGCATCTCCTGTAGCATCATGCTTGTGTGTGCCTGTGTGGAGCAGCTTTGTAGCTTGTTTGATGTATGATTTGTTGCAATAAATCGTTTTCTCTTGCTTCTTTGTTTTAAATCCTCGGTGTTACCCCCTTATGGAAATTATTCCTCGACCGACACCGGATCAAAAGAAGCCGTAAGCCGTACAGTTATACACCAAAGAATTCAGCTAAAATCAATGAGGTTTTCAGTTGACAGTATTGTATCGCAGACATCCGTTTGGATACAAATTGTATTATGATCAGACTTTCAGCAACAAGTACATGTCAGAGATACACTTTATCACAGCAATGATTAAATCAGCAAGAGAACAAAAATGGATCAACAGTGCATTCCCAGTCAAAGGCATGGTCCATATGCGATGATTGAATCTGCCATAAGCCAAATTTAAATTATTGCGACACCCAGAAGTCAGTCAAAATACGCAATGAATTCAGTAAGGACAGTCAGACAATTCTTGCCATACAAATAATCAGCTGTCAGTCTAATCACCAAGAAAGTCAGTCCCGTCCTTCCCCAAAATTTATTGGCGAAGTGTACAAAGATAAGGTTCCCAGTCCGCATCGGTAGGGGATGAATGGATTCCCATGCAAGATATTTAGTCTTCTCAATAAAATACTGCAAAAGCTTCTGGCATAAGGTACCGAGTCTTCCCTAGCAAAGTCTTTAAGGGGGGAAGCTTATAAGGTACGGTACCCCGTTGTTCCCCAAAAAGATATCCACCAAAGGCTTCGAGCATAAGCCACTTAGTCTTCCTCAGCACGAAACCCCGATGGTTTCCGAACGCCAGCTGCCCAGTATTCTTCTGTATGGCACTAATACAAGACATTAAATTTGGAATTGTCAGCATATGGCAGTGTTTTCCAAGTGGCAGATCTGCAACAGTTGGTCTGGAATAAAAATCAGTCAGAGGTATGCCTCGAGAATCAGATATTAGTTCATTCAGTATGCTGCCAAGTCCATGCAAGTTTCTCGCACAAAGAAGAATTCACGGTACACATCCGACAACCTCACCGGTTATTCAAGAAACAAAAACCAGTGGGTGATGCCATGATCAACAAGTCTTGAAGGAAACACAACACTGAGACAATAATCTTGGCAATGATTGTCAAGATCAGTCCCGCACATCCAAAAATATGATGTTATTAACCCTGTCACTGTCCGGCATAATCCCCAACAGTATTGAGATCTGTATAACCACACGTGAGCCGGATAAATATACCGAGGCTCAAAACATGAACTAGACCAAGGTATGATTGCCAGATATTGTACGTAACCGTATTCAGGGCCGCAAAAATAATCAAGGATCTATATAAGGCCCCGCTCTTTCAGTTGAGGATCCAGATGAAGAAAGTAATAATGAAAAAGCAAGACCAACAATACATGTATGCCAGTTATTATGTGAAAAATGTGGATGCCCAAGACCGTCTTATTCCACGGCAAACCCAAGCAAAGATCCACCTAAGAGGTATACTCCATTGTGGCAAGGACCTCATAGCGAGGCAACCAGCTCAGTCCACAGTATGCTCAGAACTGTCAGCATTGAATACCCGAATCTGTCCGACTCATGGACAACTCAATATATTGACCTCAACACCCGCGATGGAGCATCGCACCGACTGTTATTCCCAAGGAGATACTGGCACAATGAAGAATCAGTGTGAAAACATATACTTTGAGGATTGTTATCTCTCGCATAGGGGAAGCAATTAAGAATATCCTGTGTGGATGGGATTCTTTGCCAAGATCACCGCCAGTCAAGACCACAAATTTTATCATCAGAGGATGGTGCATTTTTCTATCAGTCACGACAAGCGACAATCAAACCTTTGGTACAACTTGGATACTCTAGACTGAAAAAATAGTCAAGATAAGTCAGAAACTCCTGCAAGATGACAGCATCCGTTAGCAAAAACAGATATGATCCACATCACTATTTTGGAACCAGAAGGCATGCCTATATACAAGAAATCCGATGCCTTGATAGAAGGGATTCTTTGTTCCACGGGAAGATATGTTCCCCAACTCTGTGGAATATTCTCGGTACTCGATACGAGGATAACATTTCCAGCAAGGATCAATATCAAGAAGGACAAGTATGTCCGTAAAAATAATATTTCGGATGCTAGCTCAGCCAACAGGTATGAAATAAAATTGGAGTTAGTATAAACAGGAACATATAAGGTAGTCCTGTCAGAATGTCAGATACAACAAAGCAAACCACATCAGATCAAGACAGTCAGTCAGATCCAATTCAGTGGAAATATTATGAATAAAAGAAACCTGAGTTGGAAATGGTATCTTCAAGTCAAAACAATTATTTAACCCTGAACAACCAAATCTCGAGGACGAGATTTCTTTAAGGGGTGAGGTTTGTAACAGCCAGGATTTTTGCCCTTTTCTTTTTCCTTTAATTTTCTTGGATTTCTTGATTTTAGTTGCTTTTCAGTGGGTATGTGGTTCTGAAACTTGGGAAGATCATGTCTTCCTAGGTTTTATAGTAGCTTGCCATCCTTCTCGTCATCCCAAGACCCTGTCATTTTCATCCTTGACCCAACCCATTATTCCTTTTCTAGGGAATGTTCCTTTTCTATTAAAGGAATAATTCGTTTTGCCCAAGGTTGTGAAGCAACCTATATCTCTGTCATTCTAAAAATTCCCAAATAATTCTCATAAATTTTTTGGGTCATATTTTGCTCAAATGTGGCAAAACATTTCATTGCCATGTTCAAAAATAATCCTCCAATAATCATTTTCCTATTCTGCCCTAAATGGCACTTTGTGAAGCAAGTGCTATTTATCTTTGCCCAATTACCCCCAAACTTTGTGGACATCTTTTCATGTCCATATCATTGCTCTGTGCCAAATTTCAAACTCATTTGCCTAGTAATTATTTTCCAGTGATTTTCCAAAGTTTCTGTCCAGAAAGGAACTTTGTGAAGGAAGTATATTCTAGGCATTTCCAAATGAGATGAAACTTGGCCACATCCTTCATTTGATCAAATCATGCATCTCCACCAAACTTTAGCTCATGGAGATCATCTAAATGAGCTAAGCCCCAAATATTCATTTCTGGTAAAATTTCCACTTTGTGAAGCAACCCTAGTTTACCTTGATTCATTTGAGCTGAAAATTTACCAGGGAATTCTTACATCTACATCTACTCCCTCCACCAAGTTTTGGCTCAATCCAGTTATCCATTTACCCTCAGTAAATTCTTCTAGCTTCTGGACAGAATGGAGCTTTGTGAAGCAAGTGCCACTTTGGTAACTCCAAATGGCATGAGGTTTTTACAGCAGCTCCATATGGTCAAATAATCCCACTCCACCAAATTTCAACTCATGACACTTAAGTATGTGAGTGCAACATCATAGTGCCCTAATCTAGACAGTTTTGCACTTTCTACAGCAACCCTCATATAAACTCCTCTTCTTAGTCTAATTTTTGGTGATCAGCATCACCTTAGTGTGTGATCATCGCCAGACAAACTCTTTACCATGTTACCCAGCTGGTTTAACCACAGGAAGTTACAAGCACCTTCCTATTGATTTACTTTGGAGCTAAGTGCAAATCTCTTATTTGCCCCTGGACCAACTTCTTTCTTCATCTATACTCTGGGCACTTAGGTCATTCTACTGGACAGGCTTGGCCATGCCAAAGCACGCTGCTTGCACCAGTGCGCGCGATGGTCACGCTTTCATCATGCACAGCGCGCGCTCTCGATCGATCCGGCCACTGTGCTCGTCGCCTCCCTCCTCGTCTCGACCTCCATCCATGTCCTGGAGCTCGCCCATGCTCGCCTGCATCACCCTGCATCACTGCCTCATCGTGGTTCGCCAGCAATGCGCCACAAGCACAGTGTCCATGCGATGCCCAGCCTCTGATCTCGATTAGTGCACTGTTCCAGCTTGTTTGTGAGCTCCAGAGCCCTCCCCTTGGCTATATAAGTGTGCCCCGAGGTCCTCCGCACCTCACCAGCCTCTCCCCAACCCTCCTCGACCACCAGAGCCCTCGGCTCCCTCTTCTTTTCGTCGGAGACCGCCATGGTCGCCTCGCCCTCGGCTTGAGTCCGGCCAAACAAAGGCTCCTCTCTTCCTCTCACCACGTCCATCGTGTTCCCCTTGTCCCTCCGAGCCGCCCCACCTACTTTCCCTTCGCCGGAGACGCCCGCAGCACCGAGCACCACCGCCACTAGAAGCTTTTTGTTACCCTCCGTCGCTGCGGCCTCCCATCATCCCCACCTCTCCCCGGCGTCCACTAGCTCTCTGGACGGAACCGCCGCACCACCCCGCATACGCCGGTGCGCTCCGCTCGGCCGGAGACGGTCGGAGTTGGCTGGCCCCCTCGCCGCAGCTCGCCTCTGCCTCCCCTGCCACCACCCGTCGCCGTCCTCCTTGTTCTTCCCCTGCGGCCGAAGTCCCTCCAGGCGATCTCGCCTCGGCCTCCCGCGCCCGCCGGCTGTTGTCGTTTAGCCGGAGGCGGCCAGAGCCGGCCCGGCCATCGGCCGGCAGCGCCCTCCTGCCTCTGCTCTATTCCACGAGGGAACAGAGGCGCGACGAGAAAGACGACGCCGCGCCCGTGCCCCTCCCTGTCGAATGGGCCCGGCCCGTCAGTGGCCCAGCCACCTCAGCCCACATGGCAAGTGATGACGGTTTTGCAGGACTACGTTTTATGTTTCTGAAAGTGTATTTTCAGTCTGCTGCAGCCCAAAGTACGCCTTCCAGTTCAGAAAGCGTATTTCTGATTTTTTTCGTTTCTGTCTTATCCACTCAGGGACCCAACTGTGAATATTATTTTTATAGACAAGTCCCTGATCTTTAACACTTCATATCTCTGCAACCGTAACTCCGAATCAGGTGATTCCAAAACCCACTTCTTCGTATCAACGAGACCTTTCTGTTGGTACTATTTTCATTGAGTGCTCACACATTGAAAAAGACCACTTTTCCCTTGCCCTTATCAGCCCCCTCCGAGCGAGAAGTGTTTCGGTGTTTCATTCCGCGGCATCACCGCACTTCTTCCCGGAGTCTCCGTCACCCCCAGGCAAGCCACAATACCCACTTTCATGATAGTCATGCAGTAGCCATGGTTTCTGACTTGAATATTTATTAAATGTTTGTTTGTTTAAAATATGGTTATCATTGTTTTGGTAATGCTTCGGGGTTAAGGTTTACTTTCTTGTTATGTTGTTATGCACCTGGTTATCATGCCCTGCTAGTTGCTAGTATTCCTTTCATATGTTTATGCTTGCTAGTAGTACATGTTGATGTTGGTGATGGTCTTCGGTGCATGACTGCCGTCTGTCCCGAGTTCCGTTGTTATGAATGTTCCTTTGCATCCAGTTAGTTAAATGCTTGCATGATGGCATTGTTGATAGGTTCTTGTAGGATATTTATTGTTGATGCTAGTGGTCATGCTATGTTTTAGAGAAGTGTGTACTTATGATGTTCATGCTAGTCATTATGCCATGCTTATGATTCATTGTTGATATGGTGGATAGTTATGTGGTCTCTCATGATTATGTTGGTATTCATGCTCATGCATTTTAATTGCATCATGTATTTTATCATGGCTCAGCATATTTGCATTCAAGTTTAACCGAATTAAATTGAACTTGAACAACTGTTGGCTGAGTCATGGTGCCACCATATCAAACTGACCAGTGCAACCATGCTTACCTTTATGGCAAAAGAAAAGTTCTTATCCCTAGGGAACCTTCCTTTGATGGCAGATGTAATATTCCTGTCCCTTGGTTGATCATTCCCTTTGATGGCAAAAGAAATAAACCTGTTCTTGTCCCTAGGGAACCTTCCTTTGATGGCAGATGTAATATTCCTGTCCCTTGGTTGATCATTCCCTTTGATGGCAAAAGAAATAAACATGTTCTTGTCCCTAGGGAACCTTCCTTTGATGGCAGATGTAATATTCCTGTCCCTTGGTTGATCATTCCCTTTGATGGCAAAAGAAAATATGTTCTTGTCCCTAGGGTACTTCCTTTGATGGCAGATGTAATATTCCTGTCCCTTGGAAGATACATACCCTTTGATGGCAAAAGAAAAATTCTTGTCCCTAGGAGTACCTCCTTTGATGGCAGATGCAATATTTCCTGTCCCTTGGAGTACATCCTTTGATGGCAAAAGAGTACATCCTTTGATGGCAAAGTTCTTGTCCATAGGAGAACTGATAGTCACAGCCCTTTGGGTCGCACCCTTTGATTGGCACATAGGGAGCCTGGCAGCTCGCAAAAAGCCTCGACTACATGGTCTTATTTGCAAACCGGTGTTTTTGTGTTTGTGATTTTTCATATGTTTTTTATGGGTTTTTTATCCGGAGCTGGACAATTTCAAAGTTGACCACATATTTTCGAAAGTCTGGACACAAAGCTCCAGCATTATTTAAACCGGTAGTTCTTGTAACCCCGGAATAATTATTGGGTCTATCCCAACAGAGCCAAGAGCTTCCTCAGAAACTGCAAGGTTCACCGGATTAAGGATATCAAGCATACTTAATCAAAGGTATGAAGTTCTTTTTGGTATAACACAGACACTCATTTGATATATATGAGAACGATTTAATCGCTCTGGCGGTAAACCGCTAGGACATCTTTTTAGTGTTATCTATGCAGATACAAATAGTATAGAAGATAAACCATAGCAAACAAAGGATTCAAATTGGTAGACGTCAAAGCAAAGTCGGGACATCCGGATTAAAACAGCAATGTTTCGAGCTACCCTATTGATGTCTACACACGCTTCTACTCTTGTAGACTATGTTGGGCCTCCAAGCGCAGAGGTTTGTAGGACATCAGCAATTTCCCTCAAGTGGATGACCTAAGGTTTATCGAACTCAGGGAAGTAGAGGTTGAAGATGGTCTCTCTCAAGCAACCCTGCAACTAAGATACAAGAAGTCTCTTGTGTCCCCAACACACCTAATACAACTAGGAGTTGTATAGGTGCACTAGTTCGGCGAAGAGATGGTAAAATATGGATGATAGGAGTGGCAAAGCAAAGTAATATAAATCTGTAATAAAAAGTGCAGCAAGCAAACAAGTGGTAAACGTGAGCACAAATGGTATTGCAATGGTGGAAACAAGGCCTAGGGATCATACTTTCACTAGTGGCAACTCCCAACAACATTAACATAATCGAATCACATGATATTTCCCATAAAACATGCAATGGAGACGCACCCGGAGGTCATTCCTTCGTCGTCAAGAGAGGACGAGAATTATGTAGGGCTACAAAAGCACACCTCAAAGTTCGTAGTTCTCAATCTAAGGATTTCCCAATGTCACCGCGGCCATCCAAAGAGAGTCCCACAATCACCACAACATATCTAAAGGATAGTCAAAGACAAGCACCAAGAGACTCTCAATCTTCAATCAACACACAAGAGAGGAAATCACTCATGAAAATATTTTTCTAATCTATGTCCAATAGACCGATGTCACCTTGGTCTCGGGGATTATACTAGATAAAGACAAGTGAGTACATCAATCCAATACATATAGGAAGGGGAAACATCATGGGATCACCCTAGATTAACATAGCCTATGATCACAACGAAGATCACATCATGGGAGAGAGAGATAACCACATAGCTACACGTACGAGCCCTCGGCCCCAGAGAAGATTACTCACGCATGGACATGGTGAGGAGGAGGTTGATGATGGTGTTGATGGAGAGGTGCAGCCCCGCGAGGAGGAGATGGCCGGCGGTAGCCACGGGGGCGGCGGCGGCGGCCCTTGGGGGCGCGGCGGTGGCGGCGGCCCTCGGGGCGGCGGCGGCCCTAGGGGGGCAGCGGCTCCTTGGCCCCCCTTCTTCCCTGTGGATGGTGCTGCAATGGTGCTGGTCCTCCACTGAAAGACGGCAGCTCAGGAGGAGGAAAATTCGTGGCCCTTCGTGACCTAGGTTTCCTCTCTTTATATAGACTCTCGGATTCCTGTCATCAGATTTTGGGCCTCAGTAAAACGGGCTTTACTCGGCCGTCCGGACTCCGATTTGGACGAATTTTATATCCAGAAGCATCGCCTCGAAATTCCCCACAACTTTCGCAACTAGACTTTTTCCGTTTGACGTCCTCTTCGGGCCGGAATGTGACCATCTTTAAAAAACGTTTTCAGACAGATTTCAGGAAAGTCAGAGTCCTACTCCAATACGACTCCTTTTGCGTTTTTGTCAATTTCCAAGTAATTCCTACACAATAAGGTGTAAAACAAGAACATTGTGCACATTTGCAACCATTAGTAGGTTAGTCCAAATATGATCAAAAGTGTATGGAAGTGCATAAATATCATAGCAATATCACACAAAAAGGGCATGGAGCAAGCAGAAATTATATATACGTTTTGGACGTATCAACATCCCCAAGCTTAATTCCTGCTCGTCCTCGAGTAGGTAAATGATAACAAACATAATTTCTGTGGTGACATGCTATTAACCATATAAGAACTTTTCACAGTCACATGACAAGTGCTTACTGAGACAATGAATCTGTAGTAATTAAGTTGCCTCATGAGAAAATCACAAAGAACTGAAAATTTTACAATATGATACTGAAACACTCAATAGATTTGTAGTGAGCATGGTGTGCAAATATGACAAAGTGATATCTCGCTTGCCCCCTTTAGTGAAGCAAAACATAAATGCAGGGGCACCTCCAAGGTTAAAGTGACGACTAGATACAATGGTTTCAAAATAAATGATATCATAATCATGCAAAAGACAATGGTACTTTGGGACAATGCACATTACACTCAGAATCACAATCATGCTCTAAATAGTTGGTGCTTTAAATAAGGTGGAGACTCTCGAACCGTGGCTTTTGTTGGCAAGGTTGAAAACCCGTGGTCGGAAACAAAGACAAAACATGTACCAGAGCTCTTGGTTTTAAAAACAGAGGTAATAATTATTTTTTTAGATTATGCATATTTTGTCAACGAATGCTAGCAGATAACTCAATTACTTCTCGAGCTGGACAAGTTTCGAGGAACGGCTCCCGAATGAGGACGATCACATCCTCTTAATCTCCTTTGTTTATCACTGCCAAAGTTTTCTGATTTCTCATGAACAAAGCGTGAAGGAGGGTTTGTTTGTTGTATAATTTTTTAATGAGTCGGGCGCACTCTATGCCAGTTCCTTCTCGTATTATGGGTTTGCACATTAGACATGCAATCCCGGGGTGAAGCTTGTCCAACTTAAAAAGATCATGAATTAACTACTACTTCCTCATGAGCTAAAACAGAGGCACGAAAGAGAAATGCTTTTTTTGAATAATTTCGAGATGGTACATGAAAGTCTTCGTTAGGAATGGCAGGTAAATACCATGTATAGGAAGGTATGGTGGACTCATATGGCATAACTGGTTTAAAGGATTTTGGATGCACAAGCAGTCAGTCCGCTTAGTACAGGCGAAGGTTAGCAAAAGACTGGGAGCGACCAACTAAGAGAGCAATGACGGTCATAATCATGCAGAGCGACAAAGCAACATTGAATCAGACATGGAAGTTATATCGCTACTCAGAAATTAAAGATCATCAAGGCTTGATAGACTTTCTTTACAGTCTTAAATATGCGTGAGCATACGCCAAGTCAATCAAAATAAATTCTTGGGGGAAGATACCATTAAACCATACCACATCATAGGCAAACAAATCATGTTGGTACTCCAATAACACATTGAGAACCCCCCAGCTATTTGAGACTAACCATAAGAAAACATGAACTACTAAGCACCATTATGCACATAGCATTTTTATCATAGACATATCAACCAGTGCAACAGAAGCCAACTCTCTTAACAAGATAAGCATGATAAATAAAGAAAGTTCCAGCGACCAACTAAACAAAAGCTCTTTAAAAAGATAAGCATGAAAACTAAGAGCTGAACATGATAGTAGCTATTGAAAGACAAAGAACACACACAGCAAAGATAGACATGAAAATTCTATGTTATGTTCTAGGTTGAAGTGGAGCGGGTCTCTCTCCCACACAAAGAAAGCTGGGTTCCAACTCGTTATGAACAGCAAGCAAAGCTAAAAAAAACTAAAAAGGAAACTAAAAGCAAGACGCTCCAAGCATAGCACATAACACATGAAGTGATAAAAATATAGTGGAACGAAAGACGAACTGATAATTGTTGATGGAGAAGGGGATGCACGGGGGCATCCCCAAGCTTAGACGCTTGAGTCTTCTTGAATATTTCTTGGGGGTGCACGGGGGCATCCCCAAGCTTGAGCGTTTGACACTCCTGAATCTTTTTATCATCTTCCCTCGCACACTTGAAAACTCCCTTCATACATAAATCATCATAATCTGATTAGCGAGGTTAGTACCCTTAATAAAATAATTTTTCCTTGCTGGAAATAAGGATAATCTTGAAGGTCTACTGTTTCTCAAGATTGCCAAAAGGTTTTTGCAAAGAAAAAGCAAGCTCAAGGTTTGCAAAACGAAGAAAAGGCAAAACCGGACAGAATCTGTGAAAAACAGACCAGCAGGTAGTAAATAATTTTTTCGGGGCACTTCTGCAACTCAAATCAAAAAACTCAGAACAGACGCCCAAAGGCCAATTGTATAGAGCACGCTGTCGAAAAAATTCAGACCAAAAAGATGATCTGGTGATTTTATACGAATTTTTCTGCCCAAGGACAGAATCTGTTTCCTGGACAGCACGTCACAACTTTTGAACTTTCTTGCAATCAGAGGCTACACTTGGCACAAAGCTGAAAAGTAAAGATACAATGATGTTGCTACTGTAGTAACAAACATCAAGACCACTATAAACTGAAAGAACAAACTGGAAGCAACGATAACAAGGGTTGTCTCCCTAGAGCTCTTTCTTTATAGCCATAAAGATAGGCTTAAGACTTTAATGATGCTCTCGTAGGAATAAGAGTTGAAGAACAAAAGAGAGCATCAAGAAGCAAATACCAAATACATTTAAGCCTAACATGCTTCCTATGCATAGGAATATTGCAATAGAATAATTCATTGAAGCACAAAGCAATAAGCATAGGAAGACAAAACAAGTGCAGCTCCAAAACCTTCAACATAAAGAGAGGGAACTTGACATTATTGAAATATCTATAAGCATATGTTCCCTTCTCATAATAATTTTCAGTGGGATCATGAATAAACTCAACAATATAAGCATCACATAAAGCATTGTTACCATGATCCACATGCAAAAAGGAACTCTCACTCTCCACATAAGCATCTTTGGGGAGCCCATGGTTAGGACTTTTTAGCATTAACGTTTTCAGTCTCCCCCAAGCTTGAGCAGTGCTTTCTCCGTCACGAGACCTAAAGTTACAGATATAGTTCCTATCTCGATGAATTTCATGAAGAGGATAAAACTTAGTATAAAAGGGAGACATAAGCTCTTGCCAATCAAGCAAGTGTGAGTTATCGAGAAGCTTATATCAATCTGAAGGTTTATCTATAAGTGATACGGCGAACAATTTCCTCATGACAAACTCCCTTGATACACCTGCAAGCTTAAATAATGAACATAATTGTGACAGATATAGCAAGTCTTCACCGGGATGTCTGTCTCCTGCATAACGATTAGCCAAAACATAATCTATGATACCAGCTGGTATTTTATAGGGCACAATTTCAGTAGGGGGGGAGCAACCACCACAGGTGTGGGGCGTCTTCCCGCAAGCAACGATCCAATAGCAAGGCTGTCCATAAGCATAACTAGTGAAATAAAAACAAGAAACAAAAAAATTTAATTGCAAGATCTAAAGATATACCTTCAAGCACTCACCTCCCCGGCAACGGCGCCAGAAATAGCTTGATGTCTACACACGCTTCTACTCTTGTAGACTATGTTGGGCCTCCAAGCGCAGAGGTTTGTAGGACATCAGCAATTTCCCTCAAGTGGATGACCTAAGGTTTATCGAACTCAGGGAAGTAGAGTTGAAGATGGTCTCTCTCAAGCAACCCTGCAACTAAGATACAAGAAGTCTCTTGTGTCCCCAACACACCTAATACAACTAGGAGTTGTATAGGTGCACTAGTTCGGCGAAGAGATGGTAAAATATGGATGATAGGAGTGGCAAAGCAAAGTAATATAAATCTGTAATAAAAAGTGCAGCAAGCAAACAAGTGGTAAACGTGAGCACAAATGGTATTGCAATGGTGGAAACAAGGCCTAGGGATCATACTTTCACTAGTGGCAACTCCCAACAACATTAACATAATCGAATCACATGATATTTCCCATAAAACATGCAATGGAGACGCACCCGGAGGTCATTCCTTCGTGGTCAAGAGAGGACGAGAATTATGTAGGGCTACAAAAGCACACCTCAAAGTTCGTAGTTCTCAATCTAAGGATTTCCCAATGTCACCGCGGCCATCCAAAGAGAGTCCCACAATCACCACAACATATCTAAAGGATAGTCAAAGACAAGCACCAAGAGACTCTCAATCTTCAATCAACACACAAGAGAGGAAATCACTCATGAAAATATTTTTCTAATCCATGTCCAATAGACCGCTGTCACCTTGGTCTCGGGGATTATACTAGATAAGACAAGTGAGTACATCAATCCAATACATAGAGGAAGGGGAAACATCATGGGATCACCCTAGATTAACATAGCCTATGATCACAACGAAGATCACATCATGGGAGAGAGAGATAACCACATAGCTACACGTACGAGCCCTCGGCCCCGGAGAAGATTACTCACGCATGGACATGGTGAGGAGGAGGTTGATGATGGTGTTGATGGAGAGGTGCAGCCCCGCGAGGAGGAGATGGCCGGCGGCAGCCACGGCGGCGGCGGCCCTCGGGGCGGCGGCGGCCCTAGGGGGCAGCGGCTCCTTGGCCCCCCTTCTTCCTTGTGGATGGTGCTGCAATGTTGCTGGTCCTCCCCTCCAAGACGGCGGCTCGGAAGGAGGAAAATTCGTGGCCCTTGGTGACCTAGGTTTCCTCTCTTTATATAGACTCTCGGATTCCCGTCATATGATTTTGGGCCTCAGTAAAACGGGCTTTACTCGGCCGTCCGAACTCCGATTTGGACGAATATCATATCCAGAAGCATCGCCTCGAAATTCCCCACAACTTTAGCAACTAGACTTTTTCCGTTTGACGTCCTCTTCGGGCCGGAACGTGACCATCTTTAAAAAACGTTATCAGACAGATTTCAGGAAAGTCAGAGTCCTACTCCAATACGACTCCTTTTGCATTTTTGTCAATTTCCAAGTAATTCGTACACAATAAAGTGTAAAACAAGAACATTGTGCACTTTTGCAACCATTAGTAGGTTAGTCCAAATATGATCAAAAGTGTATGGAAGTGCATAAATATCATAGAAATATCACACAAAAAGGGCATGGAGCAAGCAGAAATTATAGATACGTTTTGGACGTATCACCTATTACAAGGCACAGCAAACCTGAACGGATTAAAGTTTTTCTCGACAAAAGAGTACAGCAGCTATAAAGTTAGATTGAGCGGCTTAGGCTTCTTCCTGCTGCGAAGGCTGAGGATCGACCTGTTCCGGAGCTTCTTTGTCTTCTTGAAGCGGCTGAAAGTCAGGAACGCGCCAATCGATTTTGGATAAAGCACGGAAGTACATCTCTTCAGTAATGAGATCGGACGGATCAACATCTGGGGCGAAAGTGTGGGGGCGCACTGGTGGGATTAGATTTTCGGTATCATAAACCGGCCGATCCACCCGCTCATTCTTTAAATCATATGCCGGATGATACCTGGTCAAGTCTGATTCATCAGCAAGCTTGCTGGCAAGAGGACGCATTTCCTTCGTCAAAGCATGAAGATCTTTGCCAGAGAAGGCCGATCCATCTTCCTTGGTGCTGGGGTACCCGTTCATGGCTTCTTCCGGATCAAAGTCCGGAACCCACGCTTTGGCTCTGGTCAGCGCTACAAGAGAACCGGCTCGGGCAGCAGACTTCTTCACCTCTTCCAAGCGTACAGGCAAGATAGAAAGCTTCTCCAGGGTGCCTTGGATAGTGGTGGGGTCGGCTTATTAAAAGACATCGCACTTATAATCCTTTGAGCGCCGGAATACAGCTGCTCAACCAGAGTATAAGAGGCCTTGAGTTTCTTCCGGAGGTCATCCCCAAGATGGGTGACGCGTCGCCCTGCATATGGTTATCACAGTTAAGCCGGAACGGACTAAAGATTGCAGAGTTGAAAACACGGGCAAGTTAAAGTATTTACCAAAGACGGCAGAAGTCATAAGCTCTATTTGCCGCTTTAAAGCGGTCAGCTCTTGTGTCACCGGGTTAAGGGCTTCCTCAGCATCCTTTGCTCTTTTTTCAAGAGCATTCTTCTGCACTTCCCAGGTTGTCCGCTCCGCTTCAAAATATTTCTTCAATTGTTCAGCAGTGGTTAGACGCAGCGCCAGATCTTTTTTGGCCTTAGCAGCAGCAGATTCAGTCTCAGCAAGTCTATTCCGGAGCTCAGTTATTTCTTCAGCCCTCCGGGTCAAGTCAGCCTGCAAAGAAAATCAAGAGCATTAAATGACAGTTCAGACAAGTCTCAAGCACATAACCAAGTTATCCGCTTGACCCTTGGGGGCTAATGAGCAATTGAAGTATCAAAAGAAGACAACTAAAGATAAAGTCTCAAGCACATAAGCAAGTTATCTACTTGACACTTGGGGGCTAATGGGCAGTTGAAGTATTGAAAGAGAGATTCAGACAAGTCCCAGGTACATAAACGAGTTATGCCCCTGGCACTTGGGGGCTAATGTAAGATCATTGGCACACATTTGGAAGTACCAGTTCACCTCCAATAAAGCTAAACCGGAACTTGGGGGCTACCAGGACAGACAGAAACATAAAGAAAGCAAGAGCGGAGATAAGTGAAGGAAGGTACCTCATATTTATCCTTCATCATATTCACCAAGCCCTGTTCATAGTCGCGGCTGGTATGAAGCTGGTTCAAATACCCGGAATAAAGTTCCTGGGCACTCAGTTCGGCATAATTGGATAAGTCCGTGCTCCACTTACCCTTCTCTTGTTGAAGCTTCTCCGCTTTAGCAGTATGCTTGGCTAAAACAATAGGCTCAGCAGGAGCGGTAAAACCTGTACCGGTTATTTGAATATCTGGAGAAGAGGCAGCGGCCGGTTGTGGAGTAGCAGTACGAGGCGGGCTAGCAGGAGCCGGGCTATTCCGAGGAGGGCTAGCCCGGACAGGATTTGCCGGTTCAAGAACATCTTCAGCATTTGGACCTTCAGGAGCAGCAGTGTAATCGTGATCCATGGGAGCAGGATCGTCAAGCTGAATCGTAGGTTCATTTTCCGGAGGGATGACCTCGTCCGGATCAGCTACCGGATCAGCAGTTGCAGTTTCAGCAGTCGTCTTGTTGGCCTTTGCCTTTTTGCTAGGCTTAGGCTTGCTGAATGGAATTGAAAAAGAAATCAGAGTCACAAAAGTAAATACAATCGTAAACCGGATGAGATGAAGGACTTCCCAGGGACAGTTTTCAGAATCGGGACTTGTGTGGCAGTTGATTCGCCAGAAGATGATAAAGGAGTCTCCTGATAGTTAGGATCAGACGGTTTAAGTGGTTTGCGTATAAGTCCGGCCTTGGGATGAAGAAGAGTTGGAGAAAGTAAAATCTCAGAGCGGCGCCTCCGAGCCAGAGTGAGAGATATTCCGGAAGACTCGACTACATGGCCACTATGGCGTGTAGTCCCGCGGGCTTCATGTTGCTGCTTCTTCAAAAGAAAATTGGGGTCCAGTTGAGCATAAGGATGAGAAAAAGGATACTTCCGAGATGCCTTACGAATCTTGGGCACCGACAGTTCAGAATCTAAAGAAAGAGTGATTACCTCAGTTTCTGCCGCTTTATCAGCCTCAGCCAAATCCTGTGGAAAGACACCGTTAACATAAATCTGGATAAAAGAGATCAAAGCATATCAGGATTAATTCATACCTCAGAATCCGGATCATCCTCTTCAACATGTGACCGGAGCCGGCAGCTGCCTTTTTCTTCTTAACAGCGCAAGTTTTCCGGCGTGGCTGTTTGCCTGACTTATCCTGAGGTTTCCTTTTCCAAAAAGGATCGTCGGCCTGTGTAAAAGATGAAAGATAAATAGAAGACAATTTAAATGGACGGATTAGAAGCAAACAGAAGAGATTAAGGCTTACTGCTGGCAGTTTGTTCTTCTTATAATATGGAGCCAATCCGGTTTGGCTACATTCCTCCAAAGAAATGTTGAGCATCTTCTTAGCAGATTCAATAACTTCCTTCTCAGGAAGCACTATGTTGGTATGGCGCTGAGGATCATCCGGCTTTCCGGTATACCGACACATCAATCCGGAGCGTCGGCTCAAAGGAAGGATACTCCAAGCAAGCCAACAACGTACGAAGTCAACTCCAATCAATCCGTTGGCCATAAAGGCTTTGAGTTTGGCAAGCTGAGGGGCGAACCGGGGCCTTTCTGAGGAGGTAAGACGTTGCGGCAGTGGATGATCTTCAGGAAGGCGATGTTCGCGATAACCCGGCAGTAGGTTCTCCCCTTCAGGCGAAGTATCTTGGCAATAGAACCAAGATTGATTCCAATCCTTGGGGTGTGTATGGAGAGCAGCGTGAGGAAAGACCGCATCTCTTCTCTTTTGAATACTAACCCCGCCTAGTTCTTGATGAGGTCCGGCAGTAAACTCAGTTCGCCGGTTTAAGTGGAAGAAATCCCGGAACAAGTCGACTGATGGCTCCTCTTGAAGGTACACCTCGGAGAAAACTTGGAAATTGCAGATGTTTGATACGGAATTTGGACCTATGTCCTGAGGATGAAGCTGAAAAGCGGCAAGCATGTCCCGAAAGAACTTTGAACCGGGAGGACTAAAGCCCCGGGCTATATGATCAAAGAAAACAATAACTTCTCCTTCTTTGGGAGTAGGGGGGCATTCATTTCCAGGGGCCCGCCATTTCAGAACTGCTTGAGGGCCCAGAGTGCCAACTGCAGCAGCATTAGCTAAGTCCTCTTCCGTAATGACGGAAGGGACCCAGTTGCAAGAAACGAACTGCTTGGCAGACATATTAGTAGAAGGAAGGTGCTGAAAAAGTAAAGTGCAAAATCCAGATTATTCAAGTGATGAAGCGTAAACCGGAGTATGTCAACAAAGTACATCGACGGTTTAGACGGAGAGCTAATGGCATTGACAACCCGGAAGCAGATGGGAGTCGAACTGCTACCGGTTTATGATAACAAAAAAGAAGAAGCTAAACCGTCGGTTTCATGGTTGATGTGTTGCAGGAGTAATATATGATTGGTTAAACCGGCGAGTAACTTGCAGACTTATCAAAGACAAAGAAACAGGTTTCTACAAGAAGCTAAGGTAAAATAGATCCGAGAGGTAAGGAAAAGACGAAATTTACGCAGATCTATCATAGAGGAACTGCGGAGGTCTTTCTACAGAGCAAGTGAATCTAAGGGTGAACATAGAAGTATGAATCTAAGCATAAAGATACGGAGCAGAAGTGGGTTTCGAAGCTAATCTAAGGTTGAATCTACTACGAGCATGGCGTCTAGGATGAACAGCAAAGGTTTCGAGGTCTAATGGCGGAAGCAATGAAGGAACCCTAGATTACGGATCTGCAACAGGAGAGGGGGAATACCTGAGGCAGAAGGAGACGGCGGCGGAGTAGCTCTGGATGCGTTTCAGGTTGATGCAGCGGCCTGGTCGACAACGGCGACGAGCTCGAGAGCAACAGAGAAGCTTCGGGCGACGGAGGAAGAAGACGAGCGGAAGGAAGAAAGGCAAAGGCGCAGCGGTATTTATAAGGGCTGGAGAGACGAAACGGCAAGCGCGGGATTTGAGGAGGTCAGATCAGATAAAAGATTCTACTGTCGCCTCGATTTTCGAGATAACCTTTAAACAAAGGAAACAGACAACTGTGAGCAATAAATACGGACGTGATGTCATGACCGAGGAAAGTGATTTCCAGAGATGACGTCATAGCCGGTTTATAAAAAACAGAGAAGATACAGAGAAGAAGTTTATGCAAGGTTTCAAGACTGACATGAACAAGTTCAAATCATTCTGGGGCCTAATGTCAGGGATATTACTAGCAGGTATAAACCGGCTAGGGAGATCCGGATTATGGTAATGTAGCTGTGTAATTATAAATTCAGTAGAGGTTACGACCCATGAAGGCTTAGGGCCCATGTGTAAAGTTTACGGTTTGTAAACCGTCCTAGCATGTAACTTGAGACACAAGGAAGAAAGAGCAGAGACCGAGGCGAACACAATTATGAGCCGGCCTCGGGACTCTATAAACCGGACCGGGCGTCGCCTCTTATATAAAGGGACGACCCGACGACGGTTCAGGGACAAGAGACAACCCGTCGAGAGACAAGCAAGCAATCTGCTCCCTGTTCATCGACGCCCAAGCAATAACAAACCAAACTAGACGCAGGCTTTTACCTTCATCGAAGGGGCCGAACTAGTATAAACCCTCTGTGTCCTTTGTGTGCTTTTAACCTCTTCAAGCTAACCCATGCGATGGTTCCACAACTAAGTCCGCTAAACCGGACATCTGCCGTGCTAATTCCACGACACTGGGTCTATTGTCATGCCTCTCGCCGGTGCCTCCAAAGAGGGAAGGTTATGGGCGTCCGGTACCTTGGCCCGGTAAGCAGACATAACCTTGTGTGCCCGTTGTTGTTGATTGGATCCGGGTCCCCGTTTGGGACCGTTTATGTTTGGCCACGACGGTGGTTGTTGTGTCTTTGGTAGACACGGGGCCACCCAGTACTAGCCTAGTGGGGAGTGAGTCGGAGTGGCCGGGAGAGTGTCATGGCAATAGATCGGTTTTGTCGGAACGCAGTTGGTCCACCCGAATGGTAGTTCGAGGCCATGGGTTCTATAGTGTGGGTATAGTGCGCTACCTCTGCAGAGTGTGTATATTAAATCTATCGATAGCCGCGCCCGCGTATAAGGGCCCAGTTCGTAGTTGGTCACACTATGAGTCAACAGTGATAATAATAATGTACTTAATAACAACCCCGGTTTGATGATGAGTTAAGTTGGTTGTGATCACCGAAAAGATCACCATTTGAGACCAAGTGTTGGTCATGGTTGTGATCGCCGGAATGATCACTGTGGTATCGAGGATACCGAGTTGTTGGATATTCGTGATGTTGTGCGAGAATCATGGGTAAAGATCAAGCACCTTGTGGTCATTTGATGATTACTACGGTATTGTTTATACCAAGCTTGATTTGATCCTGAGATGATCGTACAATGTCCGAGGTTGGTAAGTGATGCATGTGATGGTTATGAGGTAACTCGAACAAAATAAATGGTGCATGTAGGGTCATCATGTTGCATGCTAGTATCATCAAATTTATATGTTTATGCCATGATCATATATTGTCCTAGCGATACTATGTTCATGTTGTTCATGCCCTGTTATCCTGATGATCTCATGATAATTCCTGATTAACCAGTAATTGCCATGCTGTTGTTTGTCTTAAATGATTTTGGTTTATTGTGAGCTTGCAAGTACATTCCATGTACTGACCTGGCGTGTCATGCCAGCTTGGAGGTAGTGCCTGGATTGCTTGCTTGTTTGGTGTTGTTCCCGTGTTCGCGAGCTAGGATAAACGTTCCAGCCAAAGTCCCTACAGATTGGAGTCCATCATCACCGTTCGTTGTTCCGCTGCTTTGAGTTGTTATGCTGCTTGTATAGAGCAACAGTGGTTGTACCAATGTTATTCATTGTAATATCAGAACCCTTGTATTCATATTCGTGTTGTAATAGAGAGCTGGTTTGTTCTATACTAAGCAGTGCCGTATTCCAGAAGACTTCACCTCGATCTTTGGGCTGGAATACGGGGCGTTTCGGTTTTCTGTGAGCCGGGGTGCCACATGATGCCTAAAATATAAGCAGCTTCACCGAGGTCTTTCATTGAAAAATTCTTATTCTAGTATCCTTTATGCCATCTAGAAATTCTATATCATTTCGAATCAACAATATGTCATCCACATATAATATCAGAATTGCTACAGAGCTCCCACTCACTTTCTTGTAAATACAGACTTCTCCAAAAGTCTGTATAAAACCATATGCTTTGATCACCTCATCAAAGCGTATATTCCCACTCCGAGATGCTTGCACTAGTCCATAAATGGATCGCTGGAGCTTGCACACTTTGTTAGCACCTTTAGGATCGACAAAACCTTCTGGTCGCATCATATACAACTCCTTAGTAATGCAGTTTTGACATCCATTTGCCAGATTTCATAATCTTAAAATGCGGCAATTTCTAACATGATTCGGACGGACTTAAGCATCGCTACGAGTGAGAAAGTCTCATCATAGTCAACTCCTTGAACTTGTCGAAAACCTTTTGCAACAAGTCGAGCTTTGTAGACAGTAACATTACCATTAGTGTCGGTCTTTCTCTTGAAGATCCATTTATTCTCAATGGCTTGCCGATCATCGGGCAAGTCAACCAAAGTCCATACTTTGTTCTCATACATGGATCCCATCTCAGATTTCATGGCCTCAAGCCATTTTGCGGAATCTAGGCTCATCATCGCTTCCTCATAGTTCGAAGGTTCATCATGGTCTAGTAACATGACTTCCAGAACTGGGTTGCCGTACCACTCTGGTGCGGAACGTACTCTGGTTGACCTACGAGGTTCAGTAGTAACTTGATTCGAAGTTTCATGATCATCATCATTAGCTGCCTCGCTAACTAGTGTAGGAATCACTGGAACTAGTTTCTGTGATGTGCTACCTTCCAATTCGGGAGAAGGTATAATTACCTCATCAAGTTCTACTTTCCTCCAACTCACTTATTTCGAGAGAAACTCCTTCTCTAGAAAGGATCCATTCTTAGCAACAAATATTTTGCCTTCGGATCTGTGATAGAAGGTGTACCCAACAGTCTCCTTTGGGTATCCTATGAAGGCACATTTCTCCGACTTGGGTTCGAGCTTATCAGGTTGAAGCTTTTTCACATAAGCATCGCAGACCCAAACTTTAAGAAACGACAACTTTTGTTTCTTGCCAAACCATAGTCCATAAGGCGCCGCTCAACGGATTTAGATGGTGCCCTATTTAACGTGAATGCAGCGGTCTCTAAAGCATGTCCGCAAAATGATAGTGGTAAATCGGTAAGAGACATCATAGATCGCACCATATCTAATAAAGTACGGTTACGACGTTCGGACACACCATTATGCTGTGGTGTTCCAGGTGGCGTGAGTTGTGAAACTATTCTACATTGTTTCAAATGAAGACCAAACTTGTAACTCAAATATTCGCCTCCATGATCAGATCGTAGAAACTTTATTTTCTTGTTACGATGATTCTCTACTTCACTCTGAAATTCTTTGAACTTTTCAAATGTTTCAGACTTGTGTTTCATCAAGTAGATATACCCATATCTGCTCAAATCATCAGTGAAGGTCAGAAAATACCGATACCCACCGCGAGCCTCAACACACATCGGTCCACATACATCAGTATGTATGATTTCCAACAAATCAGTTGCTCGCTCCATTGTTCCGGAGAACGGAGTTTTAGTCATCTTGCCCATGAGGCATGGTTCGCAAGCACCAAGTGATTCATAATCAAGTGATTCCAAAAGTCCATCACTGTGGAGTTTCTTCATGCGCTTTACACCAATATGACCTAAACGGCAGTGGCACAAATAAGTTGCACTATCATTATTAACCTTGCATCTTTTGACTTCAATATTATGAATATGTGTATCACTACGATCGAGATCCAACAAGAATAGACCACTCTTCAAGGGTGCATGACCATAAAAGATATTACTCATATAAATAGAACAATCATTATTCTCAGATTTAAATGAATAACCGTCTCGCAATAAACAAGATCCAAATATAATGTTCATGCTTAACGCTGGCACCAAATAACAATTATTCAGGTCTAAAACTAATCCCGAAGGTAGATGTAGATGTAGCGTGCCGATGGCGATCACATCGACTTTGGAACCATTTCCCACGCACATCGTCACCTTGTCCTTAGCTAATCTTCGTTTAATTCGTAGCACCTATTTCGAGTTACAAATATTAGCAACCGAACCAGTATCAAATACCCAGGTGCTACTATGAGCATTAGTAAGGTACACATCAATAACATGTATATCACATATACCTTTGTTCACTTTGCCATCCTTCTTATCCGCCAGATACTTGGGGCAGTTCTGTTTCCAGTGTCCAGTCCCTTTGCAGTAGAAGCACTCAGTTTCAGGCTTGGCTCCAGACTTGGGTTCTTCGTGAGAGTAGCAATTGTCTTGCTATTCTTCTTGAAGTTCCCCTTATTTCCCTTGCCCTTTTTCTTGAAACTAGTGGTCTTGTTAACCATCAACATTTGATGCTCCTTTTTGATTTCTACCTCCGCAGCTTTGAGCATAGCGAAGATCTCGGGAATTGTGTTCTCCATCACTTGCATGTTAAAGTTCATCACGAAGCATTTATAGCTTGGTGGAAGTGATTGAAGAACTCTATCAATAACACTATCTTCGTCAACTTTGAAACCAAGTTGAGTCATATGATTGTAGTACCTAGACATTCTGAGCAAGTGTTCACTGATAGAACTGTTCTCCTCCATCTTGCAGCTGTAGAACTTATTGAAGACTTCATATCTCTCAATCCGGGCATTTGCTTGAAATATTAACTTCAACTCCTAGAACATCTCATATGCTCCATGACGTTCAAAACGTCATTGAAGTCCCGGTTTTAAGCCGTAAAGCATGGCACATGAACTATCGAGTAGTCATCAGACCGCATTTGCCAGACGTTCAAAGAATCTACATTAGCGGGAGGGGGCTTGTCACCTAGCGGTGCTTCAAGGACATAATTCTTCTGTGCAGCAATGAGGATAATCCTCAAGTTACGGACCCAGTCCGTGTAATTGCTACCATCATCTTTCAACTTAGCTTTCTCTAGGAATGCGTTAAAATTCAAGGGAACGGTAGCATGGGCCATTCTTCTACAACAACATAGATATGCAAAAAACTATCAGGACTAAGTTCATGATAAATTGAAGTTCAATTAATCATATTACTAAAGAACTCCCACTTAGATAGACATCCCTCTAATCATCTAAATGATCACGTGATCCAAATCAACTAAACCATGTCCGATCATCACGTGAGATGGAGTAGTTTTCAATGGTGAACATCTTATGTTGATCATATCTACTATATGATTCACGTTCGACCTTTTGGTCTCCAGTGTTCCGAGGCCATGTCTGTACATGCTAGGCTCGTCTAGTTTAACCTGAGTATTCTGCATGTGCAAAACTGTCTTACACCCGTTGTATTTGAACGTAGAGCTTATCACACCCGATCATCATGTGGTGTCTCGGCACGGCGAACTTTCGCAATGGTGCATACTCAGGGAGAACACTTGTACCTTGAAATTTTGTAAGGGATCATCTTATAATGCAACCGCCGTACTAAGCAAAATAAGAAGCATAATAAGATAAACATCACATGCAATCAAAATATGTGACATGATATGGCCATCATCATCTTGTGCTTTTGATCTCCATCTCCAAAGCATCATCATGATCTCCATCGTCACCGGCTAGACACCATGATCTTCATCGTAGCGTTGTGGTCGTCTCGCCAACTATTGCTACTACTACTATCACTAACTCATAGTAATAAAGTGAAGCAATTACATGGCCTTCGCAATTCATACAATAAAGAGACAACCATAAGGCTCCTGCCAGTTGCCGATAATTTTACATGACGACAGCGTGGTGATGGGGATGATGAAGCTACCGACGCAGGGCTTCGCCTAAGCACTACAACGATATGACCGAGGTGTGTTTCTATGGAGGGGGGCACCCCACACGGCTAAAACAATCTTTCTTGTGTGTCCTTGGGTGCCCCCCTGCACAACTTGGATTCCCTAGGGGTGTGCTCAGCCAGCCCTAGTGGGCTGCCTCTATCTTTTCCCGCATGGCCCACTATGGTGCATACTCCCTCGGGGGGGTTCCGGTAACCCCTCCGGCACTCCGGTTTTATTCGGTAACACCCGGAACATTTCCGGTGTCTAAATATAGCTGTCCAATATATCAATCTTTATGTCTCGGACATTCCGAGACTCCTCGTCATGTCCGTGATCACATCCGGGACTCTGAACTACCTTAGATACATCAAAACTCATAATATCGATCGTCATTGAACGTTAAGCGTGCGAACCCTACGGGTTCGAGAACTATGTAGACATGACCGAGACACATCTTCGGTCAATAACCAATAGCGGAACCTGGATGCTCATATTGGCTCCTACATATTCTACGAAGATCTTTATCGTTCAAACCGCATAACAACATACATTGTTCCCTTTGTCATCGGTATGTTACTTGCCCGAGATTCGATCGTCGGTATCACCATACCTAGTTAATCTCGTTACTGGCAAGTCTCTTTACTCGTTCCATAATACGACATCTCGTGACTAACTCATTAGTCATTTGCTTGCAAGGCTTATTATGATGTGTATTACTGAGAGGGCCCAGAGATATCTCTGCGACGCTCGGAGTGACAAATCCTATTCTTGATCTATGCCAACACCACGAACACCTTCGGAGACACCTGTAAAGCATCTTTATAATCACCCAGTTACATTGTGACGTTTGATGGCACACAAGGTGTTCCTCCGGTATTCGGGAGTTGCACAATCTCATAGTCATAGGAACATGTATAAGTTATGAAGAAAGCAATGGCAGTAAAACTAAACGATCAATGTTGCTAAGCTAATGGATGGGTCTTGTCCATCACATCATTCTCCTAATGATGTGATCTCGTTGATCAAATGACAACTCATGTCTATGGCTAGGAAACATAACCATCTTTGATCAATGAGCTAGTCTAGTAGAGGCATATTAGGGACATTCTGTTTTGTCTATGTATTCACACATGTACTAAGTTTCCGGTTAATACAATTCTAGCATGAATAATAAACATTTATCATGATATAAGGAAATACAAATAACAACTTTATTATTGCCTCTAGGGCATATTTCCTTCAGCTCGCACGCGTGAGGCGCTCCATGAGCCGCATGTACACACTGCAGCTTGACATCACGGGCCCAATGTGCCTCCTCACCAAGGCCGACGACACGGCGTGGCGCTGGCACGCACACTTCGGACATCTTCACTTCAGGGCACCCCACGACCTCTCCAGTAAGGGTATGGTCGCCGGTGTGCCGCCGATCGCGCGGGTGGACCAGCTCTGTGACGGTGCGCCCTTTCCAACATGCACCGGACGCCGTTCCCGCGCGCATCCTCATATCGCGCGGAGCGCGGTCTGGAGCTCGTACACGGCGACTTGTGCGGACCGGTGATGCAGGCAACACCAAGCGGCAACCGCTACTTCCTCCTCATCGTCGACAACTACAGCCACTATATGTGGGTAGAGATGCTGCGTACAAAGGACGAGGTGTTCAAGTTCTTCCGCAAGGTCAAGGCGCTCGCTAAGAGAGAGCGCGGCGTGAAGCTCCTGGCTTTCAGGATAGACCGGGGCGGCAAGTTCAACTCCATCGCGTTCAAGACATACTGTGACGAGAATGGGGTCAAGAGGTACACGACGGCACCGTACTCCCCGCAGCAGAACGGCGTCGTGGAACGCCGGAATCAGACGGTGGTTGAGACCGCCCGCAGCCTCCTCAAGGCCATGAAAGTGCCCGGTGAGTTCTGGGGTGAGGCTGTAAAAACTGTTGTACACATCCTGAACAAGGCTCCCACACGTGCTCCGGACGGTGTCACTCCCTACGAGGCGTGGCACGGCCGGCGCCCGAACATCGCCTACCTGCGCACTTTTGGGTGCACGGCCTACGTGAAGAAGGTGGGACCAGACATCACCAAGCTATCGGACCGCACGGCGCCCATGGTGTTCATGGGGTACGAGGACGGTAGCAAGGCCTACCGCGTCTACGACCTGGCGGCCCGCAAGCTGCACATCACCCGTGATGTGGTCTTTGATGAAGATCGCCCCTGGAACTGGGAAGCGGCGCCCGATCCAGTAGTGTCCGCGGGCGCGCCCGCTATCTTCACTATCGAGTACTCCGCCGACAACACCGAGCACAGCGGCGACAGCAACTGCGCTCTGGACACCCCCCCCCACGACGCCATGCGCACCCTCAGCCCCCAGCGAGCCATGCACGCCGGAGCCATCGCCTGTGCCATTCGTGACGCCTCCTACTGGAGAGACCCACGACACGAAAGGGGTGGCGCTCATGATGGAGGAGGTGATCGACCACGCAGAGCCGGTCGAGATCGAGTATAGTGGGATGTGCCTGCTCGCTGTTGAGGAGCCTGGCAACGTCGATGACGCACTCGCTGAGGGGTGCTGGAGAAAGACGTTGGAAGAGGAGATGTGTGCCATCCGCGACAACGAGACCTGGGAGCTGACTGAGCTCCCAGCTGGACACCGTGCCATTGGGTTGAAATGGGTGTTCAAAATCAAGAAAGATCCTCAAGGTAATGTGATCAAGCACAAAGCTCATTTGGTTGCTAAAGGATATGCGCAGCGGGAAGGCATCGATTTTGAAGAAGTGTTCGCGCCAGTAGCGCGGATGGAGACCGTGCGCGTGCTCGTTGCGCTCGCCGCGCACCACGGCCGGCACGTTCATCACATGGACGTGAAGTCTGCCTTCCTCAACGGAGAACTGGCCGAGGAGGTCTATGTACGGCAACCGGAGGGCTTCATCAACGACATCAACGTGCAAGCTGTTCTAAAACTGCGCAAGGCGTTGTACGGGCCGCGGCAGGCGCCGTGGGCTTGGAATATCAAGCTGGACAGTGCGCTCGTGGCTCTCGGCTTTGAGCGGAGCCCACTTGAGCACGATGTGTACAAGCGCGGTAGCGGCGACACTCTCCTGCTTGTGGGGGTGTACATGGATGATCTAATCATCACGAGCGCCAACACCGGCGAGATCGCAGAGTTCAAGGCGGAGATGCAGCGCACTTTCAACATGAGTGATCTCGGCCCCTGAGCTATTATCTCGGGATCGAGGTCGAGCATAAGGGCGACACTATTACCCTGCGCCAGAGCAGCTACGCACGCAAGATCCTCGAGCAGACGAGTATGACAGGCTGCAAGCCTTGCTCGACGCCGATGGAAAATCGGTTGCGGCTGTCGAAGAGCGACGGGAGTCCGGTGGTGGACGCGACCTACTACCGGAGTGTGGTGGGCAGCTTGCGGTACCTTGCAAACACGCGAGCCAACATCGCCTACGCGGTTGGAATTGTCAGTCATTACATGGAGGCGCCGACGGCGCAACACATGGCCGCGGTGATGCATCTTCTCCGGTATATCAGTGGCACTCTACATCACGGCTGTGAGTACAAGCGAGGCGGAGGAGATGAACCACAGCTCGTGGGATACAGCGACAGCGATCATGGCGGCGACCGAAGGAGTACCAATGGGACGGTGTTCTTCCTTGGGCGAAACCTGATCACCTGGGCATCACAGAAGCAGAAGATCGTCGCCATGTCCTCCTGCGAGGCGGAGTACGTGGCGGCGGCTGGAGCTGCTATGCAGGCAGTGTGGCTGAGCAGACTGATCACTAACCTACAAGGGGTTAAACCAAAAAGTATCAAGCTACTGGTGGATAACAAGTCAGCGATCACCTTGAGCAAGAACCCACTGCACCATGATCGCTGATGTGCTTACCAAGTCCTTGGGAAGGATTCAGTTCGTGGAGCTGAAGAAGAGGATTGGCATCGAGGAGGTGCAGTCCAAACGACGCAAGTAAGGGGGTGATTTATTAGCTATTACTTGTGTCGAGCTAGCTCAGGTTCCAAACGCAGTTTAGTTTCTTCTCTCTTTCATGTATGTGACAGATTTGCACAGCGTCACATTTGTTTCCTTTGCGTAGAAGATAAGTGGCCGAGTCGTGCTCCGTTCACGACGGGCCAGTAGCAGCGCGCTCGTGGTCATGATCCGCTCGACGTGAGATGGTGTTGTTGCCGCTCTCTCTCACGCCGAACGGAGGATAGAGGTAGAAGAAGCACAACAGTATTTTTCCAGCCGCAACGCAGCCCTTTTCTATTATCTCCAGCTCGCTCCCCGTCCACAAGCAGTACAGGAGGGGCCTTTTATACCCAGCTGTCTCTCAACTCGAGCACAAACTCGGAGCAATGGCGACGAACGCCGCGGCCGTGAACCGGCCTGTATCTTGGCAACTTTATTCATTGGGTTTTGCACACAGATGGCACGTCGAGAGCGGAGGTGGCGCATGGATCG
This sequence comes from Secale cereale, assembly GCA_902687465.1. Classification (NCBI taxonomy): domain Eukaryota; kingdom Viridiplantae; phylum Streptophyta; class Magnoliopsida; order Poales; family Poaceae; genus Secale; species Secale cereale. The sequence goes on from LR738712.1 coordinate 673,319,751, forward strand.
GGCGAGGCTGTTACGCAAGGAATAAGAGGAAGAGAAAACAGAAAAGCCGCAAGCCAGTTGGCGGCGCAAAAACCACTCCGCGTCTCTCTGTGCTTGAGCTGATCCTTGTCAGTAGATCGATCGTGAGAGAGCGAGTTTCCCACTGGCAACGACACAGCGGAGGCTACAGTGGTGGCGAGACGGCCGTGTCCAGGCGGTCTCTGGGGCAGAGGGCTTCGTCGCCACCGGCACCGAAGCCGAGCAAGAGGGTGGCCACTAAGCGCATCTCCAGCCGTTGAGCCTCCGGGACGTCCAAATAGCGCCCCCGAGGTGAGCCGGCGAAAGCCGCGCCTTGGAAGCATTTTTCCCCGGCCGCCGACCCCCCACGGCGTTTCATTTTTCATTTTTTCAATACTAAAAACCCGGCCACATCCGCCCAGCAATGCCGCGCTCTCCTCCGTCGCCCGCCACCATCGTCTCCCCTCCCCGGCGTCCCATTGCCCTCTACCCATCCAACAGCGCACCCTCACTCGCCTCCTTCCTCGCCGATGCCGCCGGCCAGTTCAATATAGATAGTGAAAAGGATACATAGCTCGCCCCCTTCCTCGCTGACATCGCCGGCCAGTTCAACATAGATAGCGAAAAGGATACATAGATAGTTCATAGCATAGACTGTTAAAAGAAAAGATCAACTACTCGTCGTTTTTTCGACTCCGACTCGGTAATGTCCTCCTCCGACGTCTGAATGTAGGCGTCAACATACCGCTCGTCCTCGGAGTCCTAGGACGACGCTTCTCCTAACTTCATGTTCAATTGAGCGGCCTGCTTCCGCGCACGCTTGTCCTCTCGATAGGCGGCTCGCTCCTTCCTCCTCGCCTCCCTCTCCGTCCTCCGTTGCTTGTAGAACTGGCGCTCGTTGATGATGTCCTGCGGGAAGCGTTCGCGCCCACACCGCCCGCGCTTCCACGTCCATCTCCGCGATGGCGAGGCGACACTAGCGCCTCCGGTTGTCACGGCGATCCCCGTCGGTGAAAAGTCGCGGGTGATGCGCGAGATCCTGCGCCCGTTGGCTCGTCGACACGTCGGGGAAATTCATATCCCGGCGAGGCCGCCAGAGGCGTCACGTCGTCGCGTCATACGTGCGGGCGCCTCCTCTGCGGTGTCGAAGGTGTCGAGACTGAGGCGTTTTTCGCCAAACGAGATTTCGGCAGAGAAGGCGCCGGTGCGGCGCTCGCGGACTCCGCGAAAATCAGCAGTGCCCAGGCGGCGCATCGACATGGTGGCGCATAGGCGCGAAAGAGAGGTGGCAGGAGCATTGGCGGCGGAGAAGAGATGGGAAGTGTGCGTCCACCGGAGGGGGGCGGGGGTCGGCTTTTATAGCCGCGGGCGGGCGACGTTCGCGTGGCCGCCGTGCGTACGCGTGGCGGGAGATCCTTCACTGCGTCGCCCGTGAGGCATCAATGGATGCTGATCGGCGCGGCAGCGCGCCGCAGCTTTGGCATTGATTCCCCCGCGGGAACCGACGCGATGAGGACGACGAAGCGACGAGAAGCGCCGTGGCGCTGACTCGGCGGGCCCGCGGTTAGTTCGCGCCAAAACTGTTTCGCCCGACGCCCCCAGCGTGCTGGGTTCGGCCTGGGTCCGTCGACGCCAAATTCGGCCCGAGCCGGCGAAAAATGAGCTTCTGATGACGCGGCTGAGCCGATTTTTGGGCGTCGGCGTGAAAAAATCGTCTGGAGATGACGTGTTGGGGGCGCGGCTGAAGATGCTCTAAGAAGCTGGCTCCCCCGCCACCCTTGGCGTGATTTGTGAACGACGACTCCCCGTTGAGTTGCGTCTGATGAACACACAACCCAACTCTATGTAATTAAACATGTTCTTGGAAAGAAGGGAACCAGTACCTCCAGATTTTCTGTATGAAGTTCTTGATAATCACCATCACCTTTCACCCGCAAAAAAAAAACCATCACCTTTAAGCTCTGCCATGAGATTTTTTTAGCCATGTGCAAATCTCTGGTACGCATGACAAATTACTATGCTGCAGCATGGCAAATTCCTAACAGCTCTCTCTACTAGCATGACTTTTTTTTTCAACATGGCAAATATTTCTGTAATAGAGCGTTCGTTGTGAGTGTTTTTTTTTTCAAGGAAACACTACCTGATGGCGTTTTTCACTCAACAAACTTCGTGTATGAAACGTTAGTTCGATCAGGGAATATCAACACGTTATTGACGTGAAGGAAAATAAAAATATTTAAATATTTCATCTTTCTCTAAAAGGAAGGAACGCATCAAGATTTTAGTTGAAAAAATGCACTGACCCAAAGGATCTATCCCCACTCTGATTTTTACAAGTTGTCCTGATGCCTCGCAAGCTTAAATATTATCGAGGTTTTCCTGTGATTGCCACTGCCTGTGTACCTGCTAGTGTAGCATTGCTAATTTGCAATGCTAGTTGGCTATGCTACACTCAGATATAATCTACTGCTCCATTGGTAGTAAGAAAAGATGGCAAACCAAACACTGGTAAGAAGATAGCAGCACAAATGACAACCACAGCATGTCATTCCATACCAATAACACTGGGTTGCACTGCTATCCAAACAACTCACTCTCACATAGCTGAAGGTTCATTAATCTATGATCACCAGAGACTGTTCCAGGCAGCGAACACGGTCTCGAAAAAAGAAGAAAAACCTTTAATAATCTACCGCGATATCACCATCAAGCAAAGCTCTCAGAGTAGCGAGACTTTGGTTGACAATGATGTCAGATGTTCCACGAGAAGCCACCGTCCCCCGGCTGCTCCCCCATGAACAGCCCGCTCTCCACGAGCTCGTGGGAGATAAGATGTTCCAGGTCGTCCATGTCATGCACAGACTCCGCCTTTGGGGTCGCCGCATTGCCGCCAGAAGCGGCCGGGTTGCTGCTCACTGACTTGAAACTGCTGCTTCTCTGGACCATGCCAGCTCCGCTGTTGATCAGATTACTAGGCCCCGTCATACCCATCGGAGCAGCGCCCTTTGGTGCGCAGTTATTCATGTGCTGTGCCTGCTCTCCGCTAGCAGCGGTGTTGGCGACCGCGGCTCCAGATGCAAGACCACCATTTGCATTGGGAGTGCTAGGAGACTGCTGCTGCTGTTGATGTTGATGCTGCTGCTGCTGTTGATGCTGCTGCTGCTGCTGCTGCTGCTGCTGCTGATGTTGCTGCTGCTGCTGCTGCTGATGTTGCTGCTGCTGCTGATGTTGTTGTTGCTGCTGCTGCTGCTG
>LR738712.1:673323080-673337859 GCA_902687465.1 Secale cereale
CTGCTGATGTTGCTGCTGCTGCTGCTGCTGCTGCTGCTGCTGCTGCTGCTGCTGCTGTTGCTGCTGCTGCTGCTGCTGCTGCTGCTGCTGGTGCTGATGTTGATGTTGCTGTTGATGGTGGTGCTGCTGCTGCTGCTGAGAAAGAGCACGGCCATTGGTGTTCTTGGCTTCTTGCAGCAGCTGATTGATCACATGCTGCTGGAATTGTGGACTAGCGCCCAGGCCTTGGAAATTGTTTTGCTGGTGCTGGGGCATACCTTGCTGGAACGACATGGGATGCTGGAATTGCCCAAGCTGAGCCGCACGGAACGACCTAGATGCTTCCAGCTGAATGCCACTGTGCACTGCTGTAGGACCTTTGAAGATACTCGATGCCTCCTGCTGAAGCAAACTTTGATTCGGGCTTGAGCCTCTAAGCATATTCTGGTAATTATTTAGCGCAGCAGCATTCTGAGATGCCTCCTGCTGGAGCAAACCCTGATTTGCGCTTGAGCTTCTAAACATATTCTGGTAACTGTTCATTGCTGCAGCATTTTGTGATGCCTCCTGCTGAAGCAAACCCTGATTCGCACTTGAGCTTCTCAGCATATGTTGGTAGTTGCTTTGTGCTGCAGGATTCTGCGGATTATTACTAATTGCTCCAACACCTGGAACCTCGTTATTCACATGGGGGCTCATTTCTGTTTTGACCACCTTTGAGTCATGCAAATTCTGCACCGCGAGCTTTGGTCCAGCAGTTTGTTTGGGATAGTTCTTCAGGCCCTCTGCAGATGAACAGGCAATATTAAACATTTAAACTATCTCACGGATCAATGGGATCAATGGGATCAATAGGGCAAAGCAGGGTCACTATTGTCACAAATGTTTCTCCTCGGTTGTTATGATTTGCTGTTATCAGCAGCAAATATGATGAAGCCCTAAAGGTGGCATACAATGTTTAGCTCTGCACTGTTTGCATCACAAGTTCACAACGAATTTGTACATGTTCAAGCTCACAGTCCACATCTCTCACTAATTCAGAAGTTGCATTACGACCAAATTTGCATGATATTAGCTCTGGGTTTTGGCTCACTGGAGTTTGAACGTTGTTTCTAGTCATGTAGATGTTTCTTATGAAGTACTACCACCATATCAAAATATTGACATTTTTGTAGGCTAAACTAGCCCAGCCTACAAAAACGCCTTATATTTTGGTACGGAGGTAATACAATAGAACATGCATTATGGCTTAACTTTTTGGAAGAAACCAAAATGCTGTGCTTAGTTCTACCATATTCATGAGAATCACTGGTCAAAACTGTTTTATGGAAACTTAATACAGCACCTAGGTACTAAAGACAATTGGTGTATGCGCATGTTCCTACCTATAGGGCCGAGCTTGTTCTTGTGGCTGAACTCAATTAGATCCTTCATGTGATTCACCACCTCTGATATCTGCCAAGGGGACATAAGCAATCAACATGCCATAATGCACATATACGGAATAAAACCATATAATGCACGCCATGTGGAAAATATCAAGACTACAAAATGTTGAGCAAATGGAAAGATAAATACTACTTAGGGAACTCCAGTTACCTGCAAACAGCGAACATATCTTTTAGAAAGACCATGTTCATTTAGGCTGTGGTGATCTATATTTTTTGCTAGTTGTCGTGATGCTGATGCAAACCTACAAATTTCATGCAAAAAAAGAATTTACATGCAGTGATTATAATATCAGAAATTCAACTCTAGAGAGAATCAACTACATATTTTTGTGACTTTAGTTTTACTAACTCGTTGCAAGCGTTTTGTGCCTCATCGTTCGATAGGCCAGCAGGTCCATTTTTAGTGACAGTAGCTTGATAATTCTGGGTAGCACGCAGCATATGTGTAACCTGGAAAAACAAAAGCATGTGCATAAGAAAACTATAGTAGGGTACCAAAGTTAAAGCACATCACATAAAGCCACAGATTAAGATACATAATTAGGTGAACTGGTTGAATGCCCGTGCTTTACCATTTCCTACCAAGCAAAAAATAAATCCATTTGGAAGAAAAAATTATGAAAAAGACAGGAAGCTTTCAAATTGCAAAACCGTAAAATAATCGTAGTAATTAGAACCACAAAACAAGACGGCAGAGACGGTGGAGAGATGTCCCCCCCTGTAGCAAGTGATTTTGAAAGGTGCCATGGCAAACATGAGGATTGCAATGAATTATGGCCTACTATAAAGGTTGAGTATAATTTAATTGTCTTGGTGTTTACCGCCTGCAGCTATCTGTAACTTGATTGAGTAGACAATTAAGCAAATGGGTGAGAAAACTAGTAACCGTGGGAGGGATCTGGTCTTTTCACACCCCAATCACCCAGGAGCAGCAATGCCCATTATATTTACGTCATAAACACAAAACTACAAGGTGCCAGGCATCAAATCACACTGTGTATATGTAGGCGATAGCTCAACCATATGCAGCCTTTGAACCAAAGGTTAATCAAATAGGAGATGGAACAGCAAGCCCATACTGGCTAAGAACTTTACCTGGTCTGTTAGAAACTTGCGAGTGACATACTCGTCGTGTTTCCGTGAACAAAACTCCCAGGACATAATCTGCATATGCAATCATCACATAAGATCCACAAATCCACAAATGCTCAAGAAAAGACACCCAAAAGGTGCTATGGTATGGGCTAGCTACTACAACTAGAAACATACCTTTAGTTCTGGAGTGAATATTATTCTCAGTTGTCCCTCATGCGTGACATGTTGGTGTTCATAGATGCTCTTCTGAATAACTTTAGCATGCTCCAGGAGCAGCAGTCCGTTGGGCAACCGGAACTCATTCGGCATGTCAAGGAATAGATATTCATCCTTAACACCGTGGTCAAATCTAATTTGACAGAGTCTAGGAAGTATTTCAGAGGTAGCCTCTGTATGATATATAAGAGAAAGGGGGGAAACTGGGTGAGGTAAAAAAATATTGATTACATTGAAGAAAAAAACTTAAAATCTTATTTATGAGAATTGCACAATGAATAAGCAAAAGAGAAGAAGAAAAAAAAACAGAATAAGCCCCAAAAACAGACAGTCAAGGTGTTCATCTAGAAAACAGGAGGGGCAAAGTGCATGATAACACAAAGAAAGCTTTGCTGTGGAAGAAATAAAATGCCAAAACTATGAGGTTATTCTTCATTGATGACAGTAACCCACTATTTCTTATGATAAGGTATTATGTACTGCTCCAGAGAGTAAACAACTTCATAAAATACTTTTATTTGCACTCTTGATGCTTAATGGCTTCCTTAGGAAGTAATATTGTTGATTGTCTTCTGTAAAGCTACTTTTATTTGCATTCTTGATGCTTAATGGCTTCCTTAGAAAGTAATATTGTTGATTGTCATCTGTAAAGCACAAGACATGTACAAGAATATTGAGCTTGGCAAATAGAGGAATAACAGAATAAGCATAAAAAAATTAGCATTCATACGCAGTGAGCAATCTTGAAGGGAAATGTGCAAACAACCAAGGATATAACATTTTACCGTATCCTTTCCCCGAATGCGTATTACAAATATCACAACGCCATGTACCCTGTAACAAGTAACGAATAGGAGTGTGAAATTTCATAGATCTTATACAACATCAAGGAATAAGTACCCGGATTTCGACCATGCATGCAGAGCAGACAAAGAGAATCAGCTTTATCAGCTATCAGCGGGTTCATTACACAAAATAGATATACGTATATAATTAAAATAGCCATTACAGGACGGTTTCAAACTTCCAATTAAAATAACTAGTGCAGGCTAAAATAACAAATATTTCCTCAAGAGGCTACACATACAAATTATGTTTCTCACTGCCATCAAAGGTAATCGATAATAAACAGTGCTGAATAATTCTAGCAGAACTTAAAAAAGATGGTGTATGATACTATTTATACATCTATTCAACATAATTTCGAATATGAAATTTTTACTAACCGGGGATGTCTGTGGAACAGCCGAGGTATTCCCTGGTTTTTCATATGATGACACACACCATCTTTCTCTTGATCGTGGTGCAAAATATTCATCAATGAGCTTCCTCCAGTATGTTATGGGATTATTCTACAAGACAATTTTGAGTAAATTGTATTTCCATTGTTTTGTATCTCGTAATAAATGTATGAAAATGCAGAAACTCACATCTGGCCGGTAACGCTTGTGATACAAATACTGCATTAACCTTCGAGAACAAAGCCCACTCTCGACAGGAGTCCTAACAGGTCCAGCTAGCTGAATTCCAGGCTGTACTAGCGGTGGCCTCAACTGTGGCTGCCGAGGTATGCCAACTTGAGAATGTTGATGCTGAGGAAATTGTTGCGATAACTGATGCTGCTGTTGTTGCTGAATTTGTGCCAGTTTGTGCTGCCGGATCAAGGCTTGAAGCTGTGGGTTATGTTGGCCCTGGAGATGAAGAGAACTCTGACCTTGGAGCAGCTGTTGAATCAACTGTTGTTGCAAGATATCATCTTGCCGAATATCAACTCTTGGCTTCTTTTGAGCTTGCAATGCGGCAGCAGCATCAATCACAGGTTGTGATGTTACACTAGATGCTCTCCGCTTCTGCATCTGCTCTTGGGGTGGACTTTGCTGCATGATGGAGCCATCAATGACTGAAGAGCCAGAAATGTTATTGGACGAAAACGACATCGGAGAGGCAGGAAGGCGCATGAATGAATCAGCATTCATGCTCGTACTTTGCTGAAACTGGGCACCTCCAGAAAGTGATGAGTTGCCATCGGTCACCAAAGAGCTAACACCAATGCTTGGCCCAGAGGAATTTGTAGTACTAACTGGAAGGCTACCATTCATGTCCCTGGGAACAAGTCCAAGGTTGGAGCGTGGGGCCCCGGACATGGAGGTCAGCAGGGTTGAGACTGAACCATCACCTTGAAGAATCCTGCTTAATGGGATAGAACGTCACTGGAAACTAGCAAGGATCTTCGGATATTTTCGCTGGAAACTGCAAAGTGTAATTATCAGTAATATTTTGAAGCAATGAAGCAAATCAAGAAAACACTCACCGAAAATTTCTCAACCAATGAGCTTATGAACTAACAGTCCATGACGCATAATTCTAAGTTACTAACTTCTAGGTCCCAAAATTAGGCGGACTCGTTTCAGGATATCAATGATAAAAATAGCCATCATCAAAAGGCAAGTGTTAATCCGATCTCAGAGATTAAATGCATTGACTTAACTTCCAAAAGGAATACAGGTTATATGTCCGGCATAAAAAAAGCCATAAATAACACAAATAGAGAGGAAACAGGGCAATAGAAGTTGACTGAGACAGGATATTTCATTTGAATGGCAAACTAGCACATAGATACAATCAATGCAAATTGCAACTACACGTTCGCATGATCAAGTTCCTAACAGAAAAGAGAGTTGCTTTCTATTCACCCTGACAAAAGGAAAGCATAAAACAAAGGAAAATGGTAGTGAGAAAAGTTCAGCGATGTACAGTCTCATGCGAGCTTGTAAGATATCACAAACCAAACAGTAATAAACAAGCAAAGGTAAGAGAAAATCACAGGAACACAAACCCACCTAGTTCAATTAGAAGAAAATACAATCTTGCATGATCATCTTCCACTTTGTTTGGATATTTAACTACAGACTATGCAGGACTACGACTAAAACAAGAAACCCTGATGATCATAAACAAAAACTGCTTCAAAATCTAACTAAAACAGAACACAGCAGATAGACCGCCTAACCTAAGAAACTAGAAGATAAGGTCAATGTAATGAATAAAAAGATTTAACTCACCAAGAAAAAGAAATACAGAAAGGAGAAAGAAATGTATCCTTCAATGCAGAAACGAGTGTGTCATTTTTTAAGGTGGTCATCAGTCACAGGGGAACTAGAAGATTCATTGAGCGGGGGGAGGGGGGGGGGGCAAAAGTTCCGCACTAACACAGTTTGGATACTGAGTGTTAACTTCTGCCGCGGCTTTCTTAGAGGTGATTGATTATTTTCCCCTATAATTTTTTCTCGAAATCTCCGCACGCGGGATGGCGCACACCGCGCTGCGTGGGGGCCAGGTGTCAGTGATGCCTAGGGTGGGTGGGTGCGGAGCCACCGTGTGCTCCAAGGGGAGGAAACTACGGGAGCTCACGCAGGCGGGGCACGCACCGTGGACCCAAAGAGAACCCGTGGGCCCACGTGTCAGTGGCGTGGCTCCCTCTAACGTAAAAGAAAATCACGGGTACACAAACCTACCTAATTCAGTTAGAAGAAAAAAAATACAACCTTGCATCACCACCTGCCACTTTGTTTGGACTATTTAATTACAAACTTAGCAGGACTGCAACTAGAACAAGAAACCCTGATAAACAAAAACTGCTTCAAAACCTAACTAAAACAGGACTCAGCAGATAGACCGCCTAACCTAAGAAACTGGAGAGAAGGTCAAAGTAATGGGAATAAGAAGATCTACTTCACCAAGAAAAAGATACAAAAAGGAGACGAATTATATCCTTCAATACAGACAAGAGTGTGCCATTTTTTAAGGTGATCATCAGTCACAGGGGGATCCGAAGATCCATTGAATGGGGATCAGGGGGCAGCAAATGTTCGGCAATAACAAAATTGTGTGTTAACTTCTGCCGCGGCTTTTCTTAGAGGTGATTGAGTTCCGCACTAACACAGTTTGGATACTGAGTGTTAACTTCTGCCGCGGCTTTCTTAGAGGTGATTGATTATTTTCCCCTGTAATTTTTTCTCGAAATCTCCGCACGCGGGATGGCGCACACCGCACTGCGCGGGGGCCAGCTGTCAGTGATGCCAAGGGTGGGTGGGTGCGGAGCCACCGTGTGCTCCAAGGGGAGGAAGCTACGGGAGCTCACGCAGGCGGGTCACGCACCGTGGACCGAGAGAGAACCCATGGGCCCACGTGTCAGTGGCGTGGCTCCCTCTAACGTAAAAGAAAATCACGAGTACACAAACCTACCTAATTCAGTTAGAAGAAAAAAAATACAACCTTGCATCACCACCTGCCACTTTGTTTGGACTATTTAATTACAAACTTAGCAGGACTGCAACTAGAACAAGAAACCCTGATAAACAAAAACTGCTTCAAAACCTAACTAAAACAGGACTCAGCAGATAGACCGCCTAACCTAAGAAACTGGAGAGAAGGTCAAAGTAATGGGAATAAGAAGATCTACTTCACCATGAAAAAGATACAAAAAGGAGACGAATTATATCCTTCAATACAGACAAGAGTGTGCCATTTTTTAAGGTGGTCATCAGTCACAGGGGGATCCGAAGATTCATTGAATGGGGGTCAGGGGGGAGCAAATGTTCGGCAATAACAAAATGGTGTGTTAACTTCTGCCGCGGCTTTTCTTAGAGGTGATTGATTATTTTGCCCTGTTAGTTCCCCAAAATCGGTTTCTTTCCTTCTCGAAATCGGCCGGTTCATCCTAAACGGAATTGAATCACAGGGCGCAGAATCATCTCAAGAAATCACAAGCAGATAAACCTAACGAGCAGGGGGCGGCATTGTGCCATCACAGAGTTCACCCCTAGCTTACTTCATCCCAGTTCGTAGTACAAAAGCTGCAGGCAAACCAATACTACCGACCAAAACAGGTAGAGAAAGAGAAGACAAAACCTTGAGCTCCAGGCATTTATGGCCTCCCCAACAACTCAAGCAACACCAGAGGTACTCTTTCGCAAGATCCAGAGAATTTGTGTGTTCGGAAATTCGACGCTCTTTTCAGCTCTTGCTTTCGGTGGACTCCTCTCGGGGCTACACCTTTCTAGCGCAAGAAGAGGATTTCCGCCCCCAAATTCCCGGCGCCGCCGCATTGGGGCGACCGGGGCCCGTCTCCACGGCGGAAAATCCCCCCGCATCAAGAACGCGGACGCAAATCCCCTCGAAGCAGCCGTGCGGATTGAAGCCGAGCCATGAATCGAACCAATCTACTACCAGCGCAGATAGCACCAATCGAGTGCGGAGAAATCCTCACCTCGAGAGCTCGCGGGCGGTCGTAGTCGGTCGCTGTTCTTCCTCCTCCTCCGTGATGCTGCCGCTCGTCCCCCTCGTTGGTCTCGTGCTCCGGATATTATTCCTTCTGCCGTTGTTTCCCCCTTTTTATTCCACACTAGTTCTTATTTCTTCTCCTCCGCTTCTGGTGGCTGCGTGTGTGCGGGCGGCGGCGTCGCCGGCGGGCGACCGAGGGCGGCCGGGTTAAATAGATTCGCGGGGGCGCGACCGGCCCCAGCCAGTGGCCCGTACCGCGGTGGGTCCCGCGGGGCCTATCCGCACCCTCCCGGCCCTCCGATCGAGATCCAATGGTCGAGCTCCCACATCGACGTTTGCGATTGGCCGGGTGGTGGGGACGCGCGACCGGGAGTGGGAAGGTCGGCTCGTTGCTATGGGCACGCGGGACGGCGCACATCAGGGGGTGCACGAATCGGGTGGGGCCCGAGTGTCGGTGACTGCGATGGTGGATGGGTGGATGCGAATAAACCGTGTGCTCCGTGTGGAAGCTACAGACCGTGCACACGGGTCACGTGTCTGGACCCAGAAAGAATATGTGGGCCCATTTGGCAATGGTGTGGCCTGCTTTACGGTTGGCTGAGCTAGTGTCTAAATTAAACTGAAGGTGTCTTTTCAATCAATAGGACGACTACGTGCACGTTGCCGTGTATAACTGACATGCGGGCCCGGAAGCTTCTCGGCCTCGCATGATAGTGTGGGGCTGGCTTTCGTGTGGGTGAAATGAGACGGGTGTGTGTAGCTTTCTACCTGTTTTTTTCTTGGAGCGAGTATACATCATTTGTCGAGAAGTACATCCGCTTTGTGCACGTGGCTCGTCTCACTTGCTTTCTGGAGGCTTTGCTTTGCCGGGGGGAGGCAGAGGCCATCGGGGAGAACAGCTGGCTGTTTGAGTTGGATTATTATTATTATTATTATTATTATTATTATTATTTGGTGCTTAATCCAAAATTATCATGTGCTAGGCTAGGGTGGGCCGACCATCGCACTAGTGTTAGCTTTGGCCGATTATTGTGGCTCACATGTTTGGTTTGAGGCTAATAATTTTGTCTAAGGTTGCCACATCTAAAGTTAGGCAAGTTTGATCAACTTAGGTGTGTTTGGTTCAAGCCATATCTTAGGCAAGCCACACAAGGGTCTCACATCACATACATTCAAAAAGTATGGCAAAATTCCCTTAGGCTTGACAAATTGTGAATCTCATTTGAAGAACTAACCTTAGGCAAGTTTGACAACATTGTATGATAGAGTGTGGCACTCCTAAGCCTAAAACCAAACAACCCCGGTACCAACAACAATGAAAAACAAACAAAACAATACAATGACGGATCTTATCAAACCAAACACAATACATTAGCTTTTCTATAAAGAATAGTGACTTGGTTATAAAAAATGTCTTGGTTGATTGATGGGCATCAAACATGTTTATCAGTTGTGCTACAGGATAGAACTATTTCACCGACAACTTCATAGAAACGCCTATGAATTTGTGCATGGTTAGTCAAGAAACGCATGGACATTGAGAGCGGATTCTAATGGTGGCCCTCGTCACATCCTTCTCGTGGTCGAATGCTTTGTCACCAACGTATGAGTCTGTGAGGTCGCCTTAGCCATGGCCGGTACATTGCCATTCACTTCATTGCTTTTCATCGTCACTTTAATCGCCTTTGAAACGCCACCACACCATCCTGACCCTAACCCTAACCGTCACAAGTCATGCATTTGCCTCATGACGGAGCGGCTCAGACCGATCGAGATGACTCGTTGATTTGGCGTGTGTGACCAGACATTATTGGTGTGCCTTTCCTTTTATAATCCATCCCATTGCCAACTAAGTTTTGTATTTTTACGAATGTGCTCCCAGTGAATTTATTGCAAGTCTGATGGGTGGCCCTTTCTTGTCAGTTTGGAGATAGTTTGCTTAAAAGGAGGATTGCGCCGTGTGAACAAGTTGGCCAAATATTGATGCGTTGGTGAGAATATTTCTCCAATTATGTACTACCCACGATAAAATGGCATCGTGGGGTGGTCAGGACAAGAATATCACATGGTGGCCTGGGTTGGTACCAATTAATGCTCTAAGGTGAGCAACTCCATCAGTGGGCGGTTCGGCGACCTTCGATATGTGAACAACTCACTTTGCTGGAGCAGATGAGGTATCTTCCATGTTTGTCGATTGTGTCTCCACCTAAAGATTGTATTTATTTATTTTGCATACGTTTTGGTGCTTTATCCATGGCGGAGGGCTACTTCGACACTTTGCTAGTTTCAAAACAATGTCTTAGTTATAAAAAATGTCTTAGGGCATTGAGCATGTTTATCCATTGCGAGGAACAAAAATATCTCACTCCTAACTTCGTGGAAAATGCCTAAAAATTTGTGCATGGTTATCTAAAATACTTCTGCCTGGAGGATGATGTTGTAGCTAGTTTTGGCCCTCGTCGCGGCATACTTGCTGAGGGAGTCCTGTATTCAGGGGTCCTCGGGCGTCCGGGTCAATGAAGCTGGGCCGTGTTGATGGGCCACGAAAATAGAAGTAGAATATTCTCCCCCGTATTCGGTCAAGACTCCTATGTACGTAGAAAGGCAAGTGTAGTGTCCAAATGTATCTATTACTTCCTCCCCAAGTCACCCTTGTAACCCTAGGCCCCCTCTGGCGTGTATATAAACTAAAGGGTTTAGTTCATAGAGGCTAACATTAGTATCATAACATCCTCATAGGCTAGGCTTTAGGGTTTAGCCATTACGATCTCGAGGTAGATCAACTCTTGTAATCATATTCATCAAGATTAATCTAGCAGGAAGTAGGGTATTACCTCGATCGAGAGGGCCTGAACCTAGGTAAACATCATGTCCCTAGTCTCCTGTTACCATTGATCCTCAAACGCACAGCTTGCCACCCCTACCCGAGATCTGCCGGTTTTGACACCGATAATGGTGCTTTCATTGAGAACTCCGTTGTGCGCTCGCGATGAGCAATTGATGGCTCGTCTCATCATTAACGATGAGATCACCCTCGGAAACAACTTGGCCATTGGCCAGGTTCTCCAGCTCGGCGGGTGATACGTCTCCAACGTATCTATAATTTTTTATTATTCCCTGCTATTATTTATGAAGTCTTGGATGTCTAATGGGCTTTATCATTCACTTTTATATCATTTTTGGGACTAACCTACTAACCCAAAGGCCCAGTCTAGATTGCTGTTTTTTTTGCCTATTTCAGGGTTTTGCAGAAAAGGAATATCAAATGGAGTCCAAACGGAATGAAACCTTCGCGAGAGATATTTTTGGAGGAAATCACGCAGGATAGGCTTCGGGGCCAAGCCAGGAGACAGAAGGGCCACCCTCGAGGGTGGGGGGCGCGCGCCCCCTGCCTCGAGGGCAGCCCCGGTGGCCCCTGGTGCCCCTCTTCTTCCTATATATACCCACGTACCCCAAAAACTCCAACAATAGAGAGAAAACCCTAATTCCACCGCCGTAGCTGCTGTTACTGTGGAGATCCCATCTTGGAGCCTGTTCCGGGAGGGGGATCCATCACGGAGGCCTTCATCATCATCATCGCCCTCACCATGAGTTGTGAGTAGTTTACCACAGACCTTCGGGTCCATAGCTAGTATCTAGATGGCTTCTTCTCTCTCTCTGGATCTCAATACATAGTTATCCTCGGTCTTAGAGGAGATCTATTCGATGTAATCTCTTTTTGCGGTGTGTTTGTCGAGATCCGATGAATTATGAGTTTATGATCAAGGTTATCTATGAAAGATATTTGGTTCTTCTCTGAACTTTTTATGTGTGCTCATAATATCCTTGCAAGTCTCTTCGAATTATTGGTTTGGTTTGGCCTACTAAATCTATAGTTCTTGCAATGGGAGAAGTGCTTGGCTTTGGGTTCAATCTTGTGGTGTCCTTTCCCAGTGACAGTAGGGGCAGCAAGGCACGTATTGTATTGTTGCCATCGAGGATAAAAAGATGGGGTTTTCATCATATTGCTTGAGTTTATCCCTCTACATCATGTCATCTTGCTTAAGGCGTTACTCTATTCGTATGAACTCAATACACTAGATGCATGCTGGATAGCGGTCGATGTGTGGAGTAATAGTAGTAGATGCAGGCAGGAGTCGGTCTACTTGTCTCGGACGTGATGCCTATATACAATGATCATGCCTAGATAGTCTCATAATTATTCGCTTTTCTATCAATTGCTCGACAGTAATTTGTTTACCCGCTGTAGAATATCGCTATCATGAGAGAAGCCACTAGAGAAAACTATGGTCCCCGGGTCTATCTCTATCATATTACTTTCCCGTTAATTTCTTTTGCCGTTGTTTATTTGATGTTTTATTAAACTAAAAAAATACCAAAAATATTATCTTATCATCTCTATCAGATCTCACTATCGTAAGTGACCGTAAAGGGATTGACAACCCCTTATCATGTTGGCTACGAAGTTCTTATTTGTTTGTGCAGGTGCGAGGGACTGGTGCGTGGTCTCCTACTGGATTGATACCTTGGTTCTCAAAAACTGAGGGAAATACTTACGCTATTGTGTTACATCTCCCTTTCCTCTTCGAGGGAATACAACGCAAGCTCAAGAGGTAGCAAGAATAATTTCTGGCGCCGTTGCCGGGGAGGCTTACGCAAAAGTCATATACCAAGTACCTATCACAAACCCTTATCCTTCGCATTACATTTAGTTGCCTCTCGTTTTCCTCTCCCCCACTTCACCCTTGCCGTTTTATTTGCCCTTCTTTCGTCGTGTGTTTTTCGTTCGCTTGCTTCTTGTCTGCTCGTGTGTTGCTTGCTTGCTTGTCATCATGTCTAGCACACCTATCATTATCACCACTCCCGAGAGTGAGGTCCTCAACTTTAAACAAAGGGAGGAAAAAAACTTAAAAGATGCCTGGTATAGAATTTGCAATGCTCAAAATAGATCTAATAGGAAGCTTTCCACTTCCGTGCTTCTTCGCAATTTTTATATTGGCATAACCCCTTGGAATAGGCTTGTTCTTGATACCGTTACCGGAGGAAATTTCTTGGGGATTCATACCCTTAATTCTTATAATGTCCTGATAGATTTATTTGGGCAGCCTTCCACCCAGGAAGAGACTCAAGTTTTTGAGAAAATATGTGAAGTAACAAAGATATTACAAAAGTCTCTTGAACCACTTAAGAATGTTAGTGGAAATATCCACCGCATGAATATGTTGATTACCCTTTGCAATAAGCGGTTGGATGCCCTAGATCTAAAGATTTCTGAATATGAAGGGAAACGTAAAGTACCTCCCGGATTCGAGCTTGACACCATTAAAAGGGTGAAGATCCAAGATGGCAATGCCTAGATTTATCCTGTATTGTGCCTAGCTAGGGGCGTAAAACGATAGCGCTTGTTGGGAGGCAACCCAATCTTATGTTTTTGGCTTTTGTTGCTGTTAGGGAATAAATATTGCATCTAGCCTATGATTAGATGTGTTTTCATGTTTTGTTTAGTTTTTGTGCCAAGTAGAACCTTTGGTATGACTTGTGTGAAGTTTATTTGATCTTGCTGTGAGAAACAGAATCGTTAGCGCTCCCTAAAGTAGTCTTCAGATTTTACTGGGGCGTGATTTTTAGTTGATTCTTTTTGTTGCTGATTGGTAGATAAATTGCGCAAATTTAACAATTTAGTTTGAATTTTTTGGAGTTCCATAAGTAGGCGAACCCAGCAGATTACTACAGACTGTTCTGTTTTTGACAGATTCTGTTTTTCGTGTGTTGTTTGCTTATTCCGATACATATATGAGTGATATTGTAAGATATGAACCATAGAGAACTTGGAGTACATTAGGTTTAACACCAATATAAACCATGAATGAATTCCTTGCTGTACCTTTGAGTGGTGGTTTGCTTTCTCTTACTAACAGAGCTCACGAGAATTTTTGTCTAAGTTTTGTGTTGTGAAGTTTTCAAGTTTTGAGTATTGCTTTGATGGACTATGGAACAAGGAGTAGCAAAGGCCCAAGCTTGTGGATGCCCATGGCACCCCAAGTAAAATCAAGATAATCAAAAGCCTAAGCTTGGGGATGCCCCGGGAAGGCATCCCCTCTTTCGTCTTCATCCATCGGTAACTATACTTGGAGCTATATTTTTATTCGCAACATGCTATGTGTTTTGCTTGGAGCGTCTTGTATAATTTGAGTCTTTGTTTGTTAGTTTGACACAATCATACTTGCTGGACACACCTATTTGATAGAGTTAACTATGGCCTAGAAATTATTAGAACACTCTATGTGCTTCACTTTTATCTTTTGAGTTGAATAGTTTTTGCTCTAGTGCTTCACTTATATCTTTTAGAGCATGGCGGTGGTTATATTTTTTAGAAATTGTTTAACTCTCATGCTTCACTTAGATCTATTTGAGAGTCTATTAAAACATCATGGTAATGTGTTTAGGCTAAAGAAACTAGTCTTCACATGATAAACATCCAATGTCAATGTAGTAAAAATTTCACATCTAGTGCATTGAATGGAATGAGATGTTGGATGCTTGATAATTGTTTTGAGGCATGAGGATATTGATATTAGAGTCATGCTAGTGGAGTTATTATGAAATTGAAGAATACTTGTGTTAAGGTTAGCGATTCCCGTATCATGCACGTATGGTGAACAGCTATGTGACGAAGTTAGAGCATGAGGTATTTGTAGAGTGCTAACCTTTGTGTGGAGGTCGGTGGCGCGCGATGGTTAACTCCTACCAACCCC
>LR738712.1:673337922-673395413 GCA_902687465.1 Secale cereale
CCCCCTAGGAGCATGCGTTGATTACTTTGTTTTTGATGACTCGTAAATTTTTGCAATAAGTATTTGAGTTCTTATGACTAATGTTGAGTCCATGGATTATACGCACTCTCGCCCTTCCACCATTGCTAGCCTCTCTTGTACCGCGCAACTTTCGCCGGTACCATAAACCACTATATATCCTTCCACATAACAGCCACCATATTGTTCCTCAAAACAGCCACCATACCGACCTATCATGGCATTTCCATAGCCATTCCGAGATATATTGCCATGCAACTTTCCACCGTTCTGTTCATATGACACGCATCACATTGTCATAGTGCCATGCATGATCATGTAGTTGATATCGTAGTTGTGGCAAAGCCACCATGCATAATTTTTCATACATGTCACACATGATTCATTGCTTATGCCGGTACACCGCCGGAGGCATTCATGTAGAGTCATACTTGTTGTAGTATCGAGTTGTAATATCGAGTTGTAATAAAAAGTGTGATGATCATCATTACTAGAGCATTGTCCCGTGTGAGGAAAGGCCAATAAAAAAAGGGAGATGGCCCAAAAAAATAGAGAGGGGTTAATAAAAAAATGAGAAAGCCCCTCCAAAAAAATGAGAGAAAAAAGAGAAGGGACAATTCTACTATCTTTTTCCACACTTGTGCTTCAAAGTAGCACCATGATCTTCATTGTAGAGAGTCTCATGATTAGTCACTTTCATATACTAGTGGGAATTTTCATTATAGAACTTGGCTTGTATATTCCAACGATGGGCTTCCTCAAATGCCCTAGGTCTTCGTGAGCAAGAAAGTTGGATGCACACCCACTAGTTTCTTTTGTTGAGCTTTCATTCATATTTAGCTCTAGTGCATCTGTTGCATGGCAATCCCTACTCACTCACATTGATATATATTGATGGGCATCTCCATAGCCCGTTGATACGCCTAGTCGATGTGAGATTATCTTCCTCTTTTTTGTCTTCTCTACAACCACCTCTATTCCACCCATAGTGCTATATCCATGGCTCACGCTCATGTATTGCGTGAAAGTTGAAAGGTTTGAAAAGAATAGAGTATGAAAACAAGTGCTTGGCTGAAATTGGGGTTGTGCATGATATGGATATTTTGTGTGATGAAGAGGGAGCATAGCCAGACCATATGATTTTGTAGGGATAACTTTCTTTAGCCATAATATTTTGAGAAGACATGATTGCTTTGTTAGTATTGCTTGAAGTATTGTTATTTCTTATGTCAATATAGACTTTTATCTTGAAACCTTCAGATCTGAACATTCATGCCATGATTAAGAGAATTACATTGAAAAACTATATTGGTTAGCATTCCACACCAAAAATTCTTTCTTTATCATTTACCTACTCGAGGACGAGCAGGAATTAAGCTTGGGGATGCTTGATACGTCTCCAACATATCTATAATTTTTTATTGTTCCATGCTATTATTTATGAAGTCTTGGATGTTTAATGGGCTATACCATTCACTTTTATATCATTTTTGGGACTAACCTACTAACCCAAAGGCCCAGTCCAAATTGTTGTTTTTTTGCCTATTTCAGGGTTTTGCAGAAAAGGAATATCAAACGGAGTCCAAACGGAATGAAACCTTCGCGAGAGATATTTTTGGAGGAAATCACGCAGGATAGGCATTGGGGCCAAGCCAGGAGACAGAAGGGTCACCCTCGAGGGTGGGGGGCGCGCCGCCCTTCCCAGGGCGCGCCCCCTGCCTCGAGGGCAGCCCCGGTGGCCCCTGGTGCCCCTCTTCTTCCTATATATACCCACGTACCCCAGAAACTCCAACAACAGAGAGAAAACCCTAATTACACTGCCGTAGCTGCCGTTCCCGTGGAGATCCCATCTTGGAGCCTATTCCGGGAGGGGGATCCATCACGGAGGCCTTCATCATCATCATCATCGCCCTCACCATGAGTTGTGAGTAGTTTACCATAGACCTTCGGGTCCATAG
Source organism: Secale cereale (assembly GCA_902687465.1). NCBI lineage: Eukaryota > Viridiplantae > Streptophyta > Magnoliopsida > Poales > Poaceae > Secale > Secale cereale. Next base: position 673,339,899 of record LR738712.1, read on the forward strand.
CTAGTATCTAGATGGCTTCTTCTCTCTCTCTGGATCTCAATACAAAGTTCTCCTCGGTCTTCGAGGAGATCTATTCGATGTAATCTCTTTTTGCGGTGTGTTTGTCGAGATCCGATGAATTGTGAGTTTATGATCAAGGTTATCTATGAAAGATATTTGGTTCTTCTCTGAACTTTTTATGTGTGCTCATAATATCCTTGCAAGTCTCTTCAAATTATTGGTTTGGTTTGGCCTACTAGATCTATATTTCTTGCAATGGGAGAAGTGCTTGGCTTTGGGTTCAATCTTGCGGTGTCCTTTCCCAGTGACAGTAGGGGCAGCAAGGCACGTATTGTATTGTTGCCATCGAGGATAAAAATATGGGGTTTTCATCACATTGCTTGAGTTTATCCCTCTACATCATGTCATCTTGCTTAAGGCGTTACTCTGTTCGTATGAACTCAATACACTAGATGCATGCTGGATAGCGGTCGATGTGTGGAGTAATAGTAGTAGATGCAGGCAGGAGTCGGTCTACTTGTCTCGGACGTGATGCCTATATACAATGATCATGCCTAGATAGTCTCATAATTATTCGCTTTTCTATCAATTGCTCGACAGTAATTTGTTTACCCGCCGTAGAATATCGCTATCATGAGGGAAGCCACTAGAGAAAACTATGGCCCCCGGGTCTATCTCTATCATATTACTTTCCCGTTAATTTATTTTGCCATTGTTTATTTGTTGTTTTATTAAACTAAAAAATACCAAAAATATTATCTTATCATCTCTATCAGATCTCACTATCGTAAGTGACTGTAAAGGGATTGGCAACCCCTTATCGCGTTGGCTGCGAAGTTCTTATTTGTTTGTGCAGGTGCGAGGGACTGGCGCGTGGTCTCCTACTGGATTAATACCTTGGTTTCTCATAAACCGAGGGAAGTACTTACGCTACTGTGATGCATCTCCCTTTCCTATTCGAGGGAATACAACGCAAGATCAAGAGGTAGCAGCGGGTTCGCTGTATGGGTCCGCACGGCCTCCGGGCCGGCCACACTCCCTGCGGTCATCGAGCATCTCCCTTATGTTGACTCCAGCCACTCCGATGACGCGACCTCGGCAAATCTCTCGCCCTTAAATGAGCTGCTGGATCGCATCGCCGCCTTGGGGCTTTCATTGCCAAGAGATCAGATCGGACCTAAATCCGGGCAGGATGAGATTGATCTCGTCCCGATCACTCATCTAGTGGTGACAGTCGAGGACAGAGCCGAAGGTACTCCCCCCTTGAGACGGAGACCGTCATAGTTCGGATCTCCAAACCCATCGAGCTGAACACGGCCCTATCGGGTGGCACTTTGTGTTTTTTGAGCTCTGGGATTGACGCTGGGACCATGGAATGATCAAATCCCGTTGAGCCCGGATCGTCCACACCGGAGGTTGTCAAAACCCCGAATACCACGATGGGTCGGGACTTAAAATTACCAACACCCACCCACCCTGGGAAAAACTCTCCAAGTAAATCTGGATTCCCGGACATAAATGATCTCGCGAACATACATCAGCAGCCCAAGGAGACAGTCAACCACTTCTGGGCCAGATTCCTGCTTGTCAAGAACAAGATTAAGGACTGTTGCAACGACGATGCGGTCTCCCTATTTTACCGCAATTGTACGAGCGAGGGAGTCTTAAACGCCCACAACCGACGTCATGTTCTGAGTTTCACAGAACTGTCGCATTTAGTACGAAAGTACTGCGCAATGGAAAACACTTGGAAAGCCCAGAATACACATCTCGAATAGTCCGTATTCGGACAACACACTGTTAAGGCTAAACGGACATACCCTAGCAGGTCATCCGATAATATGGCTATTGGCAAGAAGAACAAACCTCTTACAGGGCGCAGGTCCATACTGGACTAACTGCTCGATAAACCTTGCCAAATACATGCAGCACCGGACAATATCCCAAACCACTGCCTTAGGGCATGTTGGGTACTCCGGCAGGTAGCAAAGAGTGGTGCGACAATCCTTGCCACCGCAATAATAGGGGAGAAAGACGTCGGTATTTTCACCGTCTTCGAGACATTCTCCTCAAATAACCACCGCAAGAGAGCGAACACGAACTTGCCGAGGTCTACCAAATTAGCTCTGCAAGCCCATGGAGTGACACGACAATTAGTTTTTCTGCCGAAGACGCACCTCGAGTCCGGCCGATCCAAGCAACAAAAGCTCTTGTACTAGATCCAATAGTAGAAGGCTTTCGCCTCACTAAGGTACTTATGGATGGAGGAAGCGGACTGAACCTCATATACGAGGAAACGCTTGCAAAAATGCAGGTTGACAAATCCCGCATTGAGCACACTAACACAACCTTTATAGGAATTATTCCTAGCCGAGAAGCCCGATGTTCGGGAAGCATTAAGTTCAACGTAGTATTCGGCACATCCGATAACTACAGGTTGGAGGAGCTGCTCTTCCACATTGTTCCCTTCAATAGCGGATACCGCGCCCTTTTAGGACGGGACACCTTTTCACGCTTTCAAGCCATACCCCATTATGGGTACATGAAGCTTAAAATGCCAGGGCCCAATGGAGTAGTCACATTAACAAGTGATCCGAATAGAGCACTCCGCGCCGAGAACAAAACGACATCTTTAGCCCTAAAGGCATTATCCGAAGCCCTCGCGACCGAAGAATTAACTACCTTACGATCCACGGTAGACAAGGACGATGTAATCCTCGCCAAAAGATCGAAATCTACCTCCTTCAAGCCAGCAAATGAAATCATAAAATTCCAAGTGCACCCGACGGACCCTAATAAGACAGCGTCTATCAGGGCACAACTGGATCCGGCGGTAGACAGCGCGTTACACGCCTTCCTTCGGGAAAATTGGGATATATTCGCCTGGCACCCATCAGATATGCCAGGAATCCCACGCAGGCTGGCCGAACACATCCTCAATATTATCAAAGGGTTCAAACCAGTCAAGCAGTCACTGCGACAGTTTTCCGAACCCAAAAGACAAGCAATGGTAGAAGAGCTAGCCAAGCTCTTGGAAGCTGGATTCATCAGAGAAATTAAACATTCGGACTGGCTAGCCAACTTAGTCAAGATACCGGAGAAGGATAAATCCAGGCGCCTGTGCGTCGACTTTACAGACCTAAACAAGGCCTGCCCTAAGGATCCCTTTCCTTTGCCCCGCATTGATCAGATTATAGATACGTCCAAAACGTATCTATAATTTCTGCTTGCTCCATGCCTCTTTTGGGTGATATTGCTATGATATTTATACACTTCCATACACTTTTGATCATATTTGGACTAACCTATTAACTCAGTGCACCCCAGTGCCAGTTTCTGTTTTCGGCTGTTTTTGTATTTCAGGTTTTCTCATTACGAGAACTGCTAGAAAAATACCGGAAAAATTATATAAAAAATCAGCGTTCTGGAAGGTTCCCGGTAGCCAAAGTACAGCCGGGGGGGGCCACCAGGGCTCCAGGCGCCCTGGCGGCGCGCCCCCCTGGGCCGCACCGGGGGGGCGCCTGGGCCCCCGAGCCCCGTCTGGTGCCCCCCTTTGGCATATATTTAGACCGTCTCCCAAAACCCTCGAGACGGAAACCCTTTTTCGCGATCTCATCTCTGTTCTGCCGCCGCCGCCGCTTCCAAGATCGGGAGCACCAGGAGAACCCTTCCCGGCACCCTGCCGGAGGGGAGGATCACCACCGGGAGCTTCTCCACCACCATGGACGCCTCCCGGATGAGTTGTGAGTAGTCTCCCTTGGACCATGGGTCCATGACCAGTAGCTATGTGATGTTCTCCTCCCGTTCTTGTGCTTCACTAATTAGTCCTCGTGAGCTGCCCTACATGATCGAGGCACATATGTAATCCTTATGCTGTGGCTATGATGAGTTTGCTGGGATCCGATGGATTATGAGATTATGTTCAGATTGTGTTTGAGTAATATATTTGATTCACCTCTTTTATATTTATGTTCGTAAGTAATTTTTGCATGTTCTCCATTGTTATTTATTGCTTTGGCCAAGTAGTAGGTAGTGACTCCAAGAGGGAACGTTATGCTTGATTGTGGGTTCATGCCCCTCGATGACTAGCTTGAGTGACAGAAACATGAGTCTAGGGGATGTGCTGTTGCCACAAGGGGGAAAACAACGATGCTTGTGCCCGCGGGTGCAAGGATTGTTTACTTTACGCAAAGTTCTTTTAATGCAGTTGTCTGTTGCTTTGAGTTTACACTATGGGTGGGACTCACAACTTAATACCAGCGAGATGTTCTGGATAGATATCTCAAGGTGGATGATTAGTAGTAGATATTGATGGATTTCGGTCTACTTACCTTGGCGTACCGCCCATGCTTTGAACCTCTACCTTTCTTGCAACTTAGTCAGCATTGGTTTGCGCACATGGTCCTGTCAATTGCCAGCTGTAATTCGTTTACCTCACATAGCTGTTTTATCGTCTTTTGGGAGAGAGACATCACTAGTGAACATCATGAGACTCCGGTCCATATTACCATCATTGATCACATCCGCTATTTACTTTCCACTTTTTATTTACTATTGCAATTATACCTATCACTATTATCACTTGCGTTTGATCCTTTGTAAACTACAAGGCCGGAGGGATTGACAACCTCTCTGTACTCGTTGGGAGCAAAGTTATTTGTATCTGTGTGCAGGTCCACGTTGATTGCTAATATCTGGCGCCGTTAGCAGTTGACACCTTCTTGTTGAAACTGGGAGTCTCAGGTAAATCGATCCTTGGTATTGCCAAGGGAAAACTTCCGCTACACTGCATCTCAAACCTTCCACTTGGGGTAACCAACGAGGGGCGAGAAGCCATCAAGCAAAGTTTTCTGGCGCCATTGCCGGGGACTCCACTCTTCAGGATAGGGGAGTTGCACGCTATCTTTTACCTTTGCTTTTTAGTCTTGTTAGTTTACCTTTCAGTTTTGCTTTAGTATCTTTTATCGAAAATCACAAAAATAGTTATCTTGCTTGCTTGCTACTATGGGTTCCACCGAGAACACCAAGTTGTGTGACTTCACTAGTCACAACAACGATGACTTTATCTGCACACCTATCACTACACCTGCCACTTCAGCACCTTCGTATGAAATTAAACCTGCTTTACTGAACTTAGTTATGAAAGATCAATTCTCCGGTGCTGGAGATGATGCTGCTTTACACTTGAACAACTTTGTTGAACTTTGTGACATGCAAAAGTACCAAGAAATAGATGGTAATATTGTTAAGCTTAAGCTTTTTCCTTTCTCTTTGAGAGGAGGAGCTAAAATTTGGTTTCAGTCTTTGCCTAGAAACAGCATAGATTCATGGGACAAGTGCAAAGATGCTTTTATTGGAAAATACTATCCACCTGCTAAAATTATCCAACTAAGAAGTAACATAATGAATTTTAAACAATTGGATAATGAACACGTTGCCCAAGCTTGGGAACGTATGAAATCTCTTATCAAGAACTGCCCTACTCATGGTTTGACTACTTGGATGGTTATCCAAACTTTTTATGCAGGCTTGAACTTTACCTCGCGGAACTTGTTAGATTTGGCCGCGGGAGGAACTTTTATGTCAACTACACTTGGTGCTGCCACAAAGCTTCTCGATGAGATGATGACCAACTATTCCCAATGGCACACCGAACGCGCTCCAACAGGTAGGAAGGTAAACTCTGTCGAGGATATTTCCTCCCTAAATGAAAAAGTTGACTTGATCATGTCTCTACTTTCGAAGCAATCTTCTGTTGATCCTCATGATGTTCCTTTAAATTCTTTGATTGCTCAAGAACAAGTAGATGTGAACTTTATCTCTAGAAATAATTTTAATAACAATGCTTATAGGAGTAATTTTGGTAGCAATCCTAGACCGTTCCCCTCTAATTCTTATGGGAACAACAATGCTTATCCTAGCACCAAGAACTCCACCACTGAACTAGAGATTATGCTTAAAGATTTCATCACTACCCAAAAAGCTTTTAATAATAGTGTAGAAGAAAAACTAAACAAGCTAGGTGATATCTCTTCAAAGGTAGACAATTTAGCCAATGAGGTAGAATTGCTTAAAATTAGAACTTCTCCTCTTGAGGAGAGGAAGGTCACTCCTATTAATGCTATTCAAGTGCAAATTAATGAAAATATTAGGATGATGGCTAAACTTAAAGAGAGATGGGCTAGAGAAAGGGAGGAAGAAGATAGAATTAAAAGCCTTCCTACCCACCACACTGTTGCTACTATCCAAGTTGTCGAGGATATCCAAACTCTTAGCACCCAATGCACTCCTGGTCCCGATGGACCTATTAATGGTGATGCTATGACTATAGAAACTACCAAACAAGTGAACCTAAAGGACACCACTACCACCTTACTTGATAGTAGTGACCTTGATTTTGATAATTGCACTCTTACCGAAGTTATTGATTTCCTTCACAAGATGTCTAGAGATCCCCGCACTAGCACGATTAACCTTGCCTTTACAGAGCATATCACTAATGCTCTTATCAAAGCTAGGGAGGAGAAACTTAGAGTAGAAGCCTCCATACCTAGAAAGTTAGAAGATGGTTGGGATCCTATGATAAAAATTAAGTTGAATAACTTCTCTTGCTATGCTTTATGTGATGTTGGTGCTAGTACCTCTGTTATGCCCAAAAGAATATATGATATGCTTAAATTGAAACCTTTTGATTCTTGTTCTTTTGGTGTTCGTCTCGTTGATTCTTCCATAAAGAAACCTTTGGGGAGGATCGACGATGTTCTTATCATTGTCAATGACAACTATGTTCCCGTTGATTTTACTATTATGGATATTGAATGTGAACCTTCTTGTCCAATTATTTTGGGACGTCCTTTTCTACGCACCGTTGGTGCTATCATTGACATGAAAGAGGGGAATATAAAATTTCAGTTTCCTCTCAAGAAAGGGATGGAACACTTCCCTCGAAAGAAGATTAAGTTACCTTTTGAGTCCGTTATACGGGCGAGCTATTCTTTTACTCTTGATAAAACTTGATCTCTATGCATTATGCCTAGCTTAAAGGCATAAAAGAAAGCGCTTTTGGGAGGCAGCCCAATGAATAAATTTATTTTGTTTTTGTTGTGTCTTGATGTTGTTACTACTGTAGCATCATCATTGTATCTTTGCTTTTCAATTTTGTGCCAAGTATAGCCTCTGATTGCAAGAAAGTTCAAAAGTTGCGACGTGCTGTCCAGGAAACAGATTCTGTCCTTGGATAGAAAAATTCGTATAAAATCACCAGATCATCTTTTTGGTCTGAATTTTTTCGACAGCGTGCTCTATATAATTGTCTTTCGTGCGTCTGTTTTGAGTTTTTTGATTAGAGTTGCAGAAGTGCCCCGGAAAAATCATTTACTACCTGCTGTTCTGTTTTTCACAGATTCTGTCCTGTTTTGCCTTTCCTTCATTTTGCAAACCTAGAGCTTGCTTTTTCTTTGCAAAAACCTTTTGGCAATCTTGAGAAACAGTAGAACTTCAAGAATATCTTTATTTCCAGCAAGGAACAATTATTTTATTATGGGTACTAACCTCGCTAATCAGATTATGATGAGTTATGTATGAAGGGAGTTTTCAAGTGTGCGAGGGAAGATGATAAAAAGATTCAGGAGTGTCAAACGCTCAAGCTTGGGGATGCCCCCATGCACCCCCAAGAAATATTCAAGGAGACTCAAGCGTCTAAGCTTGGGGATGCCCCCGTGCATCCCCTTCTCCATCAACATTATCAGTTCGTCTTTCGTTCCATTATATTTTTATCACTTCATGTGTTATGTGCTATGCTTGGAGCGTCTTGCTTTTAGTTTTCCTTTTTAGTTTTCTTTTAGCTTTTCATAACGAGTCGGAACTCAGCATTTCTTTATGTGGGATAGAAACACGCTCCACTTCTACCTAGAACATAAAATAGAATTTTCATGTTTATCTTGCTGTGTGTGTTCTTTGTCTTTTAATAGCTACTATCATGCTTAGCTCTTAACTTTCATGCTTATCTTTTTAAAAGAGCTTTTGTTTAGTTGGTTGCTTGAACTCTCTTTACTTATCATGCTTATCTTATTAAGAGAGTTTTCTTCCGTTGCATTGGTTGATATGTCTATGATAAAGATGCTACGTGCATAATGGCGCTTAGTAGTTCATGTTTTCTTATGGTTAGTCTCAAATAGCTGGAGGGTTCCCAATGTGTTATTGGAGTACCAACATGATTTGTTTGCCTATGATGTGGTATGGTTTAGTAATATCTTCCTTCAAGAATTTATTTTGATTGACTTGGCGTATGCTCACGCATATTTAAGACTGTAAAGAAAGTCTGTCAAGCCTTGATGATCTTTTGTTTCTGAGTAGCGATATAACTTCCATGCCTGATTCAATGTTGCTTTGTCGCTCTGCATGATTATGACCGTCATTGCTCTCTTAGTTGGTCGCTCCCAGTCTTTTGCTAACCTCCACTTGTACTAAGCGGACTGACTGCTTGTGCATTGTAACACCCCCTTGTACTAAACACTGTGACATTTGGTTGATCATGCCATGTCATGCTCATTAGCAAAGCTAATCACAGTGGTTAATCAAAACAACTCAATTTTGCCCCTGAAAATTCAAATTCAAATTCAAATGCAAAATGAAGTTGTTCCAAAATTTTTGGAAAAATGTCCATGTTGTTGCAAATATTCCAAAACAATTGTTCCTGGTGAAAACAACATCACCAGCAACTCCATTAATGGGCTAGAGCATTTAAACAGTGTTATAACAGCACTATTAAATGCCTATTCATTTTTGTAAATTTCAAAAATGGTCCAAATAAGCCCAAACCAATTTTTGCTGTTAGTGAATATTGCAAAGTCGTTTTTGGGTCAACCCTCACATGTAACAAAAATGTTTGGTGGCCCACCCAATTCATTTTTCCTCTCTGTTATTAAAGAAAACAGAAAAAGGGCAAAACAGAAAAGAACAGAAAAAGGGGAAAGGCCAGGAGGCCACCTTACTGTTCAGGCCCAGCTGGCCAGGCCCGGCCCAGCACCCTCCTCCTACCTGCTCCCCCTCCGTGTCGCGCGCGCGCTGGCCGCCGCGCGCTCGCCGCCGCGCTCGCCGACAGCTGCCGCCACAGGGCGCCGGAGGGGATAAGAACGAGCCCCTGCTCCTCCTCGAGCCTATCCGCTCCATTTCCCCCCCTCGCCGGGCTCGCTCTCTCTCCCTCTACCCTCTCAGATCCGCCGCGCCCGAAACGCCCCGTCGCCGTTCGCCGTCACCTGCGCGGCCACCGCCACCGCCTCGTCGTCTCTCCGTGCCAACCAGCTCCGCCTTCGTCTTCTTCATCCAACGGTGGTCTCAGCTGGAGCTGGGAAACACCGAGGCGCCGGATCCCCTCCGTCTTCCTCCTCGGGTCGCCGCCGCATCTTCTCCGACTCCGGCGACCTTCTGCGGCTACTAAACCCCTCGACGAGCCTTTCTTGAGCTCCACGGTGAGCAGACGAGCACAACCCCTCTCCTCTCCCTCTTTTGCCACGACCGTAGTCGCCGTTCCCCGCGTGCCCGAGCTCGCCGCCGCACGAGCTCATCACCGACCATGTTCCGGTGGCCGAACGCCCGCGCGGGCATGCCCGTCGAGCTCGCCAGCGCACGTAGATGCCGTAGGTGCCCAGCCCCGTCTGTTTAGCTCGCCGTAGCCTCGTTTCCGTCGAGCACCCGAAACCACCGCCGCCTTAGCTCGTCGCCGGCGCCGTTCCGGCCACTCCTGAGCCCAGCCACCACCCGCGTTCGACGCGTGGTGGAGTGGCCGTTCGAACGAGCCCCACCGCGCCCCAAATGATGGCCTGAGGCCGTTTTCCGACGAGGGCCGTGGCCCTCCGCCGCGTCTGGAGGTCGCCGGCGGCGAAACACCGGCCGCCGCCAGCGTGGCTGACCTGGGGCCACCCCCAGGGTCGCTGCCAGTGGCCCCCACGGGCCCAGTTGACCACGTTGACTGGTCAACTGGCTGACCGGGCAGCCCAGTGTCACTGACACGCGGGCCCCACCGCGCAGATAATTAAATAAAACGTTTTATAAATAAAACTTAATTAGTTAAATTAATAGCCACTGACATGTGGGGCCCCAGTACTAATTAATTTCTGGTTTAGTTTATATTAACTCTGTTTGATAACAGAGGCTGACATGTGGGCCCCACTGGTCAGTTTGACCAGTCAGCCGAGTCAAATGGCTGCTGATGTCATGCTGATGCAATGCTGATGCAGTATATTCTTTTCTGTTATTTAGAATAATTCCAGAAAATGCCAAAATCTTTAGAAAATCATATCTTTTGAACCGTAGCTCGGATCGAAAAACTTTCTATATGAAAGTTGCTCAGAACGACGAGACGAATCTAACCGTGCTATCTGTTTCCGTGACGGGACCCTCTACGGAGGTGAACCCGCAACTTTTAGCCTGTTTCCGGTAGATGAATAGTGCACATACACCGGTTAATAAATCCAGATAAATCCTAAAAATAACTAATATGACTTAGACATGTTTTTAGGCAACCCTGCACTGCACGTTAGCTTAGCACGCTCTGTGTTGCATATGTTTTGTGTATTTATCTGTTTCTCCCCCCTCTTCTCTCTCGGTAGAGCCCGGCGCTGACGCAGATCCCGAGACCGACGCCGTCCCGGTGATTGGTTCCCCCTCCGACGACCTTGCTTTTGCCACCGAGCAACCAGGCAAGCAACCCCCCCTTGAGCATTTCCGATATCGCCTATGTCTATTCTCTCTTATTCTTGCATTAGAATTGCTGCTACTGCTACTGCTCCTATTACTGTTGCATAGCCTGTTTTTGCTAAACTGTTGATACCTGTCTTTATTCATGAACTGCTTAGTATAGGTTGGGTAGCACTGCTGTGGTCCCGCTTTCTCGTAGTTGCCTCGCATAGTACCCTTGCCTCGATCAACCGATCGAGCCCCTTCCCCTGACCTTCTTCACATCACCGCACACCCCCCCCTAATATGCTCGACTCCGCAGAGTTAACATCGGGTGACGAGGGTGATACCTCCGAACTCACTTCCGATGTTGTCCCTGTAGTATAGCTAGCTCGTTGTGGGTTACCGAGGGTGATTCCTCTTCCCACTTCCGACTTAGCTTTTGTCGTGCATCCGCTATGGTGATTACCGCCGAGGGTGATTCCTCCGGTATCACCTTAACGGGACTTGTCGTTTAGGAGTCCAACGAGGGTGATTCCTCGGATTCCTCATCGGCATAAAAACCACACGGATGCCCTGGATTACCATACCGTGTTTAAAGACGTATCGATCCCCGAGGCCGGACGTCGCCAGGAACAAAGGCGTGCGGCCAGAGGTATCGTGCGTCTGAAGACACTTTATGGTGACTACTACACATGTTGGATAGAGACGGGTTGACCCTGAGGGGTACCCGCGAGTGCCTTCGAGGCGTGAGCTGTGGAGTCGGGTGACCAGTGAGGGTACCCGCGAGATAACTACGAAGCGTGGCCGGTCCGTAAGGTCCTTGTCACAAGTCTTCGAGACGGGACGTCGTGGCCACCGGTGTGGTGGCAACGCTCGTTACCGCGCGCTCCCAATCCACTAAGCGATTTGGATATTTGATCCGAGGGGCCTCCGGGTCCGATAGCACTAACCACCACGTGGGTGTGAGTGGGTGCTCTGCGTCGTATACATCAGCCGGAGTCGTCACGACGTCAGCGATTGAGCGGTCCGTTCGGATTGGACTTAGGATGCAACTGCGTGCTTGTATAAGGGGTTGCTAGGTCTGCTACCGAACGGCCTCGCAACGTGCGGAGCGTCCGGGGCGATGGCCCCGACCCCCGGGGGCATAGGATTAGTCCGGCGTGCTCGATCCTCTCTGGCGGTATCCGGTCAGGTTGCGTCGTATTGTTTAGCCGAGGGCGGGCACGACCTGATGGTGTGTCCGGCCGGAGTTAAGCGAGCGTGGTGGGTAACTTGGTGCACCCCTGCAGGGAAGAAAACATCTATCGATAGCCTGTCCTACGGTAATGGACACTCGGAGTTGTATCCACTTCGGTACAACTAGAACTGGTGACTTGAGATATGAAGTTGATATTGCTAAAAACACTATACATTATGATGTACTATTCCGTTCCCTTCTAATTGCTGCAAGACCCTGAAGATGCTAGTCTTCGTCAGGACTAGGCTTTTCCCCTCTCTACTCTGGCTTTCTGCAGTCTAGTCCACCCACATAAAGCTTCCTTTGAAAATAATGCATTGCTAGTATAGATCTGATGTAAGTCTTGCTGAGTACTTTGGATGAGTACTCACGGTTGCTTTGCTTCCCCTTTTGTCCTACCCGCATGATAAACCAGACGACGGAGCCATGGTGCCTGCAGCCCCCGTTGACGACTACTACTACCAGCCCGAGGCTGGCTACTACTACTACCCGGCCGGCGAGTACTTCTACGAGGAGCCGGCGGACGACGACCAGGAGTAGGATCGGAGGTCCCAGGCAGGAGGCCTGCGCCTTTTCGATCGTAGCTTTTTTTATTTTGCCCTGCCTTTACAAAAGGCCTATCTTCTTCTGTGTTGTATCTGTACCCAGATACCTAACGCTTCCGCTGACTATGTGTGAGACACTTGTTATGTATTCGAGCCCTCGAGGCCCCTGGCTTGTAATATATAACTTGTATGTATTTATTTATGTTTTAGAGTTGTGCTGTGATTCCTTCACGTGAGTCCTTAGGCTTGATCGTGTGCATTTGCGTGTATGATTAGTGCACGGTCGAGCCGGGGTCGTCACATGCATCCACATTCTTTTATACCAGTTATGCCATATGAGTCCACCATACCTTCCTACATGGTATTTACCTGCCATTCCTAACGGAGACTTGCATGTACCATCTCGAAATTATTCAAAGAAAAATGCATTCCTATTTTGTGCCTCTGTTGTAAGTCCATGAGGAAGTAGTAGTTAATTCATAATCTTTTTAAGTTGGACAAGCTTCACCCCGGGATTGCATGTATAATGTGCAAACCCATAATACGAGAAGGAACTGGCATTGAGTGCGCCCGGCTCAAAATTAATATAACAAACAAACCCTCCTTCACGCTTTGTTCATGAGAAATCAGAAAACTTTGGCAGTGATAAACAAAGGAGATTAAGAGGATGTGATCGTCCTCATTCGGGAGCCGTTCCTCGAAACTTGTCCATCTCAAGAAGTGATTGAGTTATCTGCTAGCATTCGTTGACGAAACATGCATGATCTAATTTTTTTTATTATTACCTCTGTTTTAAAACCAAGAGCTCTGGTGCATGTTTTGTCTTTGTTTCCGACTACGGGTTTTCAACCTTGCCAACAAAAGCCACGGTTCGAGAGTCTCCACCTTCTTTTAAAAGCACCAACTACTGAGAGCATGATTGTCATTCTGAGTGTAATGTGCATTGTCCCAAAGTAGCATTGTCTTTTGCATGATTGTGATATCGTTTATTCTGAAATCATTGTATCTAGTCATCACCTAAACCTTGGAGGTGCCCCTGCATTTATGTTTTGCTTCACTAAAGGGGGAAAGCGAGATATCACTTTATCATATTTGCACACCATGTTCATTACAAATCTATTTGATGTTTCAGTATCATATTGTAAAACTTTCAGTTCTTTGTGATTTTCTCATGAGGCAACTTAATTACTATAGATTCATTGTATCAGTAAGCTTTTGTCATATGACTATGAAAAAGTCCTATATGGTTAATAGCATGTCACCACAGAAATTATTCTTGTTATCATTTACCTACTCGAGGACGAGCAGGAATTAAGCTTGGGGATGTTGATACGTCCAAAACGTATCTATAATTTCTGCTTGCTCCATGCCTCTTTTGGGTGATATTGCTATGATATTTATACACTTCCATACACTTTTGATCATATTTGGACTAACCTATTAACTCAGTGCACCCCAGTGCCAGTTTCTGTTTTCGGCTGTTTTTGTATTTCAGGTTTTCCCATTACGAGAACTGCCAGAAAAATACTGGAAAAATTATATAAAAAATCAGCGTTCCGGAAGGTTCCCGGTAGCCAAAGTACAGCCCGGGGGGGGGGGGGGCACCAGGGCTCCAGGCGCCCTGGCGGCGCGCCCCCCCTGGGCCGCGCCGGGGGGCGCCTGGGCCCCCCGAGCCCCGTCTGGTGCCCCCCTTTGGCATATATTTAGACCGTCTCCCAAAACCCTCGAGACGGAAACCCTTTTTCGCGATCTCATCTCTGTTCCGCCGTCGCCGCCGCTTCCAAGATCGGGAGCACCAAGAGAACCCTTCCCGGCACCCTGCCGGAGGGGAGGATCACCACCGGGAGCTTCTCCACCACCATGGACGCCTCCCGGATGAGTTGTGAGTAGTCTCCCTTGGACCATGGGTCCATGACCAGTAGCTATGTGATGTTCTCCTCCCGTTCTTGTGCTTCACTAATTAGTCCTCGTGAGCTGCCCTACATGATCGAGGCACATATGTAATCCTTATGCTGTTGCTATGATGAGTTTGCTGGGATCTGATGGATTATGAGATTATGTTCAGATTGTGTTTGAGTAATATATTTGATTCACCTCTTTTATATTTATGTTCGTAAGTAATTCTTGCATGTTCTCCGTTGTTATTTATTGCTTTGGCCAAGTAGTAGGTAGTGACTCCAAGAGGGAACGTTATGCTTGATTGTGGGTTCATGCCCCTCGATGACTAGCTTGAGTGACAGAAACATGAGTCTAGGGGATGTGCTGTTGCCACAAGGGGGAAAACAACGGTGCTTGTGCCCGCGGGTGCAAGGATTGTTTACTTTACGCAAAGTTCTTTTAATGCAGTTGTCTGATGCTTTGAGTTTACACTATGGGTGGGACTCGCAACTTAATACCAGCGAGATGTTCTGGATAGATATCTCAAGGTGGATGATTAGTAGTAGATATTGATGGATTTCGGTCTACTTACCTTGGCGTACCGCCCATGCTTTGAACCTCTACCTTTCTTGCAACTTAGTCAGCATTGGTTTGCGCACATGGTCCTGTCAATTGCCCAGCTATAATTCATTTACCTCACATAGCTGTTTTATCGTCTTTTGGGAGAGAGACATCACTAGTGAACATCATGAGACTCCGGTCCATATTACCATCATTGATCACATCCGCTATTTACTTTCCGCTTTTTATTTACTATTGCAATTATACCTATCACTATTATCACTTGCGTTTGATCCTTTGTAAACTACAAGGCCGGAGGGATTGACAACCTCTCTGTACTCGTTGGGAGCAAAGTTATTTGTATCTGTGTGCAGGTCCACGTTGATTGCTAATATCTGGCGCCGTTAGCAGTTGACACCTTCTTGTTGAAACTGGGAGTCTCAGGGAAATCGATCCTTGGTATTGCCAAGGGAAAACTTCTGCTACACTGCATCTCAAACCTTCCACTTGGGGTAACCAACGAGGGGCGAGAAGCCATCAATTATCGATGCAATGGTCGGACACGACTCGTTGTGCTTCCTTGATGCTTACTCCGGATACCATCAAATAAAGATGAAGGAATCCGATCAGGCCGCAACGACATTTATCACCCCATACGGTCCTTTCTGTTTCAACACTATTCCCTTTGGACTCAAAAACGCCGGTGCCACATATCAACGCATGATTCAAACATGCTTAGAAAAACAATTTGGCAAGACAGTGGAGGCATATGTTGACGTTGTAGTCGTTAAGACCAAACACGTTGAGACATTGGTGGATGATCTCCGCCTTACGTTTGATAACCTTCGAGAATATGACATAAGGCTCAATCCGAAAAAATGTGTCTTCGGCGTTCCGGCCGGAAAGCTATTAGGGTTCATTGTATCCCATAGAGGAAGCGAAGCTAACCCAGCCAAAATACGGGCCTTGTTAGAACTCAAAACGCCAACCAACCTGAAACAAGTGCAAAAACTAGGAGGCTGCGTAGCGGCCTTGAGCCGCTTCATCTCCAGGTTAGGGGAGAAAGCATTGCCACTTTATAAATTGCTATGACGCACTGACAACTTCGAATGGACGGACGCGGCCACAACTGGATTGGAAGAAATAAAAACTCTACTAGCAAGCAACCCAATCCTAGCCGCCCCGGGTGTTGGCAAACCAATGTTGCTATGTATATCAGCCACTCACCAGGTAGTGGGTGTCGTGCTAGGCATCGAACGAGCCGAAGAGGGACATAAGTTCCCTGTTCAAAAACCCGTATACTACGTATCCGAGGTTCTCACACCATGCTAATCACGGTACCCCCACTATCAGAAAATTTCCTATGCGGTCTTCATGTCATCTCGGAAACTTCGACACTACTTTCAAGAGTGTTCGATCACAGTGGCATCTGAAGTACCACTTAACGATATTATTAACAATAAAGACGCCACTAGACGCATAGCCAAATGGGCCATCGAGCTCTTACCGTTCGAAATATCATATAAGCCACGCCGGACTATTGAATCCCAAGTGTTTGCTGACTTTGTCACAGAATGGACCGAGGCCGAACTCCCTAAAGAGTACGGCTCATATTCCCACTGGACAATGTACTTCGACGGTTCCAAAATGTTAGCCGGATTGGGGGCCGGCATAATATTGATATCTCCAACTGGGGATACAGTCCGGTACGTACTACAAATTATGTACATGGACTCGAACAATGCGGACGAATATGAGGCACTATTGCATGGTCTCCGCCTAGCTGTATCCATGGGCATACAACGCCTCAAGGTACGCGGAGACTCAAACCTCGCTATCTCCCAAGTAAACAGAGATTTTGATGCGAAGGATTCAAAAATGGCAGCTTATCACAATGCCATATTGAAAATATCAGCTCGATTTGAGGGGTTGGAATTCCATCATGTAGCCCAGGATAATAACTAGGCCGCGGATGTACTCACTTGTATGGGCGCTAAACGCGACCCAGTCCCGCCTAACACCTTCGTGGAAAGGCTGTTTAAGCCATCAGTAACATGGTAGGACGCGAGCGGCGATACTGATTCGGATCCGAACACACCCCCGGCCGAACTTAACCCAGCCGTCATCGAAAACTCAGACATGGAGATAACTTCTTCGGCTCATGAGATCATGGCTGTCATAGCCCCCTGGACAGAGCCCTTCTTAGCTTACCTTAATAGGCAGGAGCTCCCCGATGACCAAAATGAGGCCCGCCGCATAGTCCGGCATTCTAAAGCCTACAAAGTTCATGAAGGTGAACTATACAAGAAAAGCACTACTGGTGTTCTCCAAAGGAGCATCTCCGAAGAGGAGGGAAGGTAAATTCTCATCGAAATACATGCTGGAATGGGCGGCCACCATGCCGCAGCCCGGGCGCTCGTAGGCAAAGCTTTTCGAGTTGGCTTTTTCTGGCCCACTGCCCGAGCAGATGCCCAGACCCTAGTCCAACATTGCGTTGGCTGCCAGCTCTTTGCAAATCAAAGTGACATGCCTCCCACCACTTTGAGAACAATCCCCATTACCTGGCCTTTTGCAGTCTGGGGGCTTGACATGGTCGGACCTCTTAAAGGGGGACGCCATAAAAAGAAATACTTGCTGGTGATGGTAGATAAATTCACTAAATGGATAGAAGCCAAGCCAGTAAAAACAGCTGAGGCAGGGCCGGTGATATATTTTATATCCAGTGTAGTGCACCGTTATGGTGTCCCGCATAGTATTATCATAGATAATGGCACCAACTTTACAGCTGACGAGGTTAAAAATTGGTGTGCAAAGTTAGGTATTAAACTTGATTATGCCTCCGTGTACCATCCTCAAACAAACGGTCAAGTCGAAAGAGTCAACGGTCTGATAGTGAGCGGCATTAAACCCCGACTAGTGTGCTCCCTACGGGAGTCTGACAAACACTGGGTCGAAGAGCTTGACTCTGTACTCTGGGGGCTGTGGACCACACCTAATTGGACGATCGAATACACACCTTTATTCATGTTGTACCGTGTAGAGGTTGTTCTGCCCTCTGACATTATTCATGACTCACCCCGAGTGCGCATGTACGAAGAGAGAGAAGCCGATCTAGATCGGCAAGATGGCCTTGATGGACTTGAAGAGGAGTGTGATACAGCGCAGGCCTGTTCCGCATTTTATCAACAACAGGCCAGGCGATACCAGAGCAGAGAAGTGCAGGCCAAGACATACAATGTCGGCGAACTTGTTTTACGCCTCCCGGAGAAGAAGAAGGACAAGCTCAAACCAAAATGGGAGGGGCCCTTCATTATCGATGAAGTACTCACTGGTGGAGCCTATCGCCTTCGGAATGCGCAAGACAATCGCCTTGAGCTGAACCCGTGGAACGCTGCCAGGCTCCGACGATTCTATGGATAGTTCGGTAGCAATTTTTTCCTCCTTTTAAGTTAGGTCTTGTTTCTTATCTTTTATTTTCCTCTCCTCCACTTTTTATTTCTTTCTCCCATTGGTAAGTATTCGGCTCACCCGAACTGCCACAGGAAAAGTACATCTTTGAATGTATCTACCTCAAATATACTTGGGGGCTTTTGTGATGAAGGCCATTACCAAAAAAGCTTCTTGCTTAAAATGTCGTCTGTTTTTACAGTCCTTCCTTGCCATTATATGCACCAATATGACTTAAGTTCTAGACAAACTGGGTTGCCTGGCTCCTATGCTTACCCCTATGTTCCCGATTGTTCGGATAGGGTGTAAAGGGAGCACCTCTGCGATTGTTACAACCGGGTAATCCGTACATGTACCTCATACTGGGTGAAGCCGAAAGCTAGCGCTCTTAAGGGAATAACGGTCGGCGGATACACGACATATCGCTTTTAACGCATATATTTTAACCTACCACAAGATATGGCATCCTAATCCTTTTTCAAGGATCAAAAGCCTAGGCTTGCATATGTACGCATGCTGACCCAGGGAAAGGAACCCTTAACAGAACTATTCTCCGTGGAAAAAAACGTTTCTTACGTTAGACAGTAATATAACATAACTCCCCGAAAACAATTTGTATGTTCAAGCAATTATGACCGGATTGCCTGGTTTCCGAACATACCACGTGTTTACCACAGGTATAGTATTTAGAAACACTCCAGCCTTTGGGTTTATGGAGGTTAAAGCGGAAGGTCGGCCATGACAACCTTTTTATAATTTTGGTCGGAGATAAGTTTGATGTTAAAAGTACATTGATACATAGAATCAAACGGCTACGCTTTCTCTATTCCTTCTATAAGGCTGTCTAGTCTACAGTCCAGTTGGGAAAACTTGGCAGCTGTCTCCACTTCGTCATATACCAAGCTCACGTGGATTTATTGTCCATCCGATCCTTGAGGTCCCACACGGGCCATATGATTCGGATCAAGACGGGTGTAACGTGTCTTCACCATGGCCCAGGCTTCTTGAGCACCCATGCGACATGCTAACGCTTTCCATAGTTCGAAGCGGCGTCGAGCCCCTTTGAACAAGTCCGCCAAGTCCTCCATAGTTTTTGGAGGGGAATCGCCCGTCCATAAAGCCTTGGCCATATTTTTCATGGCCTTCCGAGCTCGCTCGTGTACTCTGGAAAGCTCTTGCAACACGTCACCCTCAAAACCGGACACTTCCCTTTTGAGCTGCCTAGTTAACAAACCTGCAGGAATAGTTTTATGAAAAACTTTCAAAATGAGGGACTATAAGGAGAGCCAGGTATAAGGGACATACTGAATATGCCGCCTTGTAGCCTCCGGTTCTCTTCCATGGCATTTGAGAGTTGAGCTCTTACGTCCTTTAGCTCCTGTTCTAGCCTGATATTTTTATCCTGCGCTTGGTTTCTTTTATCTATGGCTTGCGTCAATACACGCTTACCAGCAGCTGTTTCCCCTTTGGCATATTTTTTGTCCGCCAAAGCACCCCTTAGCTCCCTCTCCATTTGGTCGGCCGGTCCTGTTGCTACATTACAATTAGTATGTACTTAACGACTAGTGATCAGCACAAATATCATATTGTCCGGACACCATTGTTCTTGCCACCGGCATCCTTTTCGGATTTCTTTGAATTTTCCAATTCGGTGGTGACAGTCGTTAGCCGGGCCTGGCACTCTTCCAGCTCCTTGGATAAGATGTTATTTTTTCTTGAAGCACATGCAAAAACACAACAATCCTCATATCAGTTGTACCAACTGCTTTAAGTCTCGGGGGCTACTGGCATGGGAACATCAAAATGTACACTTACCCGCATATCTCTTGAAAGCCGGTGAGTGGCTCCAGCGAGTCCGTCTTGAGCGGCTCAGATATAAGCATATGCAGAGCTGAGGGCGTTAAACGCCTCCTCAGAAAAGGTCGGGTCACGCATGGTCGCTTTCCGCCGCCGGTGAACCATCGTAACCTGCACTTCGGAATTAGTAACCGACATTTCATCTGAATCCTCTTGAAGGGGACAATCCGGCGCTGAATCCGCATTAACCCTTGACGGGTCGGATGCCGGATTGGCCAGAGCTTCATCTACAGGATATTCGGAAATAGTTCAGTGTGTGTTCCTCCTAAAAGGAAAAACGAGGCGAAAAGTTGTAATACCGGCTTCACCACCCAGCATGTGTTAAAACAATCATACCTCTTTGTAGGTTCGGTAGTGTTCGCGGTCCTCTTTCACTTCAAGGCCTCACCCAATGCAGGCGTCGCCCTCTGGGATGACGGTCTTCGCACAGTTCGGCGTGAGGAGCGCCGCCCCTTTTGAGCATAAAAAAGTACGATGGGTAAGGCGTATTGGGAATCTTCTTTTTGAGGAGATGTATCCTGGGTACTTACGTGAGAAGAAGGAATAAGGCCGGGGTAATCTGCTACAATAGCCATCACGACGCCGTCTTGACAGGCTTGATAGAAGACTCCATCTTCTAGCTCTATGCCTATGTTCGGATCTTCATCATATCTGGGGCCCACGTTCCGAAATTGGTCCTCGGGTTGTGGGGCGGGACTGTTAATCCCCTCGATCGCCTTCCTCCACTCCTGTAGGGAAAAACCGAATTCAGTTCGGTCAATACATCCTAACGATGAAAAAACAGGCGGATATAGCGGTCAAGAGAAAGACTTACCCAGTTAGGAGGATTGTACATAGAAAAACCCTCCCGGCACTTCAAGCTAAGAAAGTCTTGCTTCTCTCCCTTGTAAAGAAGTTATAGGATGGCGGCTAGAGCGGCAGGGTCATCCGAACCCAGGCATAAGCAGCATGAGGCGTCATTCTGGCCATTGTAATGCCACATAGGAAATCGTCTATCTTGGAGCGGCTGCACGCATCGCTTTATTGAAATCGCCATCACTTCAATTATAGACAGCCCCGAAATGGCGAGCAATCTGATCTTGCCGGCCAGTCTGCTAACCTCCACTCTCTCTTCTTCTGAGGGACTGCGGGGACACCAGTTGAAAAGCTTCTTTGGAGGAGCGTTGGAATATTTGGGGAGGCCTTACCGAACTGGATCCGGCAGGGCAACATCCTCAATGTGAAACCACTCCGAAGGCCACTCTTCGGATGCCTTCTATGGAGTGCCGGACAGATAGCCTATCCCTGCTATGTGCCATACTTCAGCGCCACCGACTTCAAATATGGATCCCTTTTCCGAGTGGGGGACAAGGCAGAAGAGCTTCCGCCACGGCTCAAAGTGAGGCTCCTAGCCGAAGAATAGTCGCATAAAGCGACGAATCCCGCAATGTGCAGGATAGTCCCCGAGGTGAGATCATGCAATTGAAGACCATAGAACTCAAGGAGCCCCCTAAGGAAGGGGTGGACGGGAAAACCTACGCCTCTTAGAAGGAAGGGGACAAAACATACCTGATACGTCTCCAACGTATCTATAATTTTTTATTGTTCCATGCTATTATATTATCTATTATGGATGTTTAATGGGATTTAATATACACTTTTATATGATTTTTGGGACCAACCTATTAACCCAGAGCCCAGTGCCAGCTTCTGTTTTTTTCCTTGTTTTTGAGTATCGCAGAAAAGGAATACCAAACGGAGTCCAATTGACGCGCCAATTTTTGATGATTTTTTATGGACCAAAAGAAGCCCCCGGAGTAAAAGAGTTGGGCCAGAAGAGTCCCGAGCTGCCCACGAGGGTGGGGGCGCGCCCCCTAACTCGTGGACAACCCGGAGACCCCCCTGACTTGCGCCCTACGCCAAAAAAATCCTATAAATATAGAAACCTCCAGAAAATAACCTAGATCGGGAGTTCCGCTGCCGCAAGCCTCTGTAGCCACCGAAAACCAATCTAGACCCGTTCCGGCACCCTGCCAGAGGGGGAATCCCTCTTCGGTGTCTATCAACATCATCCCGGCGCTCTCCATGACGAGGAGGGAGTAGTTCACCCTCGGGGCTGAGGGTATGTACCAGTAGCTATGTGTTTGATCTCTCTCTCTCTCTCTCGTGTTCTTGAGATGGCACGATCTTGATGTATCGTGAGCTTTGCTACAATAGTTAGATCTTATGATGTTTCTTCCCCTCTACTTTCTTGTAATGGATTGAGTTTTCCCTTTGAAGTTATCTTATCGGATTGATTCTTTAAGGATTTGAGAAAACTTGATGTATGTTTTGCATGTGCCTATCTATGGTGACAATTGGGTATCACGTGATTTACTTGATGTTTGTTTTGGTGATCTACTTGCGGGTTCCTTGACCTTGGGAATCTATGCATTGGGGTTGCACACGTTTTCGTCTTGACTTTCCGGTAGAAACTTTGGGGCACTCTTTGAAGTTCTTTGTGTTGTTTGAATAGATGAACCTGAGATTGTGTGATGCATATTGTATAATCATGCCCATGGATACTTGAGGTGACAGTGGAGTATCTAGGTGACATTAGGGTTTTGGTTGATATGTGTCTTAAGGTGTTATTCTAGTACGAACTCTAAGATAGATCGAACGGAAAGAATAGCTTCATGTTATTTTACTACGTACTCTTGAATAGATTGATGAGAAAGAATAACTTTGAGGTGGTTTCGTACCCACAATAATCTCTTCATTTGTTCTCCGCTATTAGTGACTTTGGAGTGACTCTTGTTGCATGTTGAGGGATAGTTATATGATCCAGTTATGTTATTATTTTTGAGAGAACTTGCACTAGTGAAAGTATGAACCCTAGGCCTTGTTTCCAAGCATTGCAATACCATTTATGCTCACTTTTATCATTAGTTACCTTGCTGTTTTTATATTTTCAGATTACAAAAACCTATATCTACTATCCATATTGCACTTGTATCACCATCTCTCCGCTGAACTAGTGCACCTATACAACTTACCATTGTATTGGGTGTGTCGGGGACACAAGAGACTCTTTGTTATTTGGTTGCAGGGTTGTTTGAGAGAGACCATCTTCATCCTATGACTCCCAAGGATTGATAAACCTTAGGTCATCCACTTGAGGGAAATTTTCTACTGTCCTACAAACATCTGCACTTGGAGGCCCAACAACGTCTACAAGAAGAAGGTTGCGTAGTAGACATCAAGCTCTTTCCTGGCGCCGTTGCCGGGGAGGTTAGTGCTTGTAGGTATATCTTTAGATCTTGCAATCGAATCTTTTAGTTTCTTGTTTTATCACTAGTTTGGTCTATGAAAAATTGAATTAAGGTTACGTCATATGCTTCATCTTAATACTATATTTCGTGAAAATGATGGGAAGGAAAATTGTGCTCAAGTACTAGAAGAAGAATTACATAGAATGCTTGGCATAAAATATGTGCATGATGAGCATGATTGCAATGTTGTTAGTATGAATTCTTTGAATACCCATGATGCTAATGATATGCAATGCCACAAGCTTGGGGATGCTATGTTTGATGAAGACGATATCTTTAGTCCCCCATGTTTTGATGAGCAAATTTATTATGATGAAAGCATGCCTCCTATTTATGATGATTATTGTGATGACATGTATGCTATAAAGAATAAAGATAACCATGAAACTTGTCATCATGATTTTAATTTTCAATTGGATTATGCTTCACATGATAGTTAAATTATTTAGTTTGCTCCCACTACTATTGATGAGAATAAATTTGCTTATGTGGAGAGTAGTAAATTTTCTATGCTTGTAGATCATGAAAAGAATGATCTATGTGATTGTTATATTGTTGAATTCATTCATGATGCTAATGAAAATTATTATGAGGGAGGAATATATGCTTGTAGGAATTGCAATAATACCAAGTTTCCTCTCTATGTGTTGAAAATCTTGAAGCTATGCTTGTTTTGCTTTCCTATGCTAGTTGATTCTTGTTCCCATAAGTTGTTTGCTCACAAAATCCCTATGCATAGGAAGTGGGTTAGGCTTAAATGTGCTAGTCATATTCTTCATGATGCTCCTGTTATGTTTCAATACTCATCTTTTATGCGAGCATCATTGAAATCATCATGCCTAGCTAAAAGGCATTAAAGAAAAACGCTTGTTGGGAGACAACCCAATATTTACCCCTACTGTTTTTCTGTGTTCACATTGTTGGGGATCGTAGCAGAAAATCAAAATTTTTCCTACGCGTCACCAAGATCTATCTATGGAGTAATCTAGCAACGAGCATAAAGGAGAGTGGATCTACATACCCTTGTAGATCGCGATGCGGAAGCGTTGCAAGAACGCGGATGAAGGAGTCGTACTCGCTGCAATTCAGATCGCGGTTGATTCCGATCTAAGTGCCGAACAACGGCGCCTCCGCGTTCAACACACGTGCAGCCCGGTGACGTCTCCCACGCCTTGATCCAGCAAGGAGAGAGGGAGAGGTTGGGGAAGACTCCATCCAACAGCAGCACGGCGGCGTGGTGGTGGTGGAGGAGCGCGGGACTCTAGCAGGGCTTCGCCAAGCACTGCAAGAGACGAGGAGGGAGAGAGATAGGGCTGCGCCAAGCGACAGAGGTTAGAACGTGTTATGGGCAGCCCCAAACCTCACATATATATAGGGGGAAGGGGGGGCTGCGCCCCCTTTAGGGTTTCCCACCCCTAGGGGTGCGGCCAGCCCTAGATCCCATCTAGGGGGCGGCCAAGGGGGAGAGAGGGGGAGGCGCACCACTATGTGGGCCTTAGGCCCATCTGAGCCTAGGGTTTCCCCCTTTTTTCTTCTCTCTTTGCCTTGGGCCTGGTTAGGGGGGCGCACCAGCCCACCTGGGGCTGGTCCCCTCCCACACTTGGCCCACGCAGCCCTCTGGGGTCGGTGGCCCCACCCGGTGGACCCCCGGGACCCTCCCGGTGGTCCCGGTACGCTACCGATAGCGCCCGAAACTTTTCCGGTGACCAAAACGGGACTTCCCATATATGAATCTTTACCTCCGGACCATTCCGGAACTCCTCATGACGTCCGGGATCTCATCCGGGACTCCGAACAACATTCGGTAACCGCGTACATACTTTCCCTATAACCCTAGCGTCATCAAATCTTAAGTGTGTAGACCCTACGGGCTCGGGAACCATGTAGACATGACCGAGACAACTCTCCGGCCAATAACCAATAGCGGGATCTGGATACCCATGTTGGCTCCCACATGTTCCACGATGATCTCATCGGATGAACCACGATGTCAAGGATTCAATCAATCCCGTATACGATTCCCTTTGTCTATCGGTATAGCACTTGCCCGAGATTCGATCGTCGGTATACCGATACCTTGCTCAATCTCGTTACCGGCAAGTCTCTTTACTCGTTCCGTAACACATCATCCTGTGATCAACTCCTTGATCACATATTGTGCACATTATGATGATGTCCTACCGAGTGGGCCCAGAGATACCTCTCCGTCATACGGAGTGACAAATCCCAGTCTCGATTCGTGCCAACCCAACAGACACTTTCGGAGATACCTGTAGTGCACCTTTATAGCCACCCAGTTACGTTGTGACGTTTGGTACACCCAAAGCATTCCTACAGTATCCGGGAGTTGCACAATCTCATGGTCTAAGGAAAATATACTTGACATATAGAAAAGCTTTAGCATATGAACTACACGATCTGTGCTAGGCTTAGGATTGGGTCTTGTCCATCACATCATTCTCCTAATGATGTGATCCCGTTATCAACGACATCCAATGTCCATGGTTAGGAAACCGTAACCATCTATTGATCAACGAGCTAGTCGTCTAGAGGCTCACTAGGGACATGGTGTTTGTCTATGTATCCACACATGTATCTGAGTTTCCTATCAATACAATTCTAGCATGGATAATAAATGATTATCGTGAACAAGGAAATATAATAATAACCAATTTATTATTGCCTCTAGGGCATATTTCCAACACACATGATTAAACTACTATAGTAATCATGTTTTATAGCTTTTGTTTCAATAAAGTGCCAAGTAGAACCTTTGGGAAGACTTGGGTGAATGTTAATGTGATCTTGCTGTAAAAAACAGAAACATTGCTCTCACGAGATTAGCTGCCATTTTTTTACTTGAGAGTGCTTTTAAGTTGATTCTTTTTGAAGAAGATTAATAGACAAATTCCTCATGACCACCAGTTTATTTCAGAATTTGTAGAGTTACGAAAGTATTCAAAAGTTACAGATTGCTACAGACTGTTCTGTTTTTGACAAATTCTGTTTTCTATGTGTTGTTTGCTTATTTTGATGAATCTATGAGTAGTATCGGAGGGTATGAACCATAGAGAAGTTAGCATACAGTAGATATTAAACCAATATGAATTTAGAATGAGTTCACAATAGTACCTAAGTGGTGGTTTTATTTTTTTATACTAATAGAGCTTACGAGTTTTCTGTTGAGTTTTGTTGTAATGCCCAGGATGGGACTATATATCCTACGTGTCGAGGCACGACTTAAAGATATAAGCCCATCCTAGAATGATCTCAAGTTTGGTATCTTTGCACGACTCATGTAAAAGAGGGATTAAAAGCAAAAGGAGATAGTTGGCTTACACTCGCCACTTCACACAATACATTACATAAGCAATACATCATTCAAAACATCACAACCCGACTACGGGTGAAGAACCAAAGAAAGATACCAAAACAACATAAAGCCACAGGTCAGGATCGAATCCTAGTAGAAACCACTACTGAACATCGAAACGTCACAAGCAAGCGGCCAAACTCTTCATCGGTCTCCCGGGTGAAGAACTGAACCAACTCCTGCATCGAACTCGGCTGAACCTGCATCTGGTGTGGTGAAGTAACTGTGAGCCACAGAGGACTCAGCAATCCCGTTCCCGGGTAACAAGACTATTTAAGCCTTGGGTGAGGACAAGGCTGAAGAAAAGAATATGAGGTGAAGGAACAAACAAGAGTCTGCAGCAGCAACTAGCACTAACTTACGCAAAAGAGAGCGAGAAGAGAAGTGCATCGGTCGAAAGATGATCACGAAGTGATCCTAACTAAAACCGGTCAAACATAACCCCACCGTGTTCAACTCCCGAATCCCTATTCGGAAATTGACAGTCACGGTACACACGCTGGTAGTGTATTAGAAACATTGTGTCAAGTTATCTACAACCGGAATTAACAAGCTCCCATCTGCCACATAACCGCGGGCACGGCTTTCGAAAGTTCAAACCCTGCAGGGGTGTTCCAACTTGGCCCATCACAAGCCCACGGTCCGCGAAGTCGCAACTCCATAGGTGGGAAGACCCGAGTATTCTCGGAATCCCGTGCTCAAGTTAAACCGAACTAAGGTAAGGCTAATCCAACAAATCCTCCCGGCGTGCCGACACCCTGATAGTAGCCGCGCGTATCTCGTCTCAGGCCACGACCGGATGAGCGCTACGTACAGTACCAAAGACCCCAGATAACTGGGTGGTACCGCAAGTGACTCTAGTTTGGGACCAACACCATCAGCACTGGCCCCCCCTGCTATGTAGAAATAAAGGATCCTCGAGGGAGCGACCCCCTATGCAAATTTAATTAATTAATTAAGTTGTTAGTATGAGGCAAATAGTACCAATGTTGGGACTTGCTGGAAAAGACTTAGCACTTAGCGGTTTATCAAGGGGGTCCCATACACCCCAACCGTGTTAGGAACGCATAATCAAGGAACATAACACCGGTTTATACGGTTCCTAACGGCATGAGTGGAACAAAACACCAAGCAAAAGGCTTAGCCTTCCACCCTGCCAGTATATAGGTGATTTCATTTTAAGCATTTATATAGTGTGATATAACCCAACCAAACTTCAACATGAAGCAAGCATCTTCAATCTTCACCTGCAACTAACAATGCTATAAGAGGGGCTGAGCGAAGCGTACTTAGCCAAGCAACGGTTTGCGTAGGTAGGGTGGTTAAACATGGCAATGGTTACAAGTAGGAGGCTGACAAGAAGAACATGGGCATCGAGGCAAAACTATAGATCGAGACTTCTAGCAAGAGGCAAAAAATAGTAATGGTATCCGGGTTCGGTCATCTTGCCTGGAATTCCACAGAGGAGAAGAACGGATCCAAGAAGAAGACGGAGCAACAGTCAAGCGGATCCTCACAACTCCGGAACGAAACCGAAGCTAACAAGAGAAGCAACCGGAAAGAAACAAACAACTCGGTAAACACACAAACATGAACATGGCATACGATGCACAAGCAAGCATGATGCATGTCCGGTTTAAATATGCATGGCAGGGCAAAATGCACAAACAACACTACAAGTTAAGTGGAGATCAATATGCAACGAGTTGCATATTGACGAAACACCACATTTAATTATTTAGTTGACTCTCGTTATTAACAAGACAAGATTAAAAGGGTGTTAACATGGCAAGAGGTGAAGCAAAAATTAAACTACACTATTAAGACATTTTAAATGAGGCCGGAGAATAACAACAACATATCCGGAAAATCCCCATGAGCATGTTTAATAATTATAAGCAAACAACAATTAACCATATAATGTTGTTATCATGATGCGGATGACATGATCAAGTTTATGCAAGTCTTATTAAAAGGTTGACTTAAAGGAGAAATGAAGTATTGTCACCGTGGTGGAATGAAAGGGTGCCACGGCAACGATTCCGAAAATGATGCCACGCAACATATCGGTTCCGGTAACTCGGTGAGGGACCGGTGCAAAACAAAAGGTGGAGTGAACGAGTTGAACAAGATGATGGGGTGGTCCCGTTGCCGGGTTCCCACGAGTCGGTGGCGAGGCAACCGAGGAACATGACAAAAGGTGGAACGGGCACGAAGCACACACGAGAGACATTTCATACAACACAACAAGCATCTCACGGGTCACGACTCGGGGTTATACCTTCGAAACTCTCGTTTCGGGACGGTTCGAGATCGTAGTGGAAGGAGTCGTTCACGTGTCCGAAGAGGAAGAAGTCGTTCACAGGGTGTAGTGGAAGTAGCCGTTCCGTAGAGGGAAGTAGTGGAGGTAGTCGTTCTCGCAACTCGTAGAGGAAGTAGTTGTTCACGGGTCTCCGGCGACGGTAGGGGTACACGGCGACGGTAGTTGTACTCGGGGCGACGGTAGATGTTCACGTAGGCGTTTCCGTTTCCGAAGAGGTACTTGTCGCGTCGGCGTTCGTAGTGGTACTTGTGGTCTCCGAACTTGTCGACGGTAGTGGTACTCGCCGTAGGGGTACTTGGTCGGGTCGCCGGTAGTTGTACTTATATCCGGAGGGGTACTTGGGGTCTCGGTCTCGTACACGGGTTCACTGTCAAAATCACAACAAGGCAACACAACGAAACGCAAAACAGGAGCAAACACGACAGGGACAGCACTAAGACGAGGCCACGGCAGCAGCAAGTACGCCCATGGCAAAAGGAGGCAGCAGGGCGACACCCTGGACGAACTCCCGTCGGCGACGGCGCGAAGAAGGAAGGAGGCCCAGGAGGCGGCGGTTCCCGGTGCTGGAGGGGGCTGGGGAGACGCTCGTGCGACGGGAGGACGAGGGCCTCCATGGCGCTGGAGTCGGAGGGAGCAGCTCCGTCCTCGGCCTGGGGCGGCGCTCTGTTCGGCTCGGGCGCCGAGCTTCAGCGACGCAGAGAGGAACGGGAGGACCGGAGGATGACGGGCGCGGCTCGGGGCGTGGAAGAGGCCTGGACGGCCATGGCGCTCGGGGCGGCGCTCCTGGCGCAGGGATCCGGCCTGGTCGAGGGAGAACGAGGCCTCAGGGACTCGAGGCTGAGGGAGAGGGCTCGAGGGGATGCGGTCGAACGAGGAAGGAGCGGGGGTTTGGTCGGGCGAGAGAGAGAGGAGATCGAAGGAGGGAGGAGGGTTCGGGCGAACTGGGACTTGGGGAACGAGAAGGAGTGCAGCGGCGGCGGCTTGCGGGAGAAAAGGGGAGAGCTGCGATGGGAGGAAGGAGCGTGCTAGGGTTCGAGCTGCGGGCTGGAGGCTGGTGGCACCTGGGCCAATGGGCCAGAGGTGGCTGAGGCCCAGAGGGAGGAGAGGTGAGGCGCTGGGAGAAGGACCAGAAGGAATTGGGCCAGGGAGTGCTGCGGCCCACTGCGGCTGGTTCTCTTCTGCTTACCCAAAATACAGAAGAAAAGAAAGAAGGGAAAAAAAACAAGAAGAGAGAAAAGAAAAGGAAGGATAGGGGCAGAATTTGGGCATGAGGTAAAATTCCCCGGGCTCACAAGAATGTCAGGGATTTAATAAAATAGTTGGGGGGGTTTTGGAGGAACCTCGAAACAACGGAAAGAATTAAGACAAGGTTTAGAAGTAGCAACTCGAAGCGGAATAAACATGGGGAATTTGCAAGTGTGTTGGGGTAATTCCAAAGAATGGAATAATTAAAATATAGCTCCCTAGTATTGAGAGGCTTTTATATGTTATAAAGAGAAGTCACCTTCCCTCGATTTAAATGGACCGAAGGTCCACACGGTTTATTTAGGTTGAGATGCAAAAAGAAAATATGACATGATGGCATGATGACATGATGCAATGCAAAAATAAATAACACAAGCACAATGCAACCCACGGGAGGACCCGGAACATCTGGAATCTTCTGGGACGTCGGTCTCGGGCGTCACAACTCTCCCACACTAACAGAGGATCTCGACCCGAGATCCTAGAGATATCACCGGGTAAAAACGGAAGAGGAAGAGGTAAAACAAAGTTGCTTCTTCGACAGACGAGTGAAACCAAGAACCTTGAGAGGTTAAACAAGTTGAAAGAAAGAAAGCAACGGAGATGAACGAAGTTAAGTGCACTCCGTTAGAAAAGAGTAAGTAGGAGCATTATGAGAACCTTGAAGGTTGAAAGACATTAAACAAGAGCTCACGGACCAAAAGAATATGCAACTGCAATGGTATGGCCAAGGAATAAGAATGACAGAATTCGGACAGCACTCCGTCTGAAATGAAAGGAATTAACAAAAACTTGAGGAGATGGAATGATACTTGATGAAAACACAACAACATATTGCCTCTGAAACAATTAAAAGAATGGCACAAGGGGTAAGAAAGATTCAGACAGCACTCCGGTTAAAAGATAGGCAAAACTTGATAAGAAGAGGGAACTTGAATGAAGAATACAATACTCCGGTTAAAAGAACAAGCAAGGGAGAACAAGATCTTGATAACGATATGATGGTTTGGAGAGAGCAACATAACAAAGCCTCCGGAATGAAAGGATAGCATATAGATCAACGAAAGAAAAGAATGGAGAAGAAAAAACAACTTCTCCGACAAATGAATTGAAAGAGCATCCTTACGAAGAAGGGTTGAACGGAGTTGTTGGAAAAATCAACAACGAAAAGAATAAGCTCGAAGTGGGCTTATGGAAAACATCTCAAAATTAAGAGGTGACAACCAGCCACTAACTTAAACAATTGATTTGATTGAGAACAACAAGGAGATGAAAAACTTATTTCACCGGAAGGATTAATGAAGAACTTGGGTCATTTATAAGCACCATAATTAGCAACAATCCTTAGGGAAAGCTTTAGGTGAAATATAGCCCAAGATAACTCCAATGAATAAATTGAAGGGTTGGAAAGATCTCTTGAACAAGAAAATGATGGTTTTAAATATCTCAATCTTGACAACTTGTGAATCATGAAACATGGAGGAAAATTATCAAGAATGACATAACACCACCTGAAAAGACAAGGTAGAAAGAATTGCAATTGGAAAGCATGAAGAAGAATGCTTGAGCTCCAACAAGAATCTTGATGAAGACTTCGAGGATGAATTAAAACATGATGAACCACCATGAAGAACTCCGGTAATGAAAGCATTAGAAGTGAAAAATGAAAAGAATAAGATTCAAAGCCTGCGATGAATTAGATGGAGCTTGAAATGATAAAATTGAAACAACATGGATCTCCGGAAAACAAGATAAAGAATTTAGAACCAAGGATATGATATGATGAACAAGCTCCAGACAAAAGAATTAACACTTGAAGGAACAAGAATAAGAATTATGTAATGCATATCCTTCACCAATTTAAATTGATGACAACCAAAGGATTTGGCATACTACTTATTCTCGTTGGAAAGAATTAAAGAGAGATCTAGCACAAGCTTGGATAAATCTTCAACGAACCACCGGTAGGATTATGAAAAGAACAAATGAATTAAAACGATAACAACGGAAGAGTAAACTTGAAAGAACCACCGTAATAATATGGAGACGAACGAAGAGGCATCAAAGAAGAATATTTGAAGGACGAAGTTGAAAACTGAGAACGAAGAATCTTCTGAAATGATGGCCTTCGGAGGAACACAAAGAAAAGAATTCATGAAATGCTTCGGACGGTTATAAAAGAATTCCTCACAATCAAACGATAATGAGGGTGGCAAGAAGCTAGAACCACAACTCACAAGAGAACGGTTCAAGGTTGAAGAGAAACACTTCTCCGGTCTCCAAATGTTGAGAATGAAGACGAGAAATGCCATGAAGAATTGTTGAGCACTCCGGAATGAAGAATTAGAAGGTTGAACCAATGATGAAAAGGAATTTGAAAGTAAACTTGGAGAAGACATATGACTGATGGAAATCATTCTTACGTCACACTTTGAAAAGAATTCTCCGGAAAAAGAAGAGTCAGGTAAGATCCTGGGAAAGACCTGTGGGTTAGGGCCCACTCAAAGAAATCACCGTTGGGAAAGATTGCTTAAGAGATATTGCACCGGTTGAATTAGATGGCTCGAGTAAGATAACAATGCTCAAACTAACTTGAACAGAATAAGAATGGAATTATGAATCTTCAGCACTCCGGGTATGAATAGCAAGAGGAGAATGATTAATTGGTGCACCGGAATAAGAAAGCATTGTGAAATGAGGAAAAGGATAAGATGAACACCGAAATCTTGAATTACATCCACCGGAAGAATTAGAGAACAAAAGAATAATGAACTTGTAGCTCTTGAGCATCTTCACGATAAAACACCGGATAAGAACATTGAAGGAAAATGAATGAAGAAATATCACATGAATAAATGGATACTTCATTTGAGAATTGCTGGCTCCAAGAAGAAAAGGGGTGGGAGGGTGGGCAAAACAAAGACGACTTGAGATGAATGAAACAGACAAATCGTCAGATTTCTCAACGACGTCCGTATGGAATAACTTGAAGAGAAAGCACACCGGTTGGAAAGGATTAACATGAAGATCTCGATGGTTAAGAAGGACTAGCACTCCCATAGAAATATGAGAATACCGATTAAGAAAGGTATGGAATCAACATTTGACATCGAAGCAACTCGAATACCAGAAACAAAATAAGAACAAAAGGTAGATATGTTTATGAAGAAGATCATGTTGCAACATATCTATCCGAACAGAGAATTGAACAACTGAATTCCGTAGGTACATCAGCTTGACGAGAGGCCACTTGGAGAACAAAAGATAAATAAAAGGAACAAGGATCAGATAGAACAAATACAAGATAGAAGCTTCGTTCGACATCTTCGTGCTGTAAGATTATGGAACGTGTTACAAAAGGGTTTTGCAATCCCCGGATCAGCATAGCCAAGGACCCTTTAAGATGCAACTCCCGATCAGAACAAGTCCATAAAACCACTTCACTCAATGTAGAACCCCAAACTTCATATCGAGCATCCGTTGGAAGAATGCCTAGAACTACTAGATGAACCCACCTATAGATTTCCGAAAGTTTCCAGTTATGCAATCAGGTGTTGGGGATACACGGGAAGCACCGCGCAATCAACTCTAAACCTACATCCAGGTGTATCCATCCTTCAACACATAACCAGTCTTTCTCGGAAACTGTTTACCTCGGACCTTCGAAAAGCATCCACTATAACAAGCTATGGCAATACTCTCGAACTACCTCCCCAGTACTGGGTGATGTCGGGGTTATCTTGCCACTGGCCGTATAGGAGAGATTTTCGATGTCGGCCGTCTTAAGTATTTAGTACTGTCGCGATATGCTTGTGTCAATGATACCCCGAAGCTCAACTCCTCGGTAACAGGAGGCATCGAGAACAATATCCTTGTCACAAGAACATTGAAACAATCCCAGAATACTCGCGGGATCCTAAAAAAAATTTGGTGCAATTTTTGAAAGTAGAAGAGAAAAGAGTAATCGTCAGGAGTCCTCACCAGAGAGAAAGGGGATGAGAAGCAAAGAAATCCTACTCTCCGATATAATATAGGACTCAAAAGTTTTCAGTGTGTGCCTAGACTCGACCGTCAACGCTTCGATCAAACAGTGGGGGCTTCTAGGTCGGAGAAGGCTCTGAATACCAACTTGTAATGCCCAGGATGGGACTATATCTCCTACGTGTCGAGGCACGACTTAAAGATATAAGCCCATCCTAGAATGATCTCAAGTTTGGTATCTTTGCACGACTCATGTAAAAGAGGGATTAAAAGCAAAAGGAGATAGTTGGCTTACACTCGCCACTTCACACAATACATTACATAAGCAATACATCATTCAAAACATCACAACCCGACTACGGGTGAAGAACCAAAGAAAGATACCAAAACAACATAAAGCCACAGGTCAGGATCGAATCCTAGTAGAAACCACTACTGAACATCGAAACGTCACAAGCAAGCGGCCAAACTCTTCATCGGTCTCCCGGGTGAAGAACTGAACCAACTCCTGCATCGAACTCGGCTGAACCTGCATCTGGTGTGGTGAAGTAACTGTGAGCCACAGAGGACTCAGCAATCCCGTTCCCGGGTAACAAGACTATTTAAGCCTTGGGTGAGGACAAGGCTGAAGAAAAGAATATGAGGTGAAGGAACAAACAAGAGTCTGCAGCAGCAACTAGCACTAACTTACGCAAAAGAGAGCGAGAAGAGAAGTGCATCGGTCGAAAGATGATCACGAAGTGATCCTAACTAAAACCGGTCAAACATAACCCCACCGTGTTCAACTCCCGAATCCCTATTCGGAAATTGACAGTCACGGTACACACGCTGGTAGTGTATTAGAAACATTGTGTCAAGTTATCTACAACCGGAATTAACAAGCTCCCATCTGCCACATAACCGCGGGCACGGCTTTCGAAAGTTCAAACCCTGCAGGGGTGTTCCAACTTGGCCCATCACAAGCCCACGGTCCGCGAAGTCGCAACTCCATAGGTGGGAAGACCCGAGTATTCTCGGAATCCCGTGCTCAAGTTAAACCGAACTAAGGTAAGGCTAATCCAGCAAATCCTCCCGGCGTGCCGACACCCTGATAGTAGCCGCGCGTATCTCGTCTCAGGCCACGATCGGATGAGCGCTACGTACAGTACCAAAGACCCCAGATAACTGGGTGGTACCGCAAGTGACTCTAGTTTGGGACCAACACCATCAGCACTGGCCCCCCCTGCTATGTAGAAATAAAGGATCCTCGAGGGAGCGACCCCCTATGCAAATTTAATTAATTAATTAAGTTGTTAGTATGAGGCAAATAGTACCAATGTTGGGACTTGCTGGAAAAGACTTAGCACTTAGCGGTTTATCAAGGGGGTCCCATACACCCCAACCGTGTTAGGAACGCATAATCAAGGAACATAACACCGGTTTATATGGTTCCTAACGGCATGAGTGGAACAAAACACCAAGCAAAAGGCTTAGCCTTCCACCCTGCCAGTATATAGGTGATTTCATTTTAAGCATTTATATAGTGTGATATAACCCAACCAAACTTCAACATGAAGCAAGCATCTTCAATCTTCACCTGCAACTAACAATGCTATAAGAGGGGCTGAGCGAAGCGTACTTAGCCAAGCAACGGTTTGCGTAGGTAGGGTGGTTAAACATGGCAATGGTTACAAGTAGGAGGCTGACAAGAAGAACATGGGCATCGAGGCAAAACTATAGATCGAGACTTCTAGCAAGAGGCAAAAAATAGTAATGGTATCCGAGTTCGGTCATCTTGCCTGGAATTCCACAGAGGAGAAGAACGGATCCAAGAAGAAGACGGAGCAACAGTCAAGCGGATCCTCACAACTCCGGAACGAAACCGAAGCTAACAAGAGAAGCAACCGGAAAGAAACAAACAACTCGGTAAACACACAAACATGAACATGGCATACGATGCACAAGCAAGCATGATGCATGTCCGGTTTAAATATGCATGGCAGGGCAAAATGCACAAACAACACTACAAGTTAAGTGGAGATCAATATGCAACGAGTTGCATATTGACGAAACACCACATTTAATTATTTAGTTGACTCTCGTTATTAACAAGACAAGATTAAAAGGGTGTTAACATGGCAAGAGGTGAAGCAAAAATTAAACTACACTATTAAGACATTTTAAATGAGGCCGGAGAATAACAACAACATATCCGGAAAATCCCCATGAGCATGTTTAATAATTATAAGCAAACAACAATTAACCATATAATGTTGTTATCATGATGCGGATGACATGATCAAGTTTATGCAAGTCTTATTAAAAGGTTGACTTAAAGGAGAAATGAAGTATTGTCACCGTGGTGGAATGAAAGGGTGCCACGGCAACGATTCCGAAAATGATGCCACGCAACATATCGGTTCCGGTAACTCGGTGAGGGACCGGTGCAAAACAAAAGGTGGAGTGAACGAGTTGAACAAGATGATGGGGTGGTCCCGTTGCCGGGTTCCCACGAGTCGGTGGCGAGGCAACCGAGGAACATGACAAAAGGTGGAACGGGCACAAAGCACACACGAGAGACATTTCATACAACACAACAAGCATCTCACGGGTCACGACTCGGGGTTATACCTTCGAAACTCTCGTTTCGGGACGGTTCGAGATCGTAGTGGAAGGAGTCGTTCACATGTCCGAAGAGGAAGAAGTCGTTCACAGGGTGTAGTGGAAGTAGCCGTTCCGTAGAGGGAAGTAGTGGAGGTAGTCGTTCTCGCAACTCGTAGAGGAAGTAGTTGTTCACGGGTCTTCGGCGACGGTAGGGGTACACGGCGACGGTAGTTGTACTCGGGGCGACGGTAGACGTTCACGTAGGCGTTTCCGTTTCCGAAGAGGTACTTGTCGCGTCGGCGTTCGTAGTGGTACTTGTGGTCTCCGAACTTGTCGACGGTAGTGGTACTCGCCGTAGGGGTACTTGGTCGGGTCGCCGGTAGTTGTACTTATATCCGGAGGGGTACTTGGGGTCTCGGTCTCGTACACGGGTTCACTGTCAAAATCACAACAAGGCAACACAACGAAACGCAAAACAGGAGCAAACACGACAGGGACAGCACTAAGACGAGGCCACGGCAGCAGCAAGTACGCCCATGGCAAAAGGAGGCAGCAGGGCGACACCCTGGACGAACTCCCGTCGGCGACGGCGCGAAGAAGGAAGGAGGCCCAGGAGGCGGCGGTTCCCGGTGCTGGAGGGGGCTGGGGAGACGCTCGTGCGACGGGAGGACGAGGGCCTCCATGGCGCTGGAGTCGGAGGGAGCAGCTCCGTCCTCGGCCTGGGGCGGCGCTCTGTTCGGCTCGGGCGCCGGGCTTCAGCGACGCAGAGAGGAACGGGAGGACCAGAGGATGACGGGCGCGGCTCGGGGCGTGGAAGAGGCCTGGACGGCCATGGCGCTCGGGGCGGCGCTCCTGGCGCAGGGATCCGGCCTGGTCGAGGGAGAACGAGGCCTCAGGGACTCGAGGCTGAGGGAGAGGGCTCGAGGGGATGCGGTCGAACGAGGAAGGAGCGGGGGTTCGGTCGGGCGAGAGAGAGAGGAGATCGAAGGAGGGAGGAGGGTTCGGGCGAACTGGGACTTGGGGAACGAGAAGGAGTGCAGCGGCGGCGGCTTGCGGGAGAAAAGGGGAGAGCTGCGATGGGAGGAAGGAGCGTGCTAGGGTTCGAGCTGCGGGCTGGAGGCTGGTGGCACCTGGGCCAATGGGCCAGAGGTGGCTGAGGCCCAGAGGGAGGAGAGGTGAGGCGCTGGGAGAAGGACCAGAAGGAATTGGGCCAGGGAGTGCTGCGGCCCACTGCGGCTGGTTCTCTTCTGCTTACCCAAAATACAGAAGAAAAGAAAGAAGGGAAAAAAAACAAGAAGAGAGAAAAGAAAAGGAAGGATAGGGGCAGAATTTGGGCATGAGGTAAAATTCCCCGGGCTCACAAGAATGTCAGGGATTTAATAAAATAGTTGGGGGGGGTTTTGGAGGAACCTCGAAACAACGGAAAGAATTAAGACAAGGTTTAGAAGTAGCAACTCGAAGCGGAATAAACATGGGGAATTTGCAAGTGTGTTGGGGTAATTCCAAAGAATGGAATAATTAAAATATAGCTCCCTAGTATTGAGAGGCTTTTATATGTTATAAAGAGAAGTCACCTTCCCTCGATTTAAATGGACCGAAGGTCCACACGGTTTATTTAGGTTGAGATGCAAAAATAATATATGACATGATGGCATGATGACATGATGCAATGCAAAAATAAATAACACAAGCACAATGCAACCCACGGGAGGACCCGGAACATCTGGAATCTTCTGGAATCTTCTGGGACGTCGGTCTCGGGCGTCACATTTGTGTTGTGAGGTTTTCAAGTTTTGGGTAAAGATTCGATGGACTATGGAATAAGGAGTGGAAAGAGCCTAAGCTTGGGGATGCCCAAGTCACCCCAAGGTAAAATTCAAGGACAACCAAAAGCCTAAGCTTGGGGATGCCCCGGAAGGCATCACCTTTCGTCTTCGTCTATCGATAACTTTAGTTGAGGCTATATTTTTATTCACCACATGATATGTGTTTTGCTTGGAGCGTCATTTTGTTTTATTTTGTTTTGCTTGATGTTTGAATAATATCCCAAGATCTAAAATTCTTAAATGTTATAGCGTCTTCACATAGTTACATAATTATTAAACTACTCATTGATCTTCACTTATATCTTTTGGAGTAGTTTGTCATTTGCTCTAGTGCTTCACTTATATCTTTTTAGAGCACGCGGTGGTTTTATTTTGAAGAAATAGATGAACTCTCATGCTTCACTTATATTATTTTGAGAGTCTTTTAGAACATCACGGTAATTTGCTTAGGTTATGAATTTAGTCCTAATATGATGGGCATCCAGGAGGGATATAATAAAAACTTTCATATAAAGTGCGTTGAATACTATGAGAAGTTTGATGCTTGATGATTGTTTTGAGATATGAGGATGGTGATATTAGAGTCATGCTAGTAGAGTAGTTGTGAATTTGAGAAATACTTGTTTTGAGGTTTGCAAGTCCCGTAGCATGCACGTATGGTAACCGTTGTGTGACAAATTTGGAGCATGAGGTATTTCTTTGATTGTCATCCTTTGTGTGGAGGTCGGGATCGCGCGATGGTTAACTCCTACCAACCCTTCCCATAGTAGCATGCGTGTAGTACTCTGTTTTGATGACTTGACATTTTTGCAATAAGTATGTGAGTTCTTTATGACTAGTGTTGAGTCCATGGATTATACGCACTCTCACCCTTCCACCATTGCTAGCCTCTCTAGTACCGCGCAACTTTCGCCGGTACCATACACCCACCATACACCTTCCTCAAAACAGCCACCATACCTACCTATTATGGCATTTCCATAGCCATTCCAAGATATATTGCCATGCAACTTTCCACCGTTCTGCTTATATGACATGCTTCATCATTGTCATATTGCCATTGCATGATCATGTAGTTGACATTGTATTTGTGGCAAGGCCACCATGCATAATTTTTCATACATGTCACTCTTGATTCATTGCACATCCCGGTACACCGCCGAAGGCATTCATATAGAGTCATATTTTGTTCTAGCATCGAGTTGTAATCTTTGAGTTGTAAATAAATAGAAGTGTGATGATCATCATTATTAGAGCATTGTCCCAAGAAAGGAAAAGAAAAGAAAAATAAAGAAAGGCCAAAGAAAAGAAAAAGAAAGGCCCAAAAAAAAGAAAAAAAAAGAAAAGAAAAAGGGACAATGTTACTATCTTTTTCCACACTTGTGCTTCAAAGTAGCACCATGGTCTTCATGATAGAGAGTCTCTTGTTTTGTCACTTTCATATACTAGTGGGAATTTTCATTATAGAACTTGGCTTGTATATTCCAACGATGGGCTACCTCAAATGCCCTAGGTCTTCGTGAGCAAGCAAGTTGGATGCACACCCACTTAGTTTCTTTTGTTGAGCTTTCATACATTTATAGCTCTAGTGCATCCGTTGCATGGCAATCCCTACTCACTCACATTGATATCTATTGATGGGCATCTCCATAGCCCATTGATACGCCTAGTTTATGTGAGACTATCTTCCTCCTTTTGTCTTCTCCACAACCACCACTCTATTCCAGCTATAGTGTTCTGTCCATGGCTCACGCTCATGTATTGCTTGAAAGTTGAAAAAGTTTGAAAACATTTAAGTATGAAACAATTACTTGGCTAAAATCGGGATTGTGCATGATTTGAGTATTTTGTGTGACGAAGATGGAGCAGCCAAACTATATGGCTTTAGGGTTTAGCCATTACGATCTCGAGGTAGAACAAATCTTGTAATCATATTCATCAAGATTAATCTAGCAGGAAGTAGGTTATTTCCTCGATCGAGAGAGGGCCTGAACCTGGGTAAACATCATGTCCCTAGTCTCCTGTTACCATCGATCCTCAAACGCACATCTTGGGCCTCCCTACCCGAGATCTGCCGGTTTTGACACCGACACTTGCGGCACAATATTTCGTCATCAACGCATCTGTCCTCGTGTCATACTTGCTACAAGTGTACAAGGCCTTCCGCGTTCAAGCTGAGAAGGCAAGAAGATTTCATTATTAACAGGGATAAATAGGTGGCTAGCATATCCTATTTGGTTGGCTGAAGCGTTGGAGTGCTAAAGTTCCAGGAAAGATAAAAATCCATTTTGGCGCATTTGTTTTATTGTTGTTGGAGATGAGCTACATAGTGAGATGCTTCTCTGTACAAAATCCATCTTTGGTGCATGTCGTGGTTTTGTCACGGCAGATGCCCTAGTGTAAGGACTTAGTCGTAAGGCCATCGTAACTGGGCGGTTAGCTTGTCGGGGTTGATCGGAGTCGAGAGACACGAGTTTACCCAGGTTCGGCCCCTCACGATTGAGGTAATAGCCTACGTCCGGCTTATTGCTTATTGCTTGAGGATCAATTATAAGGGAGCGGATTCACTTGACCTAGCTATCGTTCGATTGTCACCTAGTCTATCTGCCTCAAGGACTTTCCTTTATATACAGGTTGAGGTCGTACTATGATCCGTGACCCAGTATGTCTCTGACTTATCTTATTCCCTAAGTAAGAAAACTCCAGACGACTTGTACTTCCGGGTCATGAGCCGCCGTCTTCAGGTACCGGGCCCCGAGTCGGCTGACTCTGTGAACCGCCACGCTGGTCTTGTGATCTGAGTGTCATGGCCCATCTTGAGTCTTGCTCATGATCTGCCATCGATACGACCCAGCCCAATATGGCGGGTCATATTGTGGGGTTATATCCCCAACATTAGCCCCCAGATTGATTTGAATTCATTCATGTCATTCTCCAACTTGATAATTTGGCGGCTTATATTCTGTTCATACCTTCATCATCTCCGGGTCATAAAAGCTCTGGCTCATGATACTTCTGGATTTGTTATTTTTTCATGTCTTCTCATCAATGACATCATCTTCTGAAAATCCAGGAGATCCATGATGACATCACAATGAATTTGTACGCATATCCAATTATCCCAAAACCGAGGCGTCACTTGCCCCAAAAGTTATTGTGCCTCCTCGATTTTTGTGCCTGCCATTTATTCTTATCTCTTCGCCTTATAAATACACACGAGGGGGGCTTCTTTTCACTTTTACCTTGCCCCCTCGCATCTTCTTCTTCAAGCCCGAGCTCTCCCGCATCGGACCACCGCTGCCCCAGTTCGTCCGCAGCCAGCCAACTCGTCCACGACCGTGACGCCATCCGGTCTTCGTCGGGGCTTGGACAAGCATATCCGCCGTCTTCTACCGCATCCAGGTACACAAATCTCTGACCTCCAGATCTACATTATCCTTCTATAGCTCATTGGAGATCGTCAGTGTTCATT
Organism: Secale cereale; assembly: GCA_902687465.1. Taxonomy (NCBI): domain Eukaryota; kingdom Viridiplantae; phylum Streptophyta; class Magnoliopsida; order Poales; family Poaceae; genus Secale; species Secale cereale. The sequence goes on from LR738712.1 coordinate 673,382,197, forward strand.
CATACTTTGCTGCTATTGCTCGTTTAGATCTGGTATTTCCCACAAACTTTTTACCAAGCTGAAGCGGCGCTAGCTGTAATACCATTTTCGCATCTGGGAACCTTAGGTCTTCTTTAGATCTCACGATCAGACTAGCGGTTTCTTCCAGTGCTCGTCTTAGGTTTAGCGAATACTTTTCTTTCTTGAACTATTTATAGATCCATAATTGTAGGCACTCCGATAGAAACTTCTTTACCCAACACTTAGTAGAAAACTAGATATCCCAATTTGGAATAAGGCGCCTTTCATGTTTATCGGCTCATCATTGTGACTGTAGTTCTCCAGACTTAGAAATTGCTATGTTGTTAAGCCGACTCATTTTTTGTGCGACTCATCCATCGTTAATAACTATATTGTCTTATCTTTAAACATAGCTGCTAATGCACGACCTCCTTATCACATAGTTCACCAAAGAAAGTTACTGTTTTATAAATGAACCGCCACTCATACTTCTGCAGCTCTTAGCCTTACTTAGGCGTCTCATCATGGCGAGAACCACAATTTGCAACTGGGTGAGCTCCCAGGTATCTCAACTAGTGCTCAATGATTATAAGGAACAAGGTTTTCTGCCTGCTCAAGAGGTGATCGACTGGCAATCTCCTCAAGGAGAAAATGTTCCCCAACCCGACGAAGGAGTAGTCGTGGTGTTTATAAATCATCTTCTTAGGGGCTTCTCTCCACCCGGGTCAAAAAAAATCCGGGACGCCTTAAGTTTTTACAACCTTCATCCTCAAGACCTTGACCCAAACTCAGTATCCAACCTGTCCTAATTTCAAGTCCTCTGTGAGGTGTATCTGCAAAGGGAAGCTACTATTCCTCTCTTTAGGTTTTTTTTTCTACATCAATCGCCAAACTGAATGTGCGGATGGCCCTAGCCTAGAACTTGGCAGGATCTCAATCCAGAGCGGAAAGATGTTCCTTTTCCTCCAGCCACTCTGTCAAGTCACCCCAAATGATGGATCAAGACCTGGTTCTACTGTAAGAACACAACTCCTGCTGATGAGAGCCCTTTTCCGGGTTATAGACCTTATCATCTTGACCCCACTATTTAACTCCCTGGTTGGGCTCCTGCTGATGAGCGTGCTCAAGTCGCCACATATATCCAAAATTGAGGGCTTTGTTGGCCAATGGTTATCTGGGGTTGATCTAACCCAGTGCTGGATTACCTAGAGGATCCTGCCATTAAGTTGTCAAGACGACTTAATGTGCAATTATTCTGGTGACTCAAGTGACACACAATGGTACAGTCACGTTGACTTTTCATCTAATGAGATCAACAAGATCGTGAAGAAGCTACTTAGGGAGTCTCAAGAAGCCTGCAATAAGACGGGGCTGAGTCCGTTCTATGCCATTAACCCGGCTCCGCCAGTAAGTATGCATATAACTATTTGTCCAGCTCATCAATCTTCACTTAATCTGGACTTCATTTGCTAAACTTGTCAAAATTATGCAGGCCAATGCTCCATTCTGGAACAAGAAAAAGAAGAAAACACAAGCACACAAGCGTGCTCCTGCTCCGGTTGTTCGAATAAATGATCCGACCAACAATGATGACACGCCCGAGGAAAATGAGTCGGAGGTAGACCTTGACTCCCTTGGCCTTATTTTTATACAACTTGCTGATGCTCATTCTTCCCAGGGCGATGCTGAAATAGGCTGGGCTGATGATGTTGAGGTAATTTCCATCTCCTCCGGCTCAAGACCCTTATCTCCAAAGAAATCTAGGCAAGTCATTCAGAAAGTAAGATTTTCTCATCCCGACACTCATTCGGATCCAAACTTTCTTTTGAAGAAAACACAACATGAATAAAGGCACCAGATGATGTCGCTTGAGTGCGTCGGTGTTTCCGCAAGGAATAAGGGAGGATGCAGCATAGCAACAATAAGGTATTTCCCTCAGTGATGAAACCAAGGTTATCAAACCAGTAGGAGAACCACGCAACACTATGATAACCCACAAGTATAGGGGATTGCAACAGTTTTCGAGGGTAGAGTATTCAATCCAAATTTATAGATTCGACACAAGGGGAGCCAAATAATATGTGTAAGTATTAGCAGATGAGTTGTCAATTCAACCACACCTAGAGATTAATTATCTGTAGCAAGTGATCAGTAGCAAAGCAATATGATAGTTTTGATACTAGTGGCAGCAACAATAGTAACGGTAACAGTGATAACAATAGTTTTGTAACAAGTGCAATAGTAACGATAGTAGCAGTAACTTAGTAAGATCAATATAGGATAAATTCGTAGGAATTGGATCAGCAATTTATTGGATGATATTCATCATGTGACAGTCATAACCTAGGGCGATATGGCACTAGATCCAGTTCATAAATATAATGTAGGCATGTATTCTGTAAATAGTCATACGTGCTTATGTAAAGAACTTGCATGACATCTTTTGTCCTACCCTCCTATGGCAGTGGGGTCCATATTGGAAACTAAGGGATATTAAGGCCTCCTTTTAATTGAGAACCGGAACAAAGCATTAACACACGGTGAATACATGAACTTCTCAAACTATGGTCATCACCGGGAGTGGTTCCGGCTAATGTCACTCCGGGGTTGCCGGGTCATAACACGTAGTAGGTGACTATAACTTGCAAGATCAGATCTAAAACATGAATATAATGATAATATCATAAATGGTTCAGATATGAAATCATGGCACCCGGGCCCAAAGTGACAAGCATTAAGCATGACAAAGTCATAGCAACATCAATCTCAGAACATAGTGGATACTAGGGATCGGCCCTAACAAAACTAACTAGATTACATGATGAATCTCATCCAACTCCTCACCGACCAGTGAGCCTACAAAGGAATTACTCACTCCCGGTGGGGATCATCATGGAATTGGCGATGGAGAAGGACGAAGGACGAAGATCACCCTGATAGCAGTAGTAATTTGATGACGAAGGAGGAAGACCCCCCTCTCCGGAGCCCCAAACGGACTCCAGATCTGGCCTCCCGATGAAGAACATGAGGTGGCGGCTGCTCCGTCTCGTACATCATGATAATTCTTTCTCCCTGTTTTTTCTCTCCACAAATGTGAATATATAGTATCAGGGTTGACGTCTGTGGTGCCACCGGGTGGGGACAACCCACCCAGGTGCGCCAGGAGGGGGGCGCGCCTTGGTGGGTTGTGCCCACCCAGGTGCCCCCCTACGGTGGTTCTTGGCTCCAGTATTTTTCATTTATTATATGAAAAATCCTCACAAAGTTTCATTCCTTCCGAGAGCTTTTATTTCTGCACAAAAACAAACAACACCATGGTAGTTCTGCTGAAAATAGCATTAGTCCGGGGTTAGTTTCATTCAAATCATGCAAATTAGAGTCCAAAACAAGAGGAAATGTGTTAGGAAAAGTAGATACATTGGAGATGTATCACACTATGTAAACGGTACCTGCACACAAATAACAACTACTTACAACCTGACGCGTAATAACCCACAAGTGTTGGGGATCGCAACTATTTTCAAGGGTAAAGTATTCAACCCAAATTTATTGATTCGACACAGGGGGAGCCAAAGAATGCTCTCAATTATTAGCAGTTGAGTTGTCAATTCAACCACACATGGAAGACTTAATATTTGTAGGAAAGTATTTAGTAGCAAACTAGTATGGAAGTAACGATAATGGTGGCAAGAGTAACAATAGTAGTTTTGTAGTGATTGCAACAGTGACAACAGTAAAGTAACTAAGCAAGGAGCAATATGCAAAAAGCTTGTAGGCATTGGATCAGTGATGGATAATTATGTCGGATGCGATTCCTCATGTAATAGTTATAACATAGGGTGACACAGAACTAGCTCCAGTTCATCAATGTAATGTAGGCATGTATTCCGAATATAGTCATGTAGCGACCACGATCTGAATGGACCGAAGTCTCTGTGTTCTCTGTCATCTCTGGATCGGTAATGCTGACACACACAGTACTTTGAAGGATTTATAACAGAGTGGCAATCACGCACTTATTACATCGAATGTCTCAAAAGAGAACTTATTACAAAAGTATATGGCATAAGGCCATCTAATACGATAACAGCGGAAGGCTTGGAAGATAAGTGAGTCCATCAACTCCAACGGCATAGCTAAGTGCATGAAAAATGACCTAGCACACCTTACCCCTCTTCTGAAAAGTCTGCAATATAACATGTTGCAGCCCGAAACGGGTTAGCACATGGAATATGCTGGCAAGATAACACAGTAGAGAAAGTAACAGAATAAAGGCTAACACTATATGCATATTTGGCTAGTGGAGGTTATAAGGTTAAAGTTTTTGCATAAAGCCAATTTTTCCCTACAACAAAGGAATAACTTTCATTTTTAACTATCATGGTAGTTGAAACATCATTGAGAAGGTACCTCCAACTCAATCCCAATTAAAGTGGTCACCATTAACCCAAAAAATTAGTTTTAGAGTGTTGAGATCAACCAATAATTCAAGTACCAGATACTCAAGATGTCCATAACCGGGGACACGGCTAATCATGATTAGTTTGTACACTCTGCAGAGGTTTGCACAAATTTCCCCATAAGACTCGATCGCCTCCGTTGCATTTCTTGCACTGCATGGTGTTTGAGAAATGGATGACCGAGACACAGTCTTTCAGAAGCATTTACTCTTTACCCTAGGTGGACCGGTACACCTACTTTCCCCTACATCTGCTAGTCCACCACGAAAGAGCTCACACAACTTACTCAAACTATGCCAGAGCCCATAATGGCATTATGGCTGCACACAGAAGTTTCTATCATGAATAGTTTTATGATCCCTTTGAGCCTGGGTGGCATTCCATAGGAATATCACACGGTAAGCCCGGGATCTCCTTGGACAACACTGGTAACCCCAGGTGCCCTGGCAAACCACTGGTAACCCCAGGGTGCCACAACTAATCCACCCAAATGTGTATTAAAGTAGTCACCTTAAGTTGAACCATTAATTAACACCTCACATCTGTCATGGATACTCTCAAACCCAATCCACGTCTACGAGCATAGCATAGCATCCTAAGCATAACGTAGAAGTAACTCCCAAGGGTTTGAAAATAATGCAGGTAATAGGTTCTACCTCAATCTACTTCCAAGACCCACAAGTTAAGAGATCCTACTCATGCAATGTGTGAGGGTTTGATATAATGCATAAAAACTGGGTAATAAAGGGTATCATCAAAGTGTTACTTGCCTTGCTGATGATTCGCAAAACCTAGGGACTCGTAGTAGCACGCTTCGCACCCCGGGAATTCTATCGCAAGCAAACAATAGCATACATAAGCAACCAAGCAAATATGCACATGTAAAACTCCAAATAAGAAGATCTAACCATAAAGTTCAACTTAAGAACTCCGGTTTGCAAAAAGAATCAAATAAAAAATGAAGCAACGAAACTCAAACTACGAACGAAACAAGATCCGTTTACTAGATTGAACTAAAGTCAAATTTTACAGTATCAAAAATGTCGGTGTACTAAAGTAGGGGTACCTTAGTATCCCGACTTGTGCACGGGCAGTAGCAGCGTCCCGTGGCCGGGCTCGCCACGCGCCTGCCAAGGCCCGCTCTGGATCCCTTAGAGCCATTCAAGAACAAAGTATCCAAGTTAAAGAAACAAGGCCCCGGCAAGAGGAGCTTGCCGGGAAGGCCGTACCAGGCTCAAGACCACCCCTTTGGCACAAGACCCTGGCAAGAGGAGCTTGTCAGGAAGGCCAAACATGGCATTTTAGAAGACTTGCCGTGGCGCATCGCGCGCCCCGGCAAGGCCCGGAGAGCGACAAGCTTCCGGGCGCGGCAAGGTAGCCACCGCGGCAAGGCGCTTGCCGCGGAAAGCTCCCACTATGTGCCCGCGCTCCAGCTCATCCGGCCACGCGTCGCCCTGGGGCCCTTCCAGGTGCACGTGGCGGAAGACTGTGCAGCCTGGGGTACTCCGTGGCGAGCCGCGATGACGAGGCCACCCTCGTGGCGAACGGAGACGCCCTGACGGACACTTTTTGCACTGTTTGGGGCGACGGCGACGGGCATTCAATGCCCTTGTCCCCCACCGTCAGGGTTAGGTATAGACAACTGTACATACACTGTTCCAACTACCACCATTTTTACGTTTTTACCCTCGCCTACGTTGCCACCTGTCGGTGACCCCTTTGACCTATAAAAGGAGGCCCATGCGCAACGTAGGGGGGGTTCCGATCCTTGATCACTCTCACGCTCGGTGTAGCTAGCAACCAGCTCTACAGCCCTTCGTGCTCCCGAGCCAAGAACACAATACAACCAAGGTAGGAGTAGGGTTTTACGCATCCGTGCGACCCGAACCTGGGTAAACTGCCCGCGTGCTCGCCTCGATCTGCTCTTCGTGCTCCCTCCGCTCCCTTGCCGTATCGAAAAGGGGCTCCGGTTCCATAGGTGTTCGTGGGTGATCAGTTTCCCCGACATCTTTGGCGCGCCAGGTAGGGGGCGTCGAGGTTGTGCGAACCTGATCCGGCGTTCACGCGGGCGCAGCCTTCAGCAACTCCATCAACTTCATTAACTTCATCGACATGCCGCCGAAGAAGAAAGCTTCGGAGGTGGGAGGCCCGTCCGCGTCAGTCCCGCCACCACCAGAACCAACGGTTGGTGGGGTAGACGCTGGCGGAAGGACGGACGCCGGCGAGGAAACTCACGGCGCCGCCAAATCCAGGGACAAAACGGACGACCGAGCGCACTCCAAGACCTCGGCGTCCGTGCACACACCGCGCCCCTCTCAGGAGGTGCCGGAACGACAGCGGCGTGGTAAGCAGGGTACCATCCACTTGCTGGGCCAAGGACAAGTTGGCGGGTCGCGGGACGCTCAAGGCCAACGTGCTGGCACGAGCAAGGCGCGGTCGCCGGGGCGAGACCCTGCTCCTTCTAACGCAGTTAGGAGTCCGAGCATATCTCGCTCCTCGCACCGCTCGCCACCGCTCCCCTCCACTCCGGCAGAAGCTCTAGCTAGAGCTCAGCTACTCCTCGACTTCCCTCCAGCGGCAGACAAGGCCGAAGACTAGAGGGCCACCATCCAAAGCCTCATCGCCTTCGCCAACAACGACACGCCGCAGCAGCCGGCGACGTCGCGGCCGCGGCAAGTCAGCCAGGCGCGGGCTGATGGAGACAAGACCGCCGGGGACAAGACCGCCGGGGGTGCAACAACCGTGCACTCCCCGCCCCGAAGGCCGAAATCGCCGACTCGTCGGATCAACATCGACGACGACTCCACAGCGTCGTCGGACCCACGAGTTTGCCGCAATCAGCGCCAAGTCCTCGACGACAGACGACAAGAAGACGCTCGAACCCGCATCGAGCGTCGAAGAGAAGCGCGACGACAGTCCGACCAGCGCGCTGGGACCGCTGTCGACATGCACGCGCCCGGAGAACCGGGCGACTTGCCGTACGCGGCAGGTTGCCCTGCGTTCACCCGTGAGCTGCGGCAGGTCCAGTGGCCCAGCATGAAGAACTTCAAGCCCGACATACCCGAGAAGTACGACGGCAAGACCCATCCCTCAGAGTTCCTCAGCATCTACACCATCGCGGTGCAGGCTGCCGGGGGACGCAATGAGAAGATACTAGCAAACTATTTCCCGCTCGTGCTCAAGCCAAATGTCAGATCTTGGCTCATGCACTTGCCAGAGAACTCCATCTCTTCTTGGGCAGACCTGTGACACCAGTTTGTCGGCGCCTTTACGGGCGGCCACAAGCCCCATGGCCAGGAAAGTGATCTCCACATACTTGCCCAGAAGGAGGGAGAGTCCTTGCGAAAGTACATCCAAAGATTCAGCCGCGTCCAGCACAACATCCCGGATGTCCACCCTGCCGCGGTTATTAGCGCGTTCCACCAGAACGTGCGTAATCGCCGCATGAGGGAGGAAATGGCGATGTGCAAGATACGAGACGTCAGCGAGCTCTATGCCCTGGCCGACAAGTGTGCGCGCGCTGAAGAAGGGAGGAGACTCCCCGGAGAGGATGCTGGAGCAGGGGGAACAGACAGCGAGGATGCCGCCCCGGCAAGGAAGAACCGGAGGCGGAACAACAAGAAGAAGAAGAACAAGGAAGTACTGGCCGTCGAGCAATCCGGCAAGGAGGCTGGCGCCAAGAAAGCTCAGGCTGGTGGCTCCGGCAAGGAAGCCACCACCGTAGCGGCCGCCAACAAGCAAGACGACTCCGACAAGCAGTACTTCAAGATCCACCGCACCAAGGGCCACGATCTCCAGAACTGCAAGAGGGTCAAGTACCTCGTCGAACAGCAGAAGGCTGAGTACGAGCGACGCGACAAGGAGAAGGCCCAAGGAGGCAGAGGAGAGTCCGGCAAGAAGCGGCCATTCAATGGCCAGGGAGGACGCCGCGGCAAGGCTAAGCAGCGGCAAGGAGATAGACCTCCCCGCGGCCGCGACAAGGACGAAGACGAAGACGACGATGAAGACATGGACGACGGAGACAACAGCGAGCAGGAGTTCCAGAAGGCCACATAAGTTCTGTGCGTCGATGGAGGTACCTCTCTACATACTTCCCACCGCCAACTCAAGCAATGGGTACGGGAAGTTAATGCAGCAGAGCCACCAGTCGAGTCGCGCAAACTTTTGAAGTGGTCTAGCACGCCCATCATCTTCGACATTGAGGATCACCCTGACCGCACAACTGCGGTCGGGTGCTTGCCGATGTTGGTTTTGCCAACCATCCGCAACCTCAAGGTCACCAAGATGCTGGTTGACGGCGGGGCCGGCCTGAACCTGATCTCCTCTGCTGTAGTCCGAAAGCTGCAGATCCCCGACAGCGAGCTCGAGGAAACCGGAACTTTCCAAGGAATTAACCCGGGAAGGAGCAAGCCGAAGGGAAGATCACACTGGCAGTAACCTTTGGCGGAGAGCTCAACTTCAGGACTGAGAGGATCACCTTTGACGTTGCCGACATCCCGTTGCCATACAACGGGATACTTGGCCGTCCAGCGCTCGCCAAGTTCATGGCAGCCTCTCATTACGCCTACAACGTGCTCAAGATGCCAGGCCCGATAAGCGTCATCTCTGTCCCCGGCGACAAGAAGGACGCGCTTATTTGCGCCGACAAGATCTACCGGGATGCAGTAGCCGCAGCAGATAGCAAGACACTTGCCGCTGAAGCTCCCGGGGGGAAGAACAAGACCAAGTCCGGCAAGAGCTCTGGGGCCCACTCCGGCAAACGCACCTCTTCGGAGTGCTGCGCTGCCATCGAGGACGCGCCATCGAGCTCCACCGGCAAGTGCAAGAAGGGAATGGCAGCTCCACCTGCAACCAAGAAGGTGTCCGCCAAGGAGGACGGCACTGGTGGTACTTTCACCATCAGTGCCACGCTCGATCCTAAATAGGAAAGCGCACTCGTTGCTTTCCTGCGGGCGAATGTCGACGTGTTTGCATGGCAACCGTCTGACATCCTCGGCGTTCCCAGGAAAGTGATTGAGCACAAGCTTGCCGTTTGTCCTCACGCGCGGCCCGTCAAGCAGAAGGTCAGAAAGCAAGCAGTGGAGCGCCAAGAGTTTATTGCCGATGAAATCAAGAAGTTGGAAGCAGCAGGCCTTGTTAGGGGTGTGCTTCATCCCACGTGGCTGGCCAACCCTGTTGTCGTGCGCAAAGCTAATGGGAAGTGGAGGCTTTGTATAGACTTCACTGATGTGAATAAAGCTTGTCCCAAAGATCCATTTCCCTTGCCGCGTATTGACCAGATCGTTGAATCCACGGCTGGATGTGAGTTGCTTTCATTCCTTGATGCATACTCCGGGTACCACCAGATATTTATGGCTGAAGAGGATGAAGAGAAGACCGCATTCATTACTCCATGTGGCACCTATTGCTTCATACGCATGCCCTTTGGATTGAAGAATGCGGGATCAACATTTGCAAGGGTGGTCCACACCGCTTTTGAGCCACAGATACACAGGAATGTAGAAGCTTACATGGATGATATAGTGGTCAAGAGCAAGGACAAGGATACCCTGATTCAAGACCTGGATGAAACTTTTGCGAATCTGCGCAAGATACAACTCAAGCTTAACCCCGAGAAGTGTGTGTTCGGAGTCCCTTCCGGCAAGCTTCTCGGGTTCTTTGTGTCCTAGAGGGGGATTGAAGCCAATCCCGACAAGATCAAAGCCATAGAGCAGATCGAAGCTCCGAAGCGCGTCAAGGATGTACGAAGGCTTGCCGGCTGCGTGGCTGCCCTCAGCAGGTTCATTTCTAAGTCCGCAAAACGCGCCCTGCCGTTTTTCAAAATCTTGAAAAAGGCGGGTCCAATGAGATGGACTCCGGAAGCGGAGGCAGCGCTGCAGGACTTGAAAGGATACCTGTCCTCCACTCCAATACTTGTCGCACCTAGGCCACAAGAGAAGTTGCTGCTATACATAGCAGCAACCAATCAAGTGGTTAGTGCTGCGTTGGTAGCGGAAAGGGAGGCAGATGAGGAATCCACAGCCCCGACAAGCACATCCAGCGACAAGCAGGGGGCTTCCCCGACAAGCTCTGGCCCCGACAAGGATGAGTCTGCGCAGATACAATAAGAAGTGCGGAAGAAGATGGTGCAGCGCCCAGTTTACTTTGTCAGTTCCCTCTTGCAGGGGGCTAGGTCAAGGTACCCTGGAGTACAGTAGTTGCTTTTCGGCCTCCTCATGGCCTCGAGAAAGTTGCGCCACTACTTCCAAGCACACGAGATAATAGTGGTCACTCGCTTCCCGCTGAAGAGGATATTGCAAAATCCAGAAGCAACAGGTAGGATTGTCGAGTGGGCACTGGAGCTGTCAAGCTTTGGTCTTAAGTTTGAAAGTACTTCAACTATCCAGAGCAGAGCATTGGCAGAGTTCATAGCAGAGTGGACACCAACGCCGGACGAAGAGATTCCAGAGACAAACATCCCCGTCAAAGAAGCAAGCAGAGAATGGATAATGTACTTCGATGGTGCCTTCTCACTGCAAGGCGCCGGCGCTGGCGTGTTGCTTGTCGCGCCCACCGGCGAGCACCTCAAGTACGTCGTCCAGATGCACTTTCCCAAGGAGCAAGCAACAAACAATACTGCAGAGTATGAAGGTTTGCTTGCCAGCCTTAGAATAGCAGCAGAACTTGGGATCAAGAAGCTGATTGTGCGGGAAGATTCGCAGTTGGTTGTTCGACAAGTGAACAAGAGCTACCAAAGCCCATTGATGGAAGCTTACGTCGACGAAGTGAGAAAGCTTGAAGAGCACTTTGAAGGCATACAAATGGAGCATGTTCCAAGAGCTCAGAATGACGTCGCAGACGGCCTATCAATGTGTGCTGCACTAAAGCTACCTGTGGAACCAGGGATCTTCGTGCTCAAGCTAACTCAACCATCCGTTACACCATCAGTTGGGCAAAGCAAGAAGAGAAAGTTGATCTCCGACGACTACTTACCAGCGGATCTTCCTGAAGCCGCCGCCAAGGTCCCCAAGATCAACGCCCAAGTTGCTGAGGAACAGTCTGCTCCCGCGGACCCAAGGGTCCGTACAGTTGAAGCAGGCGTTCCCGACAAGTCTTGTCCCGGCAAGCTTGCCGGGGAACGTCTAGCTCCGGCCGAGCCGCAGGTTCTCGCCGTGGAAGCTGACGTTCCCGCAGCAGCAATGATGCCTTTAGTCCTTGTTGTTGAGCCTCAGGCTCCAGCATGGGCACAGCAAATTGTCCGTTTTCTTCAAACTGGAGAACTTCCCGAAGAGCCAGAAGAGGCAGAGAGAATAACCAGGCAGTCAAGTATGTACCAGTTCGTCGGCAATGAACTGTACAGAAGAAGACTCAATGGTGCTAGATTGAAGTGCATTCCCCGGGAAGATGGGCAGAAGCTGTTGGCAGAGATACATGGAGGCATATGTGGCCCCCACGTTGGCGCAAGAGCACTTGCCGGCAAGGCGTTCCAGCAAGGTTTCTTTTGGCCAGAAGCCCTCCAAGATGCAACTGCACAAGTAACCAAGTGTGAAGCGTGCCATTTCCATGCCAAGCAAATACATCAACCAGCTCAAGCTCTCCAGACGATCCCTTTGTCCTGGCCATTTTCGGTCTGGGGGCTCGATATCCTCGGCCCCTTTCCCCGTGCAGTCGGGGGCTTTGAGTACTTGTACGTTGCCATCGACAAGTTCACAAAGTGGCCGGAAGTGGAACCAGTGAGAAGGCTGACCGCACAGTCAGCAGTCAAGTTCTTCAAGTCAATTGTTTGCCGTTTTGGAATCCCTAACAGGATCATCACCGATAACGGCACACAATTCACAAGCCGCACCTTCATGCAATACGTCCAAGACCTTGGCTCCAAGGTCTGCTTCGCTTCTGTTGCTCACCCAAGGAGCAATGGTCAAGCGGAGAGGGCAAATGCTGAAGTGCTGCGCGGACTCAAGACAAGAACTTTCGACAGGCTGCACAAATGCGGAAGAAACTGGATTGAAGAGTTGCCGGCGGCTCTTTGGTCAATCAGGACGACACCAAATCGAGCCACTAGACAGACAACCTTTGCTCTTGTCTATGGAGCAGAGGCAGTTCTCCCCACGGAACTCGTATACGGGTCGCCTCGAGTGCTCGCTTATGACGAGCTCGAGCAAGAGCAGCTGCGGCAAGATGATGCACTGCTCCTCGAGGAGGACCGTCTTCAGGCCGTTGTACGAGCTGCTCGATACCAGCAAGCTTTGCGCCGCTACCATAGCCGCAAAGTTAAGGCCAGAAGTCTCGAGGAAGGCGACCTTGTTCTTCGGTGTGTTCAGTCTGCCAAGAATCCCAACAAGTTGACGCCGAAGTGGGAAGGCCCTTATCGGGTGAGACAAGTCACAAGGCCCGGCGCTGTCCGCCTTGAGACCGAAGAGGGCTTACCGGTGAGCAACTCCTGGAACATTGAGCACCTTCGCAAGTTTCACCCATAAGGCGCAGTTGCCGTGATCCGCTCCGGCAACCACCTTTTGTACAAGTCTTGCCGCTGCTGCATGTAAACCTTTGTACAAAGCCGGGCGCAGACCCCGTGCATCAGTAAAGCTATTGTGCTTTGCACAACTTGTCGTTTCATGCATTTTCCTTTTTTTTACTTGCATGTATTATATGACACCTCGTGCATCACACACCCCCGGTAAGCAATAATGAGCCGCAAGGCTCCATATCTATGTTTCCTCCTTTTCTCTTTTCTCTCAAGCAGAAGAAGGATTCCTCACGCACAAGTTTGCCGGGGGG
>LR738712.1:673395510-673441311 GCA_902687465.1 Secale cereale
GGGGAGGAGACAGTAGTATGGACCAAGTGCCGTTCAAGAAAGCCTCGCCTTGCCGGGAAGCAAACCGCACACAAAAGCTAAGTAACCAAAGATTGAGCATTCAAATTTTTAATTTTTAACTTCTTAGTTATCTTCCTTGAACGACCACACTTTGTATGGAAAACCTGTGCGCGGAGGAACTTACCCGTGGCTAGCCGCACCCTTACTTTGTTTCGAGCACGCTCAACGGCTTAAGTGAGCTGCGACAAGTGTCGCGCCCTTACTTCGTTTTCGAGTTCGCTCAACAACCTAAGTGTGCCGCGACTAGCTGCGGCAAGGTTTCTTGCCGGTAGAGGTATTGCCGGCAGGCTGCTGAAGTTCCGCACTCAGCGCTCGCGGCAAGGATCCCTTTGTCGGCAAGTTCCCTAGAAGCGTAGGGTAAAAGCATACAAAGTAAAGGAGTCGAACAAAGGGAGTAACACTGCATTAACTACCCAAAATAAAGTTATATTACAAGATGACTTGTCGATGTTCTGATAAACTACTGTCCATGACTTAATTGGCAGCGACAAGGGAAGCGGAAAGAAAACAGCCTAGTCTACGCGGTCGCCGTCGACTCTTCTGATCTTGCCCACCTTGGCCACGATGGGGGCGACAAGAGCCTTCAGCGCTTCCTGGTCGGCGTCGGGCGGCAAGGTCCGGAGGACATTGTCGAGGTTGATCCCGGGGTTGCGGTAGACTATCTTCGTCAACACTCTCTCCACAACTCCCGTGCAAAGGCTGCGTGCCTCGTTCGCCAGCTGCGTGGGGATTCTCTCCCAGAGCTGCTCGAGGGCCGGCACCACTCCCCTGAAGAATAAGCTCAGCTTGGCGCTGTGAGGGAGGTTCGCGTCGGGGGAGTACCCGAGGTGCTCTGTCCCTAGCGCCGCCATCTCCCTATCGATGTCAGCGGCGGCGGCGACGAGCTCCTCGGTCCACTGCTCCACCGCCTGCCTGAAGTTATTTTGGGTAAGGGCGGCGCTGTCCAACAGCGCCCTCTCAGCCCGGAGATATTCCTTCAGCTTCGTCTCCCTGTTCCTGGCGCCGTCAAGTGATTCAGTGAGGGTGGACAGCTTCAATTCCAAGTCCGCGATGGAATCCTTGGCGATGGCGAGCTCCTTGCCCTTGTCGGAGAGACGGACCTGCAGCTCCGAGTGGCTGTGGGCGTCTTTCTCCCTCTCCAGTATGAGCGCGGCAACCTTCTCCTCGCTCGTCTTCAAGTTGAGCTCCAACTGTGCCACCCTCGCCTCCAAGTCTCTATTGGCGGTCTCTGCAGCTGCGGCGACATCCCTCGCTTCCTGCAGAGCCCCGCCAAGGGACTGCTCGCGCGCGGTAAGGTCGTCCTCATGGCTATCGAGGTCGACCTTCCGCTGCCTCAGCTCTCCTTCCCGCTGAGACAGATCTTCGGCGGCAAGCCGTTGCTGCTCCTCTGCCTTGGCCTTTTCGAGGACGAACGCCCGGTGCACCTCGGCGAGCTCCTCCCGCTCCTCCGCCAAGGACCGGAGGGCCGCCTGGTTGGCGGCGCGGAGTTCCTCGGCGCGTTTCTCCAAATCGACGCCTGCCTTGGCAGCCAGAGCCTCTCGGGACTCCAGCTTGGCCTGCCTGGCACGGTACAAGGCCAGAAGCCTGCGCAGAAGCTGCTCCTCCTCGGGCTCGTTGCTGCTGCCGGGCGCGTCGACGAACTTCAGCCCCGCGGAGGCGAGGACTTCCCCATCAAAGACCTCCCCCTCCGCGGGCGCCCTTGACGAAGAAGCCCATGGAAGTTGGATGAAAACTCCTTTTCCGGGCTCCAAGTAGGCGCCAGTTCCGGCCGTGGCGGCGGCAGGGTCGGCGGTCGGCGCAGCGTCAAACGCTCCTGCGGCCTCAGGGCCGTCAGTGCGACCGCCGGTCCCCTCCTCAGCCGCCGCATCGGCGTCCCTGGTTGCCTCTTCGACGGCAGGCTCCTCGGTGCCGACCGTCTCTTCGGTAGCCGCGGCATCGCCAGCGTTGCCGCGCGCGGGCTCCTCGGTGGTGGCCTCCGCCTCCATAGGCTCTGGAGCGGACGAGTCTGAAGACAAGAAGAAGAAAGAAGAAAATCATCGACAAGCAAATATCCAAAAAGAGAAGTTCAAGAGAAGAAAACTACAAGGGTTACCTGCGCGGGCCTCTTCTTCGACGAGGTCCCTCGCCGGGGGGTCCTCCCTTGGCGGCGTGGTAGTAGTCCCCGCCGGCGGAGGGCCGCTGGCGCCTTCCCTTGGCGGGGTGCTCGCCCTTGGCGGAGTACCCGCCCTTGGCGGAGTACCCTCCCTCACCGGGGAGCTCCTCCTTGGCGGGGAGGTTGAGACGAGCGCCTCGTCGGGAGCAGTCTCGGGACGCTCCTGAGGCTGCGGCTCTGCTTCTGCACAAATCAACAAACAAACAAGACGATTAATAAGAATGAGAAGCCCACCCGCGCCCGACAAGCGAAGAAGTAAACAGAAGACTTACGCTGGGGGCTGCGCTGGGGGCTGCTCTGTGGGGCAGCCGGCTGGTCCGGCAAGTTCGTCGCTGGCGCATCCCCCGCTGCTGCGACGGGCTCGTCCTCGAGGTCCACCACCGGGATCTTGGCCCTCTTCGCCACCCTTTGGGCCAGGGTCCTGGAAGACAAACATCAAACTGAATCAGACAAAGAAGATTCAAAACAAAGAGCAACAAACGAAGGAAACAAGAATTGCAAGTACTTACTCTTCCTCCTCCTCGTCGGAACTGAGAACGGAGAAGTCGAAGTCTGCCTCGCGCGGACCGGCGCGAGGAGCTGGAGGAGTAGGCGCCCTCGGCCGCTTGCCGGGAGCGGGGTCGATGGTCTGCGAAGACCCCGCTCCGGTCGTCGCCAAGGCTCGAGGAGCGGTGGAGCCCGTGCGGGAAGATCCTCCCCCAGCCGCTGCGGAGGCGCGAGGCGCCCCCTTGACGGCCTTGCTCGTCGTGGTGGCACGCGTCGAGCGACGCTGCGGCTGCTGGCCCGCCGGCTGCTTCGCCGCGTCTGCAGCCTTGCGGAGACGCTTCTTCGGTTGAGGCGGAGGACTTGGTGGTCGTGGAGAACTCCCCGAGGATGAAGAAGAGTCATCAAGGCCCAGAGACCCACCCGAGTCTTCTGAAGAGTCACCCGATTTGGCGCCTTGCTCGGCGGGCTCGCTCGACTCTGTGCCTTGCCCGGCAGCCTCGCTCGTCTCGGCGGGCTGCCCGACAGGCTTTATCAGTTTGAGGATCTCTTCCTCCTCGGCCCGACTCACCGCGTCCGCTGCATCCGCCTCGTCCAAGGAGTACCCAAACTCGCCCGCGGCCTCGGCTACGGCTGCCTCCTCCATCCTGGTGGCGATATACGCCACCTCCCGGTCGGTGGTGTCGCGGGTGAGACCTTTCTTCTCATCGAGATTGAGCGGCAGCTCCACCAAGTTGTCGAAGAAGGTTGGCGCGGCTTCATCAGAAGGCGCCAGCCAAGTGGGGTCAACCCCGTGGGAGTCGCTCAACGACATCGCCGCGCGGATAGCACTAAGCGACGAATTGTTGCATAGTGGAACTACCCCCCGCGGCGAGGCGAACCACTCCGGGTGCTTGGCGTCGTGCTTGAATAGCTCACGGAGCATCCCTTTGAGCTCCAGGACAGTGAAGTTATAGTTAAGGCCAGGGCGCAGCCTCATACAGTCTGCCGCGTTGCCGAAATCCCAAGCAGGCCTCTTCCTCTCCTGCAAGGGAGCAATGCGCCGGCGAAGGAAATCTGCCCCGACCTCACCTACAGTAAGATTGGCTTGCCGGAGGCGAAGAATCCTAGTGAGGGCTATCTTCAGCTTCTTGTCCTCCGGGGCCAGATCGCTCCAGTCCTTGCCGCGCACTATTGCAGCACGGCGCGGGGAGGTAAACTGCCGGGGTCCATCCTCCATGATCCAGCACCAGTCGGCCCTCCACTCCTCCCACTTGCCGCGGAGCTCTCCAATCAAGTATGCCTCTTTCTTATTGAGCCTAAAGATCCAAGAAATCCCACCAGACAGAGGAGACCCAGACTCTACCCGAGGCGTAAAAAAATGGCGGAAGAGGGCTACGTTGGGGTTGACTCCGACAAAGTTCTCGCACAGATGTGCGAAAACGGCCATGGTTAAGACTGCGTTCGGGGTGAAATCCAGAAGATGAAACCCGTAGGTGTTCATAACGTCGCAGAAGAATTCGGAGTATGGAGGGCAGAGTCCGCAATGGAAGAACAGGGCAAAGTAAGGATAACCTCCCGGGAACATGTCGCAGGCTTCGGCGGGGAGAACCCTGGTGCGCGGGTGAGCTTTCGTCTCCCTCGACCAGAAGAGGTAGAACTTGTCCTTCAGCTCCCTCGCGCCAAGCCTCGGCGGGAAGACCACCATTTTCTTCCGCATTGCTGCTAGCTTCGCCGCCCGGTCGGTCTTCGCGGTTTTCGCCTTGTCGCTCTTCGGGGCCATGGCGGGGACAGCGAAGGAGGCCGGCGGCGCTGGGGAGGCTGGCGGCGGCGGAAGAGGGGCGGAGCGCTGCTCTCTTTCGACCTTCGGGGAGGAGGAGAGCGGCGGGGGTTTCTGGAGGTTGAAGAAGCAATGAAGCGAATGGGGGAAACTGCCCCTGTTTCCTCTGCTTTTAAGGGGGGAAGGGGGGGGGGGGCGTTCCGCATTTCTCCCATTAAAGAAACAGGCCACGATCTCTCCCACGACGCCGCAATCAACGCGTGCCGTTAGGGAGGGACGCGGCGGATACAGAGTGGGATACGGCGCGCCGTGGGCCGCGTGTGCCCGTGCACTGTTTTGGGCCTGGCCCAACAGCGCTCGGCACCGTGTGTGGCCCAGGCCCGGGGGCTCCTGTCGGTGTACTAAAGTAGGGGTACCTTAGTATCCCGACTTGTGCACGGGCAGTAGCAGCGTCCCGTGGCCGGGCTTGCCACGCGCCCGCCAAGGCCCGCTCTGGATCCCTTAGAGCCATTCAAGAACAAAGTATCCAAGTTAAAGAAACAAGGCCCCAGCAAGAGGAGCTTGCCGGGAAGTCCGTACCAGGCTCAAGACCACCCCTTTGGCACAAGACCCTGGCAAGAGGAGCTTGTCAGGAAGGCCAAACATGGCATTTCAGAAGACTTGCCGTGGCGCATCGCGCACCCCGGCAAGGCCCGGAGAGCGACAAGCTTCCGGGCGCGGCAAGGTAGCCACCGCGGCAAGGCGCTTGCCGCAGCAAGCTCCCACTATGTGCCCGCGCTCCAGCTCATCCGGCCATGCGTCGCCCTGGGGCCCTTCCAGGTGCACGTGGCGGAAGACTGTGCAGCCTGGGGTACTCCGTGGCGAGCCGCGATGACGAGGCCACCCTCGTGGCGAACGGAGACGCCCTGACGGACACTTTTTGCACTGTTTGGGGGCGACGGCGACGGGCATTCAATGCCCTTGTCCCCCACCGTCAGGGTTAGGTATAGACCACTGTACATACACTGTTCCAACTACCACCATTTTTACGTTTTTACCCTCGCCTACGTTGCCACCTGTCGGTGACCCCTTTGACCTATAAAAGGAGGCCCATGCACAACGTAGGGGGGGGTTCCGATTCTTGATCACTCTCACGCTCGGTGTAGCTAGCAACCAGCTCTACAGCCCTTCGTGCTCCCGAGCCAAGAACACAATACAACCAAGGCAGGAGTAGGGTTTTACGCATCCGTGCGGCCCGAACCTGGGTAAACTGCCCGCGTGCTCGCCTCGATCTACTCTTCGTGCTCCCTCCGCTCCCTTGCCGTACCGAAAAGGGGCTCCGGTCCCATAGGTGTTCGTGGGCGATCAGTTTCCCCGACAAAAACCTTGTTCAAGTTGGTTAAACGGAAAGAGGGCTTCGAGACGAAGATCTAGGTGCTTGAATCGCCTGATTCCGACTTACGAGCGAACAGAAAAACTAAAAATAAGATCAGGGCAGAAATCGCGATCGAAAATAATCACGGAAAAACCCTTAAAAAGAAAAACGGACGAACAGGCTAATGAACGAACGTTCGCTGTCTGCTACTAAAAGACGAAAAGCGTTCGTTAAAACGAACGAACGGACGAACGTCCGCTACTTAACTAAACCGACGGAAAAACCGAACCGATCTAAATAAAAAAACAGATCTAGGGTTTCGAAAATAAAACCGACCGGTTTAAAAAAACCCGGCAACGGCGGCGGCTTCTCCGGCGCGGCGGCGCTCCGGCGAGGCTGCGGGACGGCGACGGCGGCTGTGGCGGCGAAAAGTGGCAGCGGCGGCGCGCTTCCCGAGGCGGGCGGGCGGCGGCTAGGGTTGGCTGGCGGGGCGCGGCTGGGGTTGGCGGGCGGCTTGGGCCTCGGCTTTTTAAAGGGGCCGGCCAGGGGAGTCCTAGTCGGTTACGGCCCGACTAGGTCGGTTGACCTTTTTTTTTCTAAATAGTCCTGACGCGGCAAAACGGGCGAATTTTTTTACTAAACGGACTCGAAAAATTCCAAAATTAATTTTCACTGTCCTCTAATAATATTTAGGACAAAGTGAACATTTTTCCCGGACCTAAATGCAATTTTAAAAAACGCTTATTTTTCCTAAGCAAATAAAATTGCAAATAAATCCGAATAAAATACCAAAAGTGATTTTAATATTTTCCTCCAATATTTCTTTTATCTGGAGAAGTCATATTATCTCCGCTCATATATTTTATTAAGAAATATTTTTCAGTGAGAAAATAATTAAAACCAAAGTGATCCTCGTACCGGTATTTGAGAAAACTAAAATACGAAAACGGTAAAATCCCCAACTCTCTCAGTGGGTCCTTGAGTTGCTTAGAATTTCCTGGATCGCAACACACGAATGCGATAAAACATGTTATGCAATATGATCTATGTATAACATTCCAAATTGAAAATTTGGGATGTTACAAACCTACCCCCCTTAGGATGAATCTCGCCCTCGAGATTCGGGTTGGCTAGAGAATAGGTGTGGATGGTCCTTGCGTAGATCATCCTCTCGTTCCCAGGTGGCTTCATCTTCAGTATGGTGACTCCACTGAACTTTGCAGAACTTGATAACCTTGCTGCGGGTGACTCTGCTTGCAACCTCGAGCATCCTGACTGGTTTCTCCTCATAATTTAGATCACTATCCAACTAAATCGCTTCTAGGGGCACTGTGTCTCCTAAAGGAATATCAGCCATCTCAGCCTGGCACTTCTTAAGCTGAGAAACGTGAAACACGTGATGAACTCCTGAAAATCCTTCGGGTAACTCTAACTTGTAGGCAACCTCTCCCATGTGTTCCAAAACATGGTTTGGTCCCACAAATCTCGGGGCTAACTTTCCCTTAACTCCAAAACGTTTAACTCCCTACAGAGGCGTCACTCTTAGGTACGCCGTGTCTCCGATTTCATAGACTACTTCCTTGCGCTTCGAGCCTGCATAACTCTTCTGCCTGGACTGAGCTACCTCCAGTCTATCTCGAATCAGCTTAACCTTCTCTTCTGATTCTTTGATCAGATCTGGTCCAAATAACTGACGGTCTTCAACTTCATCCCACATCAACGGCGTTCGGCATCTCCTCCCGTACAATGCTTCGAACGGTGCCATCTTCAAACTAGCCTGGTAACTGTTGTTGTACGAGAACTCTGCATAAGGCAAGTTGTCGTCCCAACTAGATCCATAATCCAATGCGCAAGCTCTCAACATGTCCTCCAGAATCTGATTGACTCTCTCGGTCTGTCCATCTGTCTGCGGGTGAAAGGCTGTACTGAACTCTAGCCTGGTTCCCAAAGTCTGGTGTAGCTGATGCCAAAACTTTGATGTGAACTGTGTTCCTCTATCTGATACGATGGTCCTCGTAACTCCATGCAGACATACGATCCTGGTCATGTATATCTTGGCCAACTTCGCACTGGTTTACGTGGTTTTCACAGGGATAAAGTGGGCTACTTTGGTCAAGCAATTCACTACTACCCAGATTGAGTCATAACCCGATCGGATCCTGGGTAATCCAGTGATAAAGTCCATGCCAAGCTTATCCCACTTCCATTCGGGTATCGACATAGGCTGTAGTAGTCCTGCTGGCTTCTGATGTTCTGCCTTCACTCTCTGGCATACATCACATACGACTACGTACTCGGCAATGTCCTTCTTCATTCCCATCCACCAGAAACGTTCCTTCAAATCCAAATACATCTGAGTGTTTCTGGGGTGTATCGAGTATGGCGAATCATGTGCTTCCTATAGTATCAACTTCCTGATTTCGGCGTTGTTGGGCACATAGATTCGGTCCTCAAACCACAAGGTGTCGTGTTCGTCCTCACGAAAACCCTTGGCTTTTCCTTCACTCATCTTCTCCTTTATCTCGGCAATCTCTTTGTCATCCTTCTGGGATTCTCGTATCTTTCGCAACAGTGTTGACTGAACCTCCAATGTTGCAACAAAACCTCTAGGAACTATCTCCAAACGAAGCTCCCTGAGATCTTCTGCTAACCCCTTCAGCCATCCTCCATTTACTAGGGTATTGGCATAACTCTTCCGGCTCAAAGCGTCTACCATGATACTGGCCTTGCCTGGATGATAGTGTAGCTTCATATCATAATCCTTTATGAGCTCCAACCATCTCCTCTGTCTGAGGTTCAACTCCTTCTGAGTGAAAATGTACTTCAAACTCTTGTGATCCGTGTACACATCACAACGATTCCCAATAAGGAAATGTCTCCAGGTTTTGAGCGCATGCACTACAGCTGCTAGCTCCAAATCGTGCGTAGCATAATTTAACTCGTGCGGTCGAAGTTGACGAGATGCATAAGAAACAACTCTTCCATCCTGCATGAGTACTTCTCCAAGTCTTAAGCGTGAAGCGTCGCAATACACTTGGAAATCCTTGCGTATATCTGGCAAGATTAGCACTGGGGCTGTCGTCAAACGTTTCTTCAACTCCTGGAAACTTTCTTCGCACTCATCAGTCCAATAAAACTTGGTGTCCTTCTTCAACAATGTCGTCATAGGCTTTGCAATCTTGGAGATATTTTCTATGAATCTTCGGTAATATCCCGCGAGTCCAAGGAAACTGCGGATTTCTCCAACTGAGGTGGGTGCCAACCACTCAGTGACTGCCTGCACCTTGACAGGATCCACTGCTATGCCTTCTCCTGATATAACATGTCCTAAGAATCCAACTTCCTTCAACCAAAACTCACATTTGCTAAACTTGGCATACAACTGATGTTCTCTGAGCTTCTCCAGAACCAAACACAAATGCTCCTCGTGTTCCTCTTCGTTCTTCGAGTACACCAAAATATCATCAATGAATACCACGACAAACTTATCCAAGAACTCCATGAACACCTTATTCATCATACTCATGAAATAGGCAGGGGCGTTAGTCAATCCAAATGACATAACCGTATACTCATATAGCCCATACCTTGTGCTGAAGGCTGTCTCAGGTATATCCTTCTCTCGGATCTTCAACTGGTGGTATCCTGGTCGTAGATCGATCTTGGAGAATACTTTAGCTCCTTGAAGTTGGTCGAACAAATCATTGATCATCGGCTGTGGGTACTTATTCTTAATCGTCACCTCATTCAAAGCTCGATAATCAACGACCATCCTTAAAGATCCATCCTTCTTCTCAACCAAGAGCACTGGGGCTCCCCAAGGTGATGAACTACGTCGAATAAATCCTTTCTCCAAAAACTCCTTAATATGCTTCTTGATCTCCTCCAGATCATTTGCCGGCATCCGATATGGTCTCTTCGATATTGGTCCGGTGCCTGGTAATAGCTCTATCAGAAACTCAATATCCCTATCCGGAGGCATGCCTGGTAGCTCCTCTGGAAATACATCCGGGTAATCCTTTACTATGGGCACTTCCTCCTGAACAACTCCCGAGAGAGAATGTACTTGTGTCCTCCTAGGCGAATGCCTAGATACATACTTGATCCTTTTTCCCTCCGGGGTGGTAAGTAAAATCGACTTACTAGCACAATCGATGTTCCCTCCATACATCGATAGCCAATCCATTTCTAGTATCACATCCAATCCTTACGACTCCAAAACTATCAGGTCCGATGGGAAAACATGGCGTCCAATGGTCAATGGCACTTGAAAACATCCTTGACTTGCCACATACTCTGCTCGTGGGGAACTTACTAACATGGGGGTCTTAAGGACTTGGGTGGGCAACTTA
Source organism: Secale cereale (assembly GCA_902687465.1). NCBI lineage: Eukaryota > Viridiplantae > Streptophyta > Magnoliopsida > Poales > Poaceae > Secale > Secale cereale. The sequence continues at coordinate 673,405,671 of LR738712.1, forward strand.
TATCTATTCACGAATCCCCTTGAAATGTATGAATGTGATGCACCAGTATCAAAAAGAACTACTGCGGTAAATGACTTAACCAAAAACTTACTGGCAACTGCATCTGGCTGCTCTTCAACCTCCTCAACGGTCACGTGGTGCACTTGTACTTTGTTGAAAGGGTTGGGCTTTTTCCCACTGCTTCCATTGCCGTTCCCATTCTTCACTTCAGGGCACTCTCCGGCATAATGTCCATTCTTCCCGCACTTGAAACAGGTAATGTGACTTAAGTCCCTCTTGGCGGGTGTGGATGGAGTAGGGCGGTTCTGATTATTACTTTCTCCATTCCCATTCCCATTCTTGGAGCCATTGTGGTTGTGAGAACTCCCTCCATTATGGGTGTGGCTTCCGTGGTTATGGGTATATCCTCCCGAGTTCAGGGTGAAACGGGGCTTCTGCTGGGCTCCAGAATTATTCTTGCCTTGTCCATACTTCCTTTTGCGGCTCTCTATCTACTGCGGCTTCCCTTCAATCATAAGAGCCTTATCTACCAACTCCTAGTAGTTGTTGAAGGTTGCTACCATCAACTGTATGCTCATCTCATCATTCATCCCTTCCATAAACTTCTCCTGCTTCGCGGCATCTGTGGCCACATCATCCGGGGCATAACAAGATAGAGTACTAAACTCATCTACGTACTGAGCCACGGTATGATTTCCTTGGCGCAAGTTGCGAAACTCTCGCTTCTTCATGCTCATGGCTCCAGTTGAGACATGGGCAGTGCGAAAAGCTTGCTGAAACTGATCCCAAGTGACATTGTCTACAGGGAAAGTGGCTGTGTAATTCTCGCACCATGCTGCTGCTGGTCCAGCCAATTGATGTGCGGCAAAACGCACCTTCTCAGCATCCGTGCAATTTGCGGTGGTCAACTCCCTTCCAATCTTGTGTAGCCAGTCATCAGCAACTATTGGCTCAACGCTACTAGAAAACACCGGTGGTTGCAACCTTAGGAAACGGGTCAGGTTGTCCATGGGTGGTGGTGGTGGTGGGTTGTTGTTGTTGTTCTGATTGTTCTGGACAAGAAGTTGCATCGATGTGTTCTGCTGTTGGATCAATTGAGTGAGCTCAGGGGGAAACTGAAATCCAGGATCACGTCTCGGAGGCATTTGATGGGTTTAGAGGGAAGAGATTAGAATAGAAATGAGGTCTAAGGGGAAATTCACTACCCATATGCACATGAGACAAACACAAACATATCACACCAATCAATTTCAAGCATGGGCATACAAAAAGATCTAACTAACGTTACAAGAGTGCTATAAACTTCTACTTTATGGGGGAAACTACTAGTCATAGGGTGGTCGTCTAGAAATTTTGATCGGCGGAAGATTCCATGATACCTGCTCCAGCTTCATCTTCATAGTCATCATCGCTATCACCCGGGTCTGAGTCCGTGTCGTCGATGATGATGTAGTCCTCAGATATAATCTCCTTGGGTTCTTCTTCTTCTCCTCCTCCTAGCGCTGGATCTCCCATGAATACTCCTAGCTTCCTTGTCAAGTCATCATTCTTCTCCACAAGTATTGTCATCTCCTCCTCGTATCCGTCGCGTGTAGACTTGAGTTCCTCTTCTAGCTCCAAGTTCCTGGTTAACACCTTCTTCAAATCTATCATCCCTGCGCACATCTGGTGCTCTTGTCGATGAATGTGCTGGTTTAACTCCTGGATGAAAGCTGCAATGGACCCGTCCTTCCGGGTGCTGATCATGTCCCATTGCTCATCTCGGTGTCCACATATCAGGTAGATAGTATCCTTCAGCTCCTGCTTGTAGACTTCTCCAATACGCCCCATGGTAATGTGGGCTGCCATACTCTTGCCTAGACTCCAGGTTGGTGCATCAAAGGAAAACTCTATGGGCTCAGTGGATGGTGCGGATGTCCTCCCAGGAATTTGAACTTGAATATTCCATCGCTCCTCTTCTAGTAAAGTGGCGGTGTAGGTCCCGGTGAAACTTGGTATTCCGATGTTTAGGTACCTAGTGACTTCCTTCAAGTTTCGTCCAAAAGGTGTGTCTTCATCCGGTTGAGTGAACTTGTTCCTTGGGTCCACCATCCTAAAGAGTAGAAAATGGAGAGGAGTCAGAAATGAGTAGAGAAGAGTGACCTAGGGTTGATATTAATGGTCATGTCCTACAATCAGCGTGTGCTCTGATACCATCTTGTAGCGACCACGATCCGAATGGACCGAAGTCTCTGTGTTCTGTGTCATCCCTGGATCGGTAATGTTGACACACACAGTACTTTGAAGGATTTATAACAGAGTGGCAATCACACACTTACTACATCGAATGTCTCAAAAGAGAACTTATTACAAAAGTATATGGCATAAGGCCATCTAATACGATAACAGCGGAAGGCTTGGAGGATAAGTGAGTCCATCAACTCCAATGGCATAGCTGAGTGCATGACAAACGACTTAGCGCACCTTAATCCTCTTCTGAAAAGTCTGCAACGTAACATTTTGCAGCCCGAAATGGGCCAGCACATGGAATATGCTGGCAAGATAACACAGTAGAGCAAGTAACAGAATAAAGGCTAGCACTATATGCATATTTGGCTGGTGGAGGCTCTAAGGTTAAAGTTTTTGCATAAAGCCAATTTTCCCCTACAACAAAGGAATAACTTTCATTTTTAACTATCATGGTAGTTGAAACATCATTGAGAAGGTACCTCCAACTCAATCCCAATTAAAGTGGTCATCATTAACCCAGCAAATTAGTTTTAGAGTGTTGAGATCAACCAATAATTCAAGTACTAGATATTCAAGATGTCCATAACCGGGGACACGACTAATCATGATTAGTTTGTACACTCTGCAGAGGTTTGCGCACTTTTCCCCACAAGACTCGATCGCCTCCGTTGCATTTCTCGCACTGCATGGTGTTTGAGAAACGGATGACCGGGACACTGTCTTTTAGAAGCATTTACTCTTTACCCCAGGTGGACCGGTACACCTACTTTCCCCTACATCTGCTAGTCCACCACGAAAGAGCTCACACAACTTACTCAAACTATGCCAGAGCCCATAATGGCATTGTGGCCGCACACGGAAGTTTCTAGCATGAATAGTTTTATGATCCCTTTGAGCCTGGGTGGCATTCCATAGGAATATCACAAGGTAACCCCGGGATCTCCTTGGACAACACTGGTAACCCCAGGTGCCTTGGCAAACCACTGGTATCCCCAGGGTGCCACAACCAATCCACCCAGATGTGTATTAAAGTAGCCACCTTAAGTTGAACCATTAATTAACATCTCACATCTGTCATGGATACTCTCAAACCCAATCCACGTCTAGGAACATAGCATAGCATCCTAAGCATAACGTCGAAGTAACTCCCAAGGGTTTGAAAATAATGCAGGTAATATGTTCTACCTCAATCTACTTCCCGGACACACAAGTTAAGAGATTCTACTCATGCAATGTGTGAGGGTTTGATCTAATGCATGAAAACTGGGTAATAAAGGGTATGATCAAAGTGTTACTTGCCTTGCTGATGATTCGCAAAACCTAGGGACTTGCTACTAGCACAGTTCGCACTACGGGAATTCTATCGCAAGCAAACAATAGCATACATAAGCAACCAAGCAAAGATGCACATGTAAAACTGCAAATAAGAAGATCTAACCACAAAGTTCAACTTAAGAACTCCGGTTTGCAAAAAGAATCAAATCAAACAGAGCAACGAAACTCAAACTACGAACGAAACAAGATCCGTTTACTAGATTGAACTAAAGTCAAATTTTACAGTATCAAAACCTTGTTCAAGTTGGTTAAATGGAAAGAGGGCTTCGAGACGAAGATCTAGGTGCTTGAATCGCCTGATTTTGACTTACGAGCGAAGAGAAAAACTAAACTAAACCGACGAACGTTCGTTGTCTGCTACTAAAAGACGAAAAGCATTCGTTAAAATGAACGAACGGACGCTACTTAACTAAACCGACGAAAAAACCGAACCGATCAAAATAAATAAAAAACAGATCTAGGGTTTCAAAAATAAAACCGATCGGTTTAAAAAACCATCGGCGGCGGCAGTACTGCGGCTTCTCCGGCACGGCGGTGCTCCGGCGAGGCGGCGGGACGGCGGCAACGACGGTGGTGGCGCGCGGTGGTGGCGCGCTTCCCGAGGCGGGCGGTCGGCGGCTAGGGTTGGCTGGCGGGGCGCAGCTGGGGTGGGCGGGCGGCTCGGGCCTCAGCCTTTTAAAGGGGCCGGCCGGGGGAGTTCCAGTTGGTTATGGCCCGACTAGGTTGGTTGACCTTTTTTTCTAAATAGTTCTGATGCGGCAAAACGGGCGAAAAAAATTACTAAACGGACTCGAAAAATTCCGAAATAAATTTTCACCGTCCTCTAATAATATTTAGGACAGTGAACATTTTTCCCGGGCCTAAATGCAATTATGAAAAACGCGCATTTTTCCTAAGCAAATACAATTGCAAATAAATCCGAATAAAATACCAAAAGTGATTTTAATATTTTTCCTTCAATATATCTTTTATCTAGAGAAGTCATATTATCTGCGCTCATATATTTTATTAAGAAACATTTTTCAAAGAGAAAATAATTAAAACCAAAGTGATCCTCGTACCGGTATTTGAGTTGCTTAGAATTTCGAGGATCGCAACACATGAATGCGATAAAACATGTTATGCAATATGATCTATGTATAACATTCCAAATTGAAAATTTGGGATGTTACAAGTCATACGTGCTTATGGAAAGGAACTTGCATGACATCTTTTGTCCTACCCTCTCGTGGTAGCGGGGTCCTATTGGAAACTAAGGGATATTAAGGCCTCCTTTTAATAGAGTACCGGACCAAAGCATTAACACTTAGCGAATACATGAACTCCTCAAACTACGGTCATCACCGGGAGTGTTCTCGATTATTGTCACTTCGGGGTTGCCGGATCATAACACATAATAGGTGACGAATGACTTGCAAGATAGGATCAAGAATTCACATATATTCATGAAAACATAATAGGTTTAGATCTGAAATCATGGCACTTGGGCCCTAGTGACAAGCATTAAGCATGGCAAAGTCATAGCAACATCAATCTTAGAACATAATAGATACTTGGGATCAAACCCTAACAAAACTAACTCGATTACATGGTAAATCTCGTCCAACCCATCACCGTCCAGCAAGCCTACGATGGGATTACTCACGCACGGCGGTGAGCATCATGGAATTGGTGATGGAGGAAGGTTGATGATGACGATGGCGACGATCTCCACTCTCCGGAGCCCCGAACGGACTCCAGGTCAGCCCTCCCGAGAGAAATTAGGGTTTGGCGGCGGCTCCGTATCGTAAAACGGGATGAATCCTTCTCTCTGATTTTTTTCCTCCCCGAAAGTGAATATATGGAGTTGGGGTTGATGTCGGTGGAGCATCAGGGGGCCCACGAGACAGGGGAGCGCGCCCCCACCCTCGTGGACAGGGTGTGGGTACCCTGGTCTTGATTCTTTCGCTAGTATGTTTTATATATTCCAAAAAATTCTCCGTTGATTTTCTGGTCATTCCGAGAACTTTTATATCTGCACAAAAATAACACCATGGCAATTCTGCTGAAAACATCGTCAGTCCGGGTTAGTTCCATTCAAAGCATGCAAGTTAGAGTCCAAAACAAGGGCAAAAGTGTTTGGAAAAGTAGATACGTTGGAGACGTATCAACTCCCCCAAGCTTAAACCTTTGCTTGTCCTCAAGCAATCCAGTTGACAAACTGAAAGTGATAAAGAAAAACTTTTACAAACTCTGTTTGCTCTTGTTGTTGCAAATATGTAAAGTCAGCATTCAAGTTTTCAGCAAATATTATGAACTAACCACGTTCACAATAACTTTCAGGTCTCATGTTTACTCATATCAATGGCATAATCAACTAGCGAGCAATAATAATAAACCTAGGATGACAACACTTTCTCAAAACAATCATAATATGATATAACAAGATGGTATCTCGCTAGCCCTTTCCGAGACTGCAAAACATAAATGCAGAGCACCTCTGAAGATCAAGGATTGACTAGACATTGTAATTCATGGTAAAAGAGATCCAGTCACAGTCATACTCAACGTAAATTAATAGCAATGCATACAAATGACGACGGTGCTCTCCAACTGGTGCTTTTTAATAAGAGGATGATGACTCAACATAAAAGTAAATAGATAGGCCCTTCGTAGAGGGAAGCAGGGCTTTGTAGAGGTGCTAGAGCTCGAGTTTTGAAATAGAGATAAATAATATTTTGAGCGGTATACTTTCATTGTCAACATAACAACCAAGAGTTCTCGATATCTTCCATGCTACACACATTATAGGCGGTTCCCAAACATAATGGTAAAGTTTATACTCCCCACCACCAACAAGCACACTCCACGGCCATCCGAATCCACGGGGTACCGTCCATACCAACAACAGCCCTGGGGGAGTTTTGTTTAATTATTTTGATTTGATTTGAGCATGGGACTGGGCTTCCTGGTTACCGGCCATTTTCTCGTGAATGATGAACGGAGTCCACTCATCGTGAGAATAACCCACCTAGCATGGAAGATATAGACAATCCTAGTTGATACATGAGCTCTTCGAGCATACAAAACATAATTTCATTTGAAGGTTTAGAGTTTGGCACATACAAATTTACTTAGAACGGCAGGTAGATACTGCATTTAGGAAGGTATGGTGGACTCATATGGAATAACTTTGGGTGTTTATGGAAGTGCATGCACAAGCAGTATTCCCGCTTAGTACAAGTGAAGGCTAGAAAGATACTGGGAAGCGACCAGCTAGAGAGCGACAACAGTCATGAACATGCATTAAAATTAATCAACAATGAGTGCAAGCATGAGTAGGATATAAATCACCATGAACATAAATATCGTGGAGGCTATGTTGATTTTGTTTCAACTACATGCGTGAACATGTGCCAAGTCAAACCACTTGAATCCTTCAAAGGAGGATACCACCCTATCATACCACATCACAACCATTTTAGTATCATGTTGGCACACAAGGTAGACCATTATAAACTCCTAGCTAATTAAGCATGGCATGAGCAACTATAATCTCTAATTGTCATTGCAAGCATGTTTCATTCATAATAGGCTGAATCAGGAACGATGAACTATTCATATTTACAAAACAAGATAGGTCGAGTTCATACCAGCTTCTCTCATCTCAATCAGTCCATCATATATCGTCATTATTGCCTTTCACTCGCACGACCGAACGGTGTGAATAATAATAATAGTGCACATGCATTGGACTAAGATGGAATCCGCAAGCATTTAATACAAGGGAGAAGACAAGGTAATATGGCTCTTGGTTAAATCAGCAATAATGCATATGAGAGCCACTAAGCATTTTCATCATGGTCTTCACCTCTTGACCTCCAAAGAAAAGAAAAGAAATAAAACTATTTACACAGGAAAGCTCCCAACAAGCAAAAGAAGAACGAGAAATCTTTTTGGATTTTCTTTTAATTATTACGACTACAGGCATGGAAAGTAAACTAGCTAAAAGCTACAACTATTTTTTTTTGTTTTTTCGGTTTTCATGACACACAAGACAAAGACTTAGAAAAGAAAATAATCTAGCATGGATAGTACAATGAAAAAGTATGAGCACCGACTACTGGAATGGGTGTGTGAACATGAATGTGACGTCAGTGAGAAATACGTACTCCCCTGAGCCTAGGCTTTTGGCCTAAGTTGGTCTATGGCCAGTACTGGCCTGACGAATATCCAAAGTCGTAGTTGGGGTTGTACTGAGATGCATCGGCTATTGCGTGATGAGCTGCAGCTTGGATACAGCCGCTTCCGTCCTCCCTTCATACTCGTTCGCCTCCTCCTTGGTTGTAATATATCTCCTTTTCGCCTGAAAGTCAAAGAAAGTAGGAGCAGGGAGAACAATATGGACAGTGTGGCGCCTGTTAAAGATTAGTCGGTACTGGAGGGATTGTTCATTCCTCTCAACGAAATGATGGCGAACCATATCATTAAAATCTAGATAAGCGGGAGGCAACTTCGCATTGTTCTCGTTTATGGGTACATGAAGATAATTAGCCACACGAGTTGCATAAATTCCACCAAATAAATCTCCACTTAAACCGTTAAGATGTAACCTTCGTGCAACAATAGCCCCCAAATTATATTGTCTATCACCTAGTACCGTACTTTTGAGGACACTAAGATCTGGAACGCACATGTGACAAGCCTCATCTTTACCATTAATACATCTACCAATGAAGAGAGCAAAATAATGATGGAAGGGAAATGAATGCTCCCTATGGTAGCTTGTGTGATTTCTCTAGATTCCCCCACAGTGATACTAGCTAAAAAGTCCTTATATTCAGATTTGCGAGGTTCACCAACATTACCCCACCGCGGAAGTTTACATACATCATTAAAATCTTCTAAGTCCATGGTATAATATTTATCATAAAGATCAAATAAGACAGTGTGAGAATTACGTGAAGATGTAAATTTAAACCTTCTCACAAAGGAATCAGTTAAGTAGTGGTACTGTGGGCACTTATCTGACACGAAGTCCTCAAGATCAGCATTACGCATATACATGTCAAATTATTCCTTGATGCCCACCTGGACCATAAAATCCTCCGACGGCGATTCACAAGGCCGTACTTGAGCTTCCCTTGGTAGTTCATCGTCCGGCTCACGTACCGCGAGCCTTGGTCCTTGCTTCTTTGAGGAACCACCTTGGTAGATTTTGCTATGCATTTTTCTCTGAAAAATTTCTGAAATTTTTAGTGACTCAAAATAAAAGTGAACCAAACTCAACAAGATTGATAGCAACTACTCCCACAAGTGCCTAAAGACTATATCATGCATTAGAACTACTTTTGACCATATAAATTTGACATGCAAGCTTAAGAACAGGGTCACCTAAGCAGCAAAAATTTGCAATAATTAAAGCACTAGAACAAAAACTAATTGGGCCATTGGAGGAGTCACATACCAAAGAACAATCTCCCAAACAGTTTTGTGAATGGAGCTTTGAGCAAGGAGATAAAAAATGGCAGCAAGATGAGCTAGAACACGGGTTTGAGCTATGGGAGGATTTTTTCTGGAGGAAGATGAAGTGTGTGGGTGCTGGAGTAAGTGGAGGGGGGCCACGTGGGGCCCATGAGGCAGGGGGCGTGCCCTGGGGGGGTAGGGCGCGCCCTGTACCCTCGTGGCCAGGTGGTGGCTCCCCCTGATGTGTTCCCAGTGCCAAATATTCTCAAATATTCTAGAAAAAATTATAATCCATTTTCAGGGCATTTGGAGAACTTTTATTTTCGGGGAATTTTTTTGCAAGGATAATTCAGAAAACACACAGAAAATACTATTTTTCTTTATTTAATCTAAATAATAGGAAGTAAAAAAAGGGTACAGAGAGTTGTGCTTTATAAATTCATCCATATGATGCTCATCAAAAGGAATCCATTAACAAGGTTGATCAAGTCTTGTTAATAAACTCTTTCCGAATAACATGAAACCGGAGAATTTTCGAATAACAATAGGTTACCTCAATGGGGATATGTATGTCCCCAACAATAAGAATATCATATTTCTTCTTGACAGTAGGAAGGGGAAATTCAAAACCTCCAATAATAATCGTTGAAATATTTCCAATAGAATTGATACTGTGGACTTCAGGTTGTTTCCTCGGAAAGTGTACCGTATGCTCATTACCATTAACATGAAAAGTGACATTTCCTTCGTTGCAATCAATAACAGCCCCCGCGGTATTAAAAAAGGGTCTACCAAGGATAATCGACATACTATCATCCTCGGGAATATCAAGGATAACAAAGTCCGTTAAAATAGTAACATTTGCAACCACAACAGGCACATCCTCACAAATACTGACAGGTATGGCAGTTGATTTACCGACCATTTGCAAAGATATTTCAGTAGGTGTCAAATTATTCAAATCAAGTCTACTATATAAAGAGAGAGGCATAACACTAACACCAGCTCCAAGATCACATAAAGCAGTTTTAACATAGTTTCTTTTAATGGAGCAAGGTGTAAGTGCATCTAGTGCCACTCCTAGTTGGTTTTGGAGTATTGACGACAAACCTGGTTGAGGGACTAATGTGTTTGTGAGAATTGCAGGATAACACAGGTAGTAGTCCCTCATTGATTCGGTTTACCTACCGGAGATGACCCCTAAAAATGTATGAAGACATTGACGACAATGGTGGTACATGAAGATAATCATATTGAAGTCTATGACAAGAGAAGACATTGTGTGAAGACTATGGAGCACGAAGACTTAGATGTTTTGTTGTTTCCTTTTCTTCTTTGTTGAGTCATAGGAACCACCGTACTGTTAAGTGGGGTCCAAGTGAACAAAGTCAGAGTGACTAAAGTGATGCTCAACCAAATCCTATGTCTTCGAGCGAAGACAATGAGAGCAAATCTTATCCAGAGCTGGATGAGTCAGCCTTGCTTGTAGCCCAAGTAAAGTTGCCGCATGTGTTTGAAATCTGACCGTTGGAACACGTGTCAGTTCCTTAGTGACCCAGGGTCACTTCGGACAAATCAGGTCGGGTTGCCCATTGGCTATAGATAGCCCACCCCCTACACCATAAATTGGTGGCTGCTCAGAGTTATTACACGGCTTTTATCGTTTGAGAGCAACCCACCTCCGAAGCATTTGAGAGAGAGATCCTTGCGAGGACAAAGCCCAAACACCCAGAGCCAAAGAGTGTTAGGCATCACCGAAGTATTTCTGTCTGTGTGACGTGAAGACTTGTTACACTTGAGGACTCTGTTTCCTCTAACCGGTTAGGCGTCGCGTTCTGAGCATCCAAGAGTCATTGTGGATTGCCGGTGAACGAAGTCTGTGAAGGTTTGGAAGTCTACCTTGAAGACTTACCAGAGTGATTGGGCGAGGACTCCGTGTCCTTAGCTCAAGGGGAATAAGGTGAAGACGAGGTCTTCTGAGTTAAATCTCAGCCTCCCTAACTAGACGTACAGTTGTCACAGCAACTGGAACTGGTCTAACAAATCACTCTCTTCCCCGAGCTACTGGTTCTATCCTTTCCTTCTCTTTACTTACTGTCTGTCGTTGTGAAGTCATTGCCTGCTTGCCTTATCTATTTGACTTCACTGTGTGACTACTTGTTCTGATTGGCTTCATACAATCTTCCATCCTGATCCATACTGCCTAGCTGCTATTAGTCTTCATGCTTTCACTTCATTGAATACTTGACTATGGCTTGTCTAGTGTAGTATACCTTCCGCTGCATATAAATAGGATCGGTTTTATAGTTTTTCTTCAAAACTTTCATGTTTTGAAGTCTTTCATAAAAATCACTTATTCACCCCCCTCTAGGCGATATACAACACTTTCAATTGGTATCAGAGCCAGGTACTCCCTTGTTCTGTGTGATTTGGTTTAACCACCTGGAGTTTTAGCTATGTCGACTGCAGGGATAATCAAAGTCTCCGCTGCGTGCCCCGTCTTCGATGGCACTGAATACCCCTAATGGAAGAACAAGATGCGCATGCATCTTGAAGCCATTGATGTGGACCTCTGGTTTGTCGTCAAGAATGGCGTTCCCAAGACTGGTGAAGGTCTCACCCCTGCTGATGTCAAGAAGCTCGTCCAACTGGATTCCACTGCCAAGAATATCATTGTGGTCATCTGACCAAAGGACCGTATGGTCGTGTGAGTGCTCTGGAAACGTCGAAGGAAGTCTGGGACTGGCTCTCTAAGGTCAACGAAGGCGTCTCAACCCAAAGAGATCAAAGAATCAGTGTCCTTCGCAACCTCTTCAATCACTTCAAAAGACACGACAATGAGAATGTCGAACACACATTCGATCGTCTCACTGACATCACAAATGAGCTTCAGGTACTTGGCGCCACTGAGATCACCAAGCATGAAATTGTCAAGACGCTACTGAGATCACTTGACAGCTGATTTGACATCCTTGCCCTGATGATTCAAGAACGCCCTGACTTCAAGACTCTCGATCCGTCTGACATACTTGAGAGGCTCAACACACATGAGTTCCAGCTATCTGAGAAACATGACATCTATGGTCCCAACCATGGCCGATCTCGCGCTTTGAAGGCAAAGGCTGGTTCCTCATCTGAAGAAGAATTTGACTGCAGTTCTGATGATCCTGAAGACATTGGAAAGGAGCTTTCCATGCTTGTGAAGAAGTTCCAGAAATTCACTAGGAAGAAAGGCTTCAGAAAGTCTTCATGATCCAGCTCAAGGAATGATGAAGCTTCTACCCATGACTACAAGAAGAGAACATGTCATAAGTGCAAGAAACCTAGTCACTACATCTCTGAGTGTCCTCTATGGGACAATGAGAAGAAGAAGAGCAAGGAATATGATTCTGATGACAAGAAAAAGAAGAAATCCTCAAGGTTTTCTTCCAAGTCTTCATCAAAGTCTTCATCACACAAGAAGAATTCATCTGGCAAGGCTCGTGCGTTTGTTGGCAAGGAGATGGATTCAAAGGAGGAGTCTACTTCAGAAGAAGTGGAGGTGGAATCTGAGGAGGAGTCCGATTCTGGTGCTGCAAGTCTGGCTCTAGCCACAGCCTACGTTGCCAAGTCCATCTTCAACACTGAAGACAATGGCTTCGTTAACAACACTAATGATAATGAGAACGACGACTCTGCTCCCACCTACTGCTTCATGGCACGCGGTGCCAAGGTAAAATCACGCGATGCTTACTTTCAAACATCCAGTGAAGATGACTCTGATTGTGAATCAAAACCTAGCTACAAAACACTTGCTAAAATTGCCACTGAACAGCAGAAAGCTATGGAACATATTCAAAAACTGTTAGACAAAAGCGATGACCTGTTGGACGCGGAAATGACCCATTCTCAGTCCTTAATTAAAGACATAAAAAATCTTCATGTTAAGTACGAGGAACTTGAAAGTCTTCATGAATCGCTCTAAAAAACTCATGAAAAGCTTTCCCACAATTACCTTCAAAGGAAGCGAGAACTTGAGAAACTGAAAGCGGCTCATGAAGATCTTCAAAAAGAAAATGAGTCACTCCGCGCTCAACTGATCAGCTCCGCTCAGGAAGGATTTGAACCACCATGTCTAAAATGCATTGAGCGTGATAATGCTACATCTGTCGCTGAATGTTCTACTGCTGCCACTGTTGCAATATCTTCAACTGCTGATGTGGTAACTAACCCCTCTGCTGAGGATACCACTACTATTGCTGATGAAAATGCTAGATTGAAGACTTTTCTTGAAATATGGATGTACAAAAGCCTCAAAGGGCATCAGACTTTATGTGATGTCCTCAAAAACCAGACACTGAACCAAAACCCTAGGAAAGAGGGTGTAGGGTTCGAGAGGAAAATGAATGTTGATGGTTCATACTGGAAGCCTCAGCAGTACCCCAAAACCACATGGGTTGCTGCAAAGGAACCTTCAGTGGACCCGTCTACCTTATCTGGCTTCACTTGTGCTAATCCTATTATCATAGATGAATCCTTTGATGCAAACTATAAACTATTTAAGAATTAGAATGGTGAAGTGTTTGCCAGGTATATTGGTACTAACTGCAGGAACGGGCCACCTATGAAGAAGATCTAGGTTCCCAAAGGTTGTCTTGAGAATCTTCTAGTAAATGTCATCATGACACCACCTGGGAAGAAGACAAACCCCAGACCAAAGGCTTCATATGGTCCTAAGGCCTCATACAGACAGAGGACTCACCCGAGTCACCCTAACGCCAATGTTTTGCAGGGAAATTATACTCAGACCTAGGAATATGAGCGTGTTTTCTCAAACCGCTATGTTCACAAAACAAAGAACTTCTCTGCTTATTCTTATGAGTATTATTCTCCTACTGCAAGACTATTTTGCTAGGGCTCCAAAACAAAAATTCTCAGATGCTGCTCTTAGACTCATTGCTTCTAAGCCACCACTGAAGACGTGGGTGGTTAAGAAGAATTAACTTTCTCTTGCAGAGAAAGGTCTCCAGCCGAAAATCAAAGGCGTCTGATGCTACTGCTGGGGACCTAAAACAACTTATAGGGCGTAAGATCAAATGCCCAAATGGTCTTACTATGTATTTTGTACCTGAATCGCTTGCCAATCATTCTATAAGTCCTAACTTGGATCTAAGCTCTCCTAATCCACTAGTACGTCAAATGTTTATGCTTCACAATGTCTTTTCGTGAAGCCTATCCCCCTAATTGCACTGTAGGGTATGACACTAAAGACTTCAGAATGGATTATGGATAGCGGATGCACTAATCATATGACTGGAGATCGAAGTCTTCTTATGGACTCAACCTTACGTCCATCTGACAAGAGTCACATCACATTTGCTGACACTGGTAAAAGCAAGGTATTGGGTCTAGGTAGAGTTGCAATCTCAAGGGATCAGCACATGGACAAAGTCATGATTGTTGAATCCCTTGGTTTCAACTTAATGTCTGTCTCAATGCTTTGTGACTTAAATATGTTTGTGATATTTGGAAAATATCGTTGCCTTGTACTAATGGAATATGACAAATCTCTAGTCTTTGAAGGATACAGGAAAGGTGATCTGTATATGGTAGATTTCTCAGCTAGACCGTAGATGGCCGTATGTCTTCTAGCAAAAGCTTCAGAGTGCTGGCTCTGGCATCGGAGGCTAGGACATGCCGGCATGAGGAACTTGCACACTCTCGCGAAGAAGAAGCACGTCGTAGGCTCGAGGGCGGCAAGTTCAAGAAAGATCATCTGTGCGGTGCCTGCGAAGCTGGGAAGATAACAAGGGCCAAGCATCCCTCGAAGCCAATCATGACGACATCCAACCCTTCGAGCTGCTTCACATGGACTTATTTGGCCCTACTCACTACTCCACGTTCACCACTACAGCTTGTCTCTATGTCTTCGTCATTGTTGATGATTACTCAAGATACAGCTGGGTGCATATAATTCTCTACAAGACTGAAGTGCAAGATGTCTTCAGATGCTTCGCCAACCGTGCCATGAACAACTATGGCGTCAAGATCAAGCATATAAGAAGTGACAATGGAACTGAGTTCAAGAATACCGGCCTTGATCTTTATCTGGATACAATGGGAATCACTCATGAATTCTCAGCTCCGTACACACCTCAGCAGAATGGCATCGTAGAGCGCAAGAACAGAACCCTAATTGAGATGGCTCGAACGATGCTTGATGAATACAAGACACCAAGAAAGTTCTGGCCCGAAGCTATTGATACTGCATGCCATATCATCAACCTTGTTTATCTTCACAAGCTTCTGAAGAAAACGTCCTATGAACTACTTACTGGCAAGAAGCCGAATGTCAGTTA
Organism: Secale cereale; assembly: GCA_902687465.1. Lineage (NCBI taxonomy): Eukaryota > Viridiplantae > Streptophyta > Magnoliopsida > Poales > Poaceae > Secale > Secale cereale. The sequence continues at coordinate 673,421,018 of LR738712.1, forward strand.
CTTCAAGGTGTTCGGAGCTAGGTGCTGGATCAAGGATCCACATCACAAGTCAAAATTTGCACCAAAAGCACATGAAGGTTTCATGCTCGGCTACGGAAAGGACTCACACTCCTACAGAGTCTTCAACATCTTTCTCTATAAAGTAGTTGAAACTGTGGATGTGCGATTTGATGAAACGAATTGCTCACAAAGGGAGTTCCTGCCAAATGTGCTGGATGAAGCTTCACCTAGTGAATCTATCAAGCTAATGGGAACATGTGAAATCATGCCTTCTGAAGCACAACCTGACGAGGAACTCATCATTTCTGCTCCAAATCAACCTGAAGACAATGCTCAGCCTGAAGACAATCCTCCTAATGATGACAATGAAGAGCAAGAGCAAAATCTTCGTCCAGCTCATCCTCGTGTTGCAAATGAAGTACAAGTTGAGAAGATAATTGACAGCATAAATGCACCTGGTCCACTCACTCGTTCAAGAGCAACACAGCTAGCAAATTTCTGTGGGCACTTTGCATTTGTCTCAATATCTGAACCTAAGAAAGTTGCTGAGGCCTTTATGGAACCTGAATGGATTCAAGAAATGCAAGAAGAGCTTCAACAGTTTGAGCTGAACAACGTATGGGAACTTGTCAAGAGTCCTGACCCTCGCAAGCACAACATAATAGGCACAAAATGGATATATCGCAACAAGCAAGATGAGCATGGTCAAGTTGTCAGAAACAAAGCTTGTCTCGTTGCTCAAGGATACACTCAAGTTGAAGGAATTGACTTTGATGAAACATTTGCTCCTGTGGCTAGGCTTGAAGCTATTCGCATACTGTTAGCCTACGCAAACTATCACAACATCCTTCTGTATCAAATGGATGTGAAGAGTGCTTTTCTTAATGGCAAGATTGAAGAAGTGTATGTTGCACAACCACCTGGCTTTGAAAATCCAAAACGTCCTGATATGGTATACAAGGTCAACAAGGCACTGTATGGCCTCAAACAAGCCCCTCGTGCTTGGTATGACACACTCAAAGACTTCCTGAAGAGCAAAGGCTTCAAACCTGGTTCCCTGGATCCCACACTCTTCACGAAGACATATGATGGTGAACTATTTGTCTGCCAAATATATGTGGACGGCATTATCTTCGGCTGCACTGACAAAAGATACAGTGATGAGTTTGGTCACATGATGCAAGAGCAATATCAGATGTCAATGATGGGTGAGCTGAAGCTCTTCCGTGGTCTTCAAATTCGTCAACAAAGCAACGACATCTTCATATCTCAAGAGAAATACCTCAAAGATTGCCTGAAGAAATTTGGTATGCAAGACTGCAAAGGATACACGACGCATATGCCAGCTAAACACCATCTGGGTCCCGACGCCAATGGTAAAGATTTTGATCAAAAGGTATACCGCTCCATGATTGGTTCTTTACTTTATTTATCTGCATCTAGGCCAGATATCATGCTTAGTGTTTGCATGTGTGCTCGATTTCAAGCGGCACCAAAGGAGTCGCATCACTTAGCTGTGAAGCAAATTCTTCGATATTTGGCTTACACCCCAACACTAGGATTATGGTATCCAAAGGGCTCAGAGTTTGATCTAGTTGGATTCTCAGATGCTGATTATGCTGGTGACAAAGTTGATCGCAAGTCTACATCAGGCACATGTCACTTTCTGGGACGATCACTTGTCTGTTGGTCTTCAAAGAAGCAGAACTGTGTATCACTCTCCGCTGCTGAATCTGAATACATTGCTGCTGGTTCTTGCTGCGCTCAGCTTCTCTGGATGAAGCAAACGCTCAAGGACTATGGTGTCCATTTGAAGCATCTGCCACTCTACTGCGACAATGAAAGCGCCATCAAGATTGCCAACAACCCAGTTCAGCACTCGAAGACAAAGCACATTGAAATTCGTCATCACTTTCTCAGAGACCATGTCATGAAGGAAGATATTGATATCATACACGTCAACCCTGAAGAGCAACTGGCAGATATCTTCATAAAGCCCTTGGATGAGAAAAGGTTTTGCAAGTTGCGGTGTGAGCTAAATATCTTAGAATCCTCGAATATCCTGTGATCAGGCACACATCCTAACACTTATGCATATTGATGACTTAGATGTGCAACACACAAAGTAAAGTATATCTTCAATCAATGAAGACTTACATTCTGAGTGTGAATACATTAACGTGGAATTTGACTTCGGAGCGCCACGATAATTGTGCGCCGTGTCTGGGTCTAATACTTCCTATACGGTGGGTAACGCCACCACCAAATCTTTGCTTGAAGTGTTTCTCCTGGTGTTACATTTGCAAAGTCTTCGCATTTGGTTTATCTTCATATAGGACATATATAGACTTGTGTTCTGTCCTCTAGAGCATTCACTTATAGCTATGTCTTCTTATTTGAATCTTTTGAACTAAGTGAATGTGATCAGACCCTAACCACTCTATGCTTTCTCACCTCAAACTCTATCTATCCAAATCATATGCATTCTGTTGGAACAGTTGAATGTCTTCTCTGCGTCCTTGTCAGCAGAAGATATAGAGACAAACTTTAAATCTATTTTTAATGCTCAATCCTTTATGCCTAAAACCAGGAGAAGCCGGAATGACCACCCCGACAGTCCAGGCGTGCATGGGATCGTGGGACAACTCCCAATGTGTTACATGCCTGCCACGTGTCCCTCAGATGTGAACCGCCAGGGGCACCTGCGTAATTGCGCTGTGCCGTCTCCCATGCTTATAAATGCACGTCCCATCACGGTCAAAAACTCTTCTACCACCTCTCCACCTCGACCAACCCTAGCGCCTCCGCTAGCTCTCAACGACGCCAGCGACGAAGCGCTTCGCTACCGCGACCTCGTCGACGCCGTCTTCACGCCGGCCGTGGATATCGTCTTCTCCGCCGCCGCCGTAGGTGTCCTTCGTCACCATGTTAGGGCACGGAAGATCGAATGCTAGGCATCCACTTCTTCTCCGTCTAGCAGTTCATCGTGTGGTAAATTAAAACTCTCTTTTTACCATCCTCTTGATCCAATAGATTCATCACTTTTTACCATAAGAAGTTTTTGCCCCACATATTTAGATCTAACCTATCTGCATCTCATATCTTGCCTAGTACATTCACATATGCTTCAAACGTAGTTAGATTCCTCACTTGTACCTATTCTTGGATTCGTACAAATCTGGAACCAACTCTCAATATAAAAGTGAATGTCTTCGCGCTATGAGGTCAATGTCTTCTAAACTGATTTATCTTCAAAATCTTCTGAGAATGCATATGACCTCTTCCCCTTCCCTCGCATCTCTAATGCTGTCACAGGTACATGTCCGTGGGAGAATCCCTTGGTTCTCATAGTCTGCATTCATTTGCAGAATTCTTGCAGCGTCACATTCATTCTCCCGAAGCCAGTTCCTATCTGACCAGCAGACCGAAGCATTTGCCAGTGTTGAAACCTTTCAGTTTGAAGCCTTTCAGGTTGAACCCAATGGCTACTAAAAAAATCTGTTAGGAAGGGTGGCAGACAGCGCTGTGGCAACACCTCCAAAGATTTGCCTCCTGACCTCATTGTGATGTACAATACTGATCCAGAGGAGGACTATAATCAGAGGAAGACTCGAATCCAATGGATTCGAAGATATTGGGCAGAACAATGGTTCAAGTACATATTTGTGACCCAAGAGTATGCTGAGAAGAATGCTATCAAGCGACCCTAGGGAGACATTCTATACAAGAATCTTCCACCCAGGACTCAGGATGAAGCCATTGCTCAAGGCTTCTATCCTTGCATGGTCCATGGGCCACAACCAGCAGATGCCAACCCATCATCACTGCTATGGTGTCGCGACGACAATCTGTTCAAGCGAAATCTTCAGTATGCCAAGAACTCGGCCAAGGAAAGCAAGAAGACTTGGGGATTAGACTTCAATCCTGGCCCCTCTGCGCCCCGTGCCGATGGTACGCGCGAAGCTGAACCTAACCTTGTTGGATCCTTCTACAACTTAGAAGGTCTTATTAGTCATATAAGGGTTCAAGGGGCGGATGTGGTTCAACCTACAGACGATGTTGATTCTGATGAAGCACCTGCATCTCCGAAGCCAAAGAAGAAGAAGAAATCCAAGGCTTTGAAGACCACTCCACCAATTGCTTCGAGAGTGAAGCCTTTGGCCACTGCTCCACCTGCACCAAGTGTGCAATCTGAAGAGCACTCTCGCATTTCCAAGAGCAAGCAGCTAAGGAAGAAGCCCATGCACAACCCCAGTCTAGCTCCGACTCCTGATGCTGTTCTGAAGAACGCCAATGAAGGCATTGATCTATCAAGCGATGAAGATCTAGCTGATGACGCTCTTGAGAAATTGATCAAGAGCAAGCAAGATGCAGAAATCTTCAATGATCTGCCTCTCTTTGACGTGGAAGTGTTGAACAACTTCATTGATGAGTGGTTTGACACCCCCAACCTCAGCTTTGATGATCTGGAACTTCCCGTTGGCCTCAGCGTCTCCTTCAATGGTGCCATTGCTTCTGAGCTAGCTCTTGCTCAGAGAATTGTTGAGCTGAAGCAAAAGATTGACTATGAAAAGGCTTAGTTCAAGAAGCATATGGCCAAGCTCAGCATCCAAGAAATCCAGAACTTCAAAGTAATGATGCATGAGCTCAAGGAAGCCTTTCACAAGAGGCGTTAAGAAGCCAAAGGTTCTCGAGAGCGCATAAAAGCCTTGGCTGCTGATGGCTTCTCGCCGCTCGTTGGTTACCCCAAGTGGAAGGTTTGAGATGCAGTGTAGCGGAAGTTTTCCCTTGGCAATACCAAGGATCGATTTCCTTGAGACTCCTAGTTTCAACAAGAAGGTGTCAACTGCTAACGGCGCCAGATATTAGCAATCAACGTGGACCTGCACACAGATACAAATAACTTTGCTCCCAACGAGTACAGAGAGGTTGTCAATCCCTCCGGCCTTGTAGTTTACAAAGGATCAAACGCAAATGATAGTAGTGATAGATATAATTGCAATAGTAAATAAAAAGCAGAAAGTAAATAGTGGATGTGATCAATGATAGTAATATGGACCGGAGTCTCATGATGTTCACTAGTGATGTCTCTCTCCCAAAAGACAATAAAACAGCTCTGTGAGGTAAACGAATTACAGCTGGGCAATTGACAGGACCATGTGCGCAAACCAATGCTGACTAAGTTGCAAGAAAGGTAGAGGTTCAAAGCATGGGCGGTACGCCAAGGTAAGTAGACCGAAATCCATCAATATCTACTACTAATCATCCACCTTGAGATATCTATCCAGAACATCTCGCTGGTATTAAGTTGCGAGTCCCACCCATAGTGTAAACTCAAAGCAACAGACAACTGCATTAAAAGAACTTTGCGTAAAGTAAACAATCCTTGCACCCGCGGGCACACGCACCGTTGTTTTCCCCCTTGTGGCAATAGCACATCCCCTAGACTCATGTTTCTGTCACTCAAGCTAGTCATCGAGGGGCATGAACCCACAATCAAGCATAACGTTCCCTCTTGGAGTCACTACCTACTACTTGGCCAAAGCAATAAATAACAACGAAGAACATGCAAGAATTACTTACGAACATAAATATAAAAGAGGTGAATCAAATATATTACTCAAACACAATCTGAACATAATCTCATAATCCATCGGATCCCAGCAAACTCATCATAGCAACAGCATAAGGATTACATATGTGCCTCGATCATGTAGGGCAGCTCACGAGGACTAATTAGTGAAGCACAAGAACGGGAGGAGAACATCACATAGCTACTGGTCATGGACCCATGGTCCAAGGGAGACTACTCACAACTCATCCGAGAGGCGTCCATGGTGGTGGAGAAGCTCCCGGTGGTGATCCTCCCCTCCGGCAGGGTGCCGGGAAGGGTTCTCCTGGTGCTCCCGATCTTGGAAGCGACGGCGGCGGCGGAACAGAGATGAGATCGCGAAAAAGGGTTCCGTCTCGAGGGTTTTGGGAGACGGTCTAAATATATGCCAAAGGGGGGCACCAGACGGGGCTCGGGGGGCCCAGGCGCCCCCCCGGCGCGGCCCAGGGGGGGGGGGCACCGCCAGGGCGCCTGGAGCCCTGGTGGCCCCCCGGCTGTACTTTGGCTACCGGGAACCTTCCGGAACGCTGATTTTTTATATAATTTTTCCGGAATTTTTCTGGCAGTTTTCGTAATGGGAAAACCTGAAATACAAAAACAGCCGAAAACAGAAACTGGCACTGGGGTGCACTAAGTTAATAGGTTAGTCCAAATATGATCAAAAGTGTATGGAAGTGTATAAATATCATAGCAATATCACCCAAAAGAGGCATGGAGCAAGCAGAAATTATAGATACGTTTTGGACGTATCAACATCCCCAAGCTTAATTCCTGCTCGTCCTCGAGTAGGTAAATGATAACAAGAATAATTTCTGTGGTGACATGCTATTAACCATATAGGACTTTTTCATAGTCATATGACAAAAGCTTACTGAGATAATGAATCTATAGTAATTAAGTTGCCTCATGAGAAAATCACAAAGAACTGAAAGTTTTACAATATGATATTGAAACATCAAATAGATTTGTAATGAACATGGTGTCCAAATATGATAAAGTGATATCTCGCTTGCCCCCTTTAGTGAAGCAAAACATAAATGCAGGGGCACCTCCAAGGTTTAGGTGATGACTAGATATAATGATTTCAGAATAAACGATATCACAATTATGCAAAAGACAATGCTACTTTGGGACAATGCACATTACACTCAGAATGACAATCATGCTCTCAGTAGTTGGTGCTTTTAAAAGAAGGTGGAGACTCTCGAACCGTGGCTTTTGTTGGCAAGGTTGAAAACCCGTAGTCGAAAACAAAGACAAAACATGCACCAGAGCTCTTGGTTTTAAAACAGAGGTAATAATAATTTTTTTAGATCATGCATGTTTCGTCAACGAATGCTAGGAGATAACTCAATCACTTCTTGAGTTGGACAAGTTTCGAGGAACGGCTCCCGAATGAGGACGATCACATCCTCTTAATCTCCTTTGTTTATCACTGCCAAAGTTTTCTGATTTCTCATGAACAAAGCGTGAAGGAGGGTTTGTTTGTTATATTAATTTTGAGCCGGGCGCACTCAATGCCAGTTCCTTCTCGTATTATGGGTTTGCACATTATACATGCAATCCCGGGGTGAAGCTTGTCCAACTTAAAAAGATTATGAATTAACTACTACTTCCTCATGGACTTACAATAGAGGCACAAAATAGGAATGCATTTTTCTTTGAATAATTTCGAGATGGTACATGCAAGTCTCCGTTAGGAATGGCAGGTAAATACCATGTAGGAAGGTATGGTGGACTCATATGGCATAACTGGTATAAAAGAATGTGGATGCACAAGCAGTCAGTCCGCTTAGTACAAGTGGAGGTTAGCAAAAGACTGGGAGCGACCAACTAAGAGAACAATGACGGTCATAATCATGCAGAGCGACAAAGCAACATTGAATCAGGCATGGAAGTTATATCGCTACTCAGAAACAAAAGATCATCAAGGCTTGACAGACTTTCTTTACAGTCTTAAATATGCGTGAGCATACGCCAAGTCAATCAAAATAAATTCTTTGAAGGAAGATATTACTAAACCATACCACATCATAGGCAAACAAATCATGTTGGTACTCCAATAACACATTGGGAACCCTCCAGCTATTTGAGACTAACCTTAAGAAAACATGAACTACTAAGCGCCATTATGCAGCATCTTTATCATAGACATATCAACCGGTGCCACGGAAGCAAACTCTCTTAACAAGATAATCATGATAAGTAAAGAGAGTTCAAACAACCAACTAAACGAAAGCTCTTTAAACAGATAAGCATGAAAGTTAAGAGCTAAGCATGATAGTAGCTATTAAAAGACAAAGAACACACACAGCAAGATAATCATGAAAATTCTATGTTATGTTCTAGGTAGAAGTGGAGCGTGTTTCTCTCCCACATAAAGAAATGCTGAGTTCCGACTCGTTATGAAAAGCTAAAAGAAAACTAAAAAGGAAAACTAAAAGCAAGACGCTCCAAGGATAGCACATAACACATGAAGTGATAAAAATATAGTGGAACGAAAGACGAACTGATAATGTTGATGGAGAAGGGGATGCATGGGGGCATCCCCAAGCTTAGACGCTTGAGTCTCCTTGAATATTTCTTGGGGGTGCATGGGTCATCCCCAAGCTTGAGCGTTTGACACTCCTGAATCTTTTTATCATCTTCCCTCGCACACTTGAAAACTCCCTTCATACATAACTCATCATAATCTGATTAGCGAGGTTAGTACCCATAATAAAATAATTATTCCTTGCTGGAAATAAAGATATTCCTGAAGTTCTACTGTTTCTCAAGATTGCCAAAAGGTTTTTGCAAAGAAAAAGCAAGCTCTAGGTTTGCAAAATGAAGGAAAGGCAAAACAGGACAGAATCTGTGAAAAACAGCACAGCAGGTAGTAAATGATTTTTCCAGGGCACTTCTGCAACTCTAATCAAAAAACTCAAAACAGACGCACGAAAGAAAATTATATAGAGCATGCTGTCGAAAAAATTCAAACCAAAAAGATGATCTGGTGATTTTATACGAATTTGTCTATCCAAGGACAGAATCTGTTTCCTGGACAGCACGTCACAACTTTTGAACTTTCTTGCAATCAGAGGCTATACTTGGCACAAAATTGAAAAGCAAAGATACAATGATGATGCTACAGTAGTAACAACATCAAGACACAACAAAAACAAAATAAATTTATTCATTGGGCTGCCTCCCAAAAGCGCTTTCTTTTATGCCTTTAAGCTAGGCATAACGCATAGAGATCAAGTTGTATCAATTGAACCATCATCAAGATCATCAAAAAGCTCTTCAATAATACAACTAGTCTTAAGAGGACTTTCAAATAAAGGCCTCATAGAGATACTTCTAGGGAGAAGACCAAAAGGATAAAAGTCAAGGGAAGATTCTTTTATAAATTCATCAAAGAGAGGTGTTTCTTCCAAAGTCTTTACAGTTTCAACCCCTTTGGCAATAGATGGATTACTTTTAGAACGGGGAGCCTTTGGAACGTGAACGAACTTAGGCTCCCTCTTTGCCAGAGTTTCTACCTTTTTGGTTTTGATTGAGGAGAAAGTAGTTCCTAGAGTATCAAAGATTTCCTCAATCTTGTCTATCCTAGAAGAGTCCAAGTCATGGAATTTGACGGTCTCCAAAGTTTCGAAAATTTTATGCATGGAGCTATCAAGCCTATTCAAATTCCCTTGGATCTTATGATCCACCTCATTTATCTTATTAATGCTTGGCATCTCTAGCTCTATTTTTTCAAGTTTTTTCATAATGTGAGCTAGGGTGATGTCCTCTTGAATGCTAACAATAGGGGGATTCCCAACAAGATTTTCAATAATACTAAGAGACTCCCAAACTGGGGCTTCTAGGAAATTCCCATTGATAGAAGTATCTAGAATAAACCTATTCCAAGAAGTAATTCCAACATAAAAATTTCTAAGCAGGATAGTAGTAGGTTGCTTCTTGGTGGCTCTTTTTTGAGAATCATTAATTCTATACCAAGCATCTTTCAGACTTTCCCCACCTCTTTGTTTAAAGGTGAGAACTTCTGCCTCGTCAAAGACAAAAGGACCCGACATAATGACAACTAAAGAATGAGACAACTATTTTTGTGATTTTCGATAAAAAGATACTAAAGCAAAACTGAAAGGTAAACTAACAAGACTAAAAAGCAAAGGTAAAAGATAGCGTGCAACTCCCCTATCCTGAAGAGTGGAGTCCCCGGCAACGGCCCCAGAAAACTTTGCTTGATGGCTTCTCGCCCCTCGTTGGTTACCCCAAGTGGAAGGTTTGAGATGCAGTGTAGCGGAAGTTTTCCCTTGGCAATACCAAGGATCGATTTCCCTGAGACTCCCAGTTTCAACAAGAAGGTGTCAACTGCTAACGGCGCCAGATATTAGCAATCAACGTGGACCTGCACACAGATACAAATAACTTTGCTCCCAACGAGTACAGAGAGGTTGTCAATCCCTCTGGCCTTGTAGTTTACAAAGGATCAAACACAAATGATAGTAGTGATAGATATAATTGCAATAGTAAATAAAAAGCGGAAAGTAAATAGTGGATGTGATCAATGATGGTAATATGGACCGGAGTCTCATGATGTTCACTAGTGATGTCTCTCTACCAAAAGACGATAAAATAGCTATGTGAGGTAAACGAATTACAGCTGGGCAATAGACAGGACCATGTGCGCAAACCAATGCTGACTAAGTTGCAAGAAAGGTAGAGGTTCAAAGCATGGGCGGTACGCCAAGGTAAGTAGACCGAAATCCATCAATATCTACTACTAATCATCCACCTTGAGATGTCTATCCAGAACATCTCGCTGGTATTAAGTTGCGAGTCCCACCCATAGTGTAAGCTCAAAGCAACATACAACTGCATTAGAAGAACTTTGCGTAAAGTAAACAATCCTTGCACCCGCGGGCACAAGCACCATTGTTTTCCCCCTTGTGGCAACAACACATCCCCTAGACTCATGTTTCTGTCACTCAAGCTAGTCATCGAGGGGCATGAACCCACAATCAAGCATAACGTTCCCTCTTGGAGTCACTACCTACTACTTGGCCAAAGCAATAAATAACAACGGAGAACATGCAAGAATTACTTACGAACATAAATATAAAAGAGGTGAATCAAATATATTACTCAAACACAATCTGAACATAATCTCATAATCCATCGGATCCCAGCAAACTCATCGTAGCAACAACATAAGGATTACATATGTGCCTCGATCATGTAGGGCAGCTCACGAGGACTAATTAGTGAAGCACAAGAACGGGAGGAGAACATCACATAGCTACTGGTCATGGACCCATGGTCCAAGGGAGACTACTCACAACTCATCCGGGAGGCGTCCATGGTAGTGGAGAAGCTCCCGGTGGTGATCCTCCCCTCCGGCAGGGTGCCGGGAAGGGTTCTCCTGGTGCTCCCGATCTTGGAAGCGGCGGCGGTGGCGGAACAGAGATGAGATCGCGAAAAAGGGTTTCCGTCTCGAGGGTTTTGGGAGACGGTCTAAATATATGCCAAAGGGGGGCACCAGACGGGGCTCGGGGGGCCCAGGCGCCCCCCGGCGCGGCCCAAGGGGGGGGGGGCGCCGCCAGGGCGCCTGGAGCCCTGGTGGCCCCCCCGGCTGTACTTTGGCTACCGGGAACCTTCCGGAACGCTGATTTTTTATATAATTTTTCTGGTATTTTTCTGGCAGTTCTCGTAATGGGAAAACCTGAAATACAAAAACAGTCGAAAACAGAAACTGGCACTGGGGTGCACTGAGTTAATAGGTTAGTCCAAATATGATCAAAAGTGTATGGAAGTGTATAAATATCATAGCAATATCACCCAAAAGAGGCATGGAGCAAGCAGAAATTATAGATACGTTTTGGACGTATCAGCTGCCAAGTGCGTCCAAGCCTACAATGAAGCTAAGAAGCGCAAGGCCCTTGCGCGTCCTGGCATCGACCCCAGGATGGCTGCAAAGAGGAAGAAGCCAACTGTGGACCATGCTGAAGGATCAAGGCAGGAAGAACCTCGCATTGTCTTCCCTGCTAGCATGACAGGCACGAAGCCTAAGGTCACCACAGTTGCTTCAGAGCTTAAGAAGACAAAGGTGGCTGAAGCTGAGGCGCGCAAGCACAAAACCAAGAACACCACTGATGAAGCCAATGCTCCACCCTACAAGAAGCGCAAAATCAAGAAGGTCCGAGCTGCTCCCATAGAGCCCCTTGTCGTCGAGCCCATTTCTGTTGCTCGTCCCGCGTCTGCACACCAAGAACGTCCTCTGACTATTCATGAGCCTGCTCCCACATAGGCTAGTGAAGACATTCCAGCTGTTGACCTCACCGCAGCTGAAGACATTGGTCCTCAAGACAATGTTGAAGATGATGAAGTCCTTCCTCAGATCGAGTATAATGTGGTATCATCGCCTATTCTCATGAACAACGTACGCATTAGAATTGGTCGTCCATTGACGCCAATTGCTCAGGATGACTCATGGGCTGATCACCCACAACAATCACCAGTTACTCCCCCAACTCAAGTCACCAGTTCGGTGCTTGAAGATGAAGACTTTGATGCCCAACCAACTCCATCTCCAATAGCGTCGCCAGCATTCCGCAGGCTTCGCAAAGGACCAAGGCCTGAAGTTGATTCCCCCAGCGTTCCAGAAGGAGATGTGCACCAAACTACTTCACAACAAGTGTTTCTTGAAGCCTCTCCAACTGTGAACGTCCCAGAGTCTGAAGCCAAAGCGGCTGAAGATATTCCGGCTGCATCAGCCGATGAAGAACAACCAATAGAAGATGAAGCATGTGTTGCCACACCCCCTGTTCTCGAGGAGAACGTCTCCGACCCTCCAGCTCCTGAAGTGGAGGTTACAAATTCTGAGGCTGCCACCACCACTACTGAAGCCAATGACGTTGTCATGGCTGAAGCTAAAGTGGCACCTGAAGTCAATGTGGTGCCTGAAGTGATGGCGCCTGAAGCCAGTGCTGCACCTGATGCCACTCAGCAGCCCGAAGCCAATGCCGCTGCTCCTATTCCGCCTCCAAGGCCACACACCATCGAGCAAGCATACGACAAAGATGACCAACTCATATCTGTCAGATGGCCCATTCTGGTTCCTCCACCTGCCGCTGGACCGCCCGCTGCTGGTCCTCAATTTGACTACCATGTTGAGCAGAGGTCTCAGGTTCAGAAGCCTAAGCCAAGACTGCCAAGGTTCCCAGGTACTTCCACTTCACGAGGGTCCTTCAATGCAAATGGCTTCACTGCACACAACACTTTCTTTGACAGCGCCAAGAACCCCTATTCCAAGCCAAGGATATCACCAGATAGGTTCTGGAGCCATCAACAACGCAATTATTATTCACGGGTACTCTATGATCAAGGGCGCATCTTCCCTCATATGCGTCTTGATGCTGAAGCCATTACTGGACTGCCCTGTCTCGAGGAAGCTCTTGATCGCTTCCGTGATGCTGGCCTTCTGAATTTTGTAACTGACAAAGAGCACTAGAATGAAGAGCTACTTTTGCAATTCTATGCAACCCTCCACATTCGAGGTTACATCAGGGATCCGAAGACATGGATCCTTGAGTGGATGACAGGAAATGTTCATCATGAAGACAAAGCCTTTGATCTCATTGAGCTAACTGGCCTGCCCACTCCAGGAGAACTATATGAACCTGGCTGTCAACTACACAGCGAAGCTTTGGAGAGTATCTTTCAGAAGCCCAAGCCTAACATGAGCCAAATGCTAAGCATGATGAAGACTTTGCCACTCGATGCTGCATACCCAAATGAGTTCTTTGTTGAAGACCTTGAGTATCTGCCACGCACCATATATCATATTATCAGGCAAACTCTATGGCCTGTCAAAGGACACTCTTCATCAGCCAAGCTTGAAGGCACAATGAACACATTGGTCTTCTATATCTTCAATGGCATCAACTTCAATGGTCAAGACTTATTTATCAGGCAGTTTGCTCTGTGAGGCTCTGATCTCTTTGGACTCAAGTTCTATGCTCCATGGATCATGCGCCTCATCAAGCTTCATTCTGCTATCAACTATTGATACGTCCAAAACGTATCTATAATTTCTGCTTGCTCCATGCCTCTTTTGGGTGATATTGCTATGATATTCATACACTTCCATACACTTTTGATCATATTTGGACTAACCTATTAACTCAGTGCACCCCAGTGCCAGTTTCTGTTTTTGGCTGTTTTTGTATTTCAGGTTTTCACATTACGAGAACTGCCAGGAAAAATCCAGAAAAATTATATAAAAAATCAGCGTTCCAGAACCTACCGTGCGTCCGAAGGACAGCCGGGGGGGGGGCACTAGGGCTCCAGGCGCCCTGGCGGCGCGCCCCCCTGGACCGCGCCGGGGGGGCGCCTGGGCCCCCCGAGCCCCGTCTGGTGCCCCCCTTTGGCATATATTTAGAGCGTTTCCCGAAACCCTCGAGACGGGAACTCTTTTTCGCGATCTCATCTCTGTTCCGTCGCCGCCGCCGCTTCCAAGATCGGGAGCACCAGGAGAACTCTTCCCGGCACCCTGCCGGAGGGGAGGATCACCACCGGGAGCCTCTCCACCACCATGGACGCCTCCCGGATGAGATGTGAGTAGTCTCCCTTGGACCATGAGTCCATGACCAGTAGCTATGTGATGTTCTCCTCCCGTTCTTGTGCTTCACTAATTAGTCCTCGTGAGCTACCCTACATGATCGAGGCACATATGTAATCCTTATGCTGTTGCTATGTTGAGTTTGCTGGGATCCGATGGATTATGAGATTATGTTCAGATTGTGATTGAGTAATATATTTGATCTACCTCTTTTATATTTATGTTCATAAGTAATTCTTGCATGTTCTCCGTTGTTATTTATTGCTTTGGCCAAGTAATAGGTAGTGACTCCAAGAGGGAACGTTATGCTCGATTGTGGGTTCATGCCCCTCGATGACTAGCTTGAGTGACAGAAACATGAGTCTAGGGGATGTGCTGTTGCCACAAGGGGGAAAACAACGGTGCTTGTGCCCGCGGGTGCAAGGATTGTTTACTTTACGCAAAGTTCTTTTAATGCAGTTGTCTGTTGCATTGAGTTTACACTATGGGTGGGACTCGCAACTTAATACCAGCGAGATGTTCTGGATAGATATCTCAAGGTGGATGATTAGTAGTAGATATTGATGGATTTCGGTCTACTTACTTTGGCGTACCGCCCATGCTTTGAACCTCAACCTTTCTTGCAATGTAGTCAGCATTGGTTTGCGCACATGGTCCTGTCAATTGCCCAGCTGTAATTCGTTTACCTCAAATAGCTGTTTTATCCTCTTTTGGGAGAGAGACATCACTAGTGAACATCATGAGACTCCGGTCCATATTACCATCATTGATCACATCCACTATTTACTTTTCGCATTTATTTACTATTGCAAACATTATCTATCACTACTATCACTTGCGTTTAACCCTTTGTGAACTACAAGGCCGGAGGGATTGACAACCTCTCTGTACACGTTGGGAGCAAAGTTATTTGTATCTGTGTGCAGGTCCACGTTGATTGCTAATATCTGGCGCCGTTAGCAGTTGACACCTTCTTGTTGAACCTAGGAGTCTCTGGGGATTCGATCCTTGGTATCTTGCCAAGGGAAAAACTTCCGCAACACTACATCTCACACATTTCACTTGGGGTAACCAACGAGGGGCGAGAAGCCCATCAAGGAGTTTTTCTGGCGCCGTTGCCGGGGACTCCACTCTTCAGGATAGGGGAGTTGCATGCTATCTTTTACCTTTGCTTTTTAGTCTTGTTAGTTTACCTTTCAGTTTTGCTTTAGTATCTTTTTATCGAAAATCACAAAAATAGTTATCTTGCTTGCTTGCTACTATGGGTTCCACCGAGAACACCAAGTTGTGTGACTTCACTAGTCACAACAACGATGACTTTATCAGCACACCTATCACTACACCTGCCACTTCAGCACCTTCATATGAAATTAAACCTGCTTTACTGAACTTAGTCATGAAAGATCAATTCTCCGGTGCTGGAGATGATGCTGCTTTACACTTAAACAACTTTGTTGAACTTTGTGATATGCAAAAGTACCAAGAAATAGATGGTAATATTGTTAAGCTCAAGCCTTTTCCTTTCTCCTTGAGAGGAGGAGCTAAAATATGGTTTCAGTCTTTGCCTAGAAATAGCATAGATTCATGGGACAAGTGCAAAGATGCTTTTATTGGAAAATACTATCCACCTGCTAAAATTATCCAACTTAGAAGTAACATAATGAATTTTAAACAATTGGATAATGAACACGTTGCCCAAGCTTGGGAACGTATGAAATCTCTTATCAAGAACTGCCCTACTCATGGTTTGACTACTTGGATGGTTATCCAAACTTTTTATGCAGGCTTGAACTTTACCTCGCGGAACTTGTTAGATTCGGCCGTGGGAGGAACTTTTATGTCAACTACACTTGGTGCTGCCACGAAGCTTCTCGATGAGATGATGACCAACTATTCCCAATGGCACACCGAACGCGCTCCAACAGGTAGGAAGGTAAACTCTGTTGAGGAGATTTCCTCCCTAAATGAAAAAGCTGACTTGATCATGTCCCTACTTTCCAAGCAATCTTCTTTTGATCCTCGTTATGATCCTATAGATTCTGTAATTGCTCATGCTTACATGAATAACTTTGGTAGCAATTCTAGACCGTTCCCCTCTAACTCTTATGGGAACAACAATACTTATCCTAGCACCAGGAACTCCACTACTGAACTAGAGATTATGCTTAAAGATTTCATCACTACCCAAAAAGCCTTTAATAAGAGTGTAGAAGAAAAACTACATAAACTAGATGATCTCTCTTTGAAGGTAGACCACTTAGCCAATGAGATAGAATTGCTAAAAATTAAAACTTCTCCTCTTGAGGAGAGGAAGGTCACTCCTATTAATGCTACTCAAGTGCAAATTAACGAAAACATTAGGATGATGGCTAAACTTAAAGAAAGATGGGCTAGAGAAAGGGAGGAAGAGGATAGAATTAAGAGCCTTCCTACCCACCACACTGTTGCTACTATCCAAGTTGTTGAGGATATCCAAACTCTTAGCACCCAATGTACCCCTGGTCCCATTGGACCTATTAATGGTGATGCTATGACTATAGAAACTACCAAACATGTGAACCTAAAGGACACCACTACCACTTTACTTGATGCTAGGGACCTTGATTTTGATAATTGCACTCTTACCGAAGTTATTGATTTCCTTCACAACATGTCTAGAGATCCCCGCACTAGCACGCTTAACCTTGCCTTCACAAAGCATATCACTAATGCTCTCATCAAAGCTAGGGAGGAGAAACTTAGAGTAGAAGCCTCCATACCTAGAAAGCTAGAAGATGGTTGGGATCCTATGATAAAAATTAAATTGAATGACTTCTCTTGCTATGCATTATGTGATGTTGGAGCTAGTACCTCTGTTATGCCCAAAAGAATATATGATATGCTTAAATTGAAACCTTTTGATTCTTGTTCTTTTGGTGTTCGTCTCGTTGATTCTTCCATAAAGAAACCTTTAGGGAGGATCGACGATGTTCTTATCGTTGTCAATGACAATTATGTTCCCATTGATTTCACTATTATGGATATTGAATGTGATCCTTCTTGTCCAATTATTTTGGGACGTCCCTTTTTGCGCACCGTTGGTGCTATCATTGACATGAAAGAGGGTAATATAAAATTTAAGTTTCCTCTTAAGAAAGGGATGGAACACTTCCCTCGAAAGAAGATCAAGTTACCTTTTGAGTCCGTTGTACGGGCTAGCTATTCTTTTGCTCTTGATAAAACTTGATCTATATGCATTATGCCTAGCTTAAAGGCATAAAAGGAAGCGCTTTTGGGAGGCAGCCCACTTGAATAAAATTTTTATTTTGCTTTTGTTGTGTCTTGATGTTGTTTACTACTGTAGCATCATCATTGTATCTTTGCTTTTCAATTTTGTGCCAAGTATAGCCTCTGATTGCTAGAAAGTTCAAAAGTTGTGAGGTTCTGTCCAGGAAATAGATTCTGTCCTTGGATAGAAAAATTCATATAAAATCACCAGATCTTCTTTTTGGTCTGAATTGTTTCGACAGCGTTCTCTATATAATTGTCTTTCGTGCGTCTGTTCTGAGTTTTTTGATTTGAGCTGCAGAAGTGCCCCGAACAAATCAATTACTACCTGCTGTTCTGTTTTTCACAGAGTCTGTCCTGTTTTGCCTTTCCTTCATTTTGCAAATCAAGAGCTTGCTTTTTCTTTGCAAAAACCTTTTGGCAATCTTGAGAAACAGTAGACCTTCAAGAATATCTTTATTTCCAGCAAGGTATAATTATTTTATTATGGGTACTAATCTCGCTAATCAGATTATGATGAGTTATGTATGAAGGGAGTTTTCAAGTGTGCGAGGGAAGATGATAAAAAGATTCAGGAGTGTCAAGCGCTCAAGCTTGGGGATGCCCCCGTGCACCCCCAAGAAATATTCAAGGAGACTCAAGCGTCTAAGCTTGGGGATGCCCCCGTGCATCCCCTTCTCCATCAACATTATCAGTTCGTCTTTCGTTCCACTATATTTTAATCACTTCATGTGTTATGTGTTATGCTTGGAGCGTCTTGCTTTTAGTTTCCTTTTTAGTTTTCCATAACGAGTCGGAACTCAGCTTTCTTTATGTGGGAGAGAAACACGCTCCACTTCTACCTAGAACATAACATAGAATTTTCATGTCTATCTTTGCTGTGTGTGTTATTTGTCTTTTAATAGCTACTATCATGCTCAGCTCTTAGTATTCATGCTTATGTTTTCAAAGAGCTTTTGTTTAGTTGGTTGCTTGAACTCTCTTTAATTATCATGCTTATCTTATTAAGAGAGTTTGCTTCCGTGCAATGGTTGATATGTCTATGATAAAGATGCTACGCGCATGATGGCGCTTAGTAGTTCAGGTTTTCTTATGGTTAATCTCAAATAGCTGGGGGGTTCCCAATGTGTTATTGGAGTACCAACATGATTTGTTTGCCTATGATGTGGTATGGTTTAGTAATATCTTCCTTTGAGAATTTATTTTGATTGACTTGGCGTATGCTCACGCATATTTAAGACTGTAAAGAAAGTCTGGCAAGCCTTGATGATCTTTTATTTCTGAGTAGCGATATAACTTCCATGCCTGATTCAATATTGCTTTGTCGCTCTGCATGATTATGACCGTCATTGCTCTCTTAGTTGGTCGCTCCCAGTCTTTCGCTAACCTCCACCTGTACTAAGCGGACTAACTTTGCAATACATAGCTCATGGGAAAGTAGCTTAAAAACTATTGTGGTAAAGAATATGTTGCCTATGTATCTTATTTCTTATAAGTTGCTTGCTGAGCGGTAACCATGTTTCTGGGGACGCCATCAACTGTTACACTTTTGTTGAATATCATGTGAGTTGCTATGCATGTTTGTCTTGTCTGAAGTAAGGGATATTTGCCATGAGTTGAATGAGTATGCATATTGTTAGAGAAGAACATTGGGCCGCCAACCAAAGCCATGTATTATGGTGGAAGTTTTAGCTTGGACATTAATCCTCAATCTCTTATGAGAATATGCTTAAGCATTAAAGAGGAGTCCATTATCTATTTTCTATGTTGTCCCGGTATGGATGTCCTCAAGTTGAGATCTATCAAAAACGAGAAATCAAATGCGATCTATCTCCTTGGACCTTTGTACAGGTGGCATAGAGGTACCCCTTTGTGACACTTGGTTGAAACATATGTAATGCAATGATAACTCATGGAAATCCGAGCTAATTAGGACAAGGTGCGAGCACTATTGGTATTCGATGCATGAGGCTTGCAACTTATAGGATGTCTTATGCATGACACATATGAAGTACTACTACCGTTGACAAAATTACTTCTATGTTTTCAAAATAAAAAGCTCTAGCACATAACCATTCTTTTACTTTTATGTTGAGTCTCCACCTTCTTTTAAAAGCACAAACTACTGAGAGCATGATTGTCATTCTGAGTGTAACGTGTATTGTCCCAAAGTAGCATTGTCTTTTGCATGATTGTGATATCGTTTATTCTGAAATCATTGTATCTAGTCATCACGTAAACCTTGGAGGTGCCCCTGCATTTATGTTTTGCTTCACTAAAGGGGGCAAGCTAGATATCACTTTATCATATTTGCACACCATGTTCATTGCAAATCTATTTGATGTTTCAGTATCCTATTGTAAAACTTTCAGTTCTTTGTGATTTTCTCATGAGGCAACTCAATTACTATAGAATCATTGTCTCAGTAAGCTTTTGTCATATGACTATGAATAAGTCCTATATGTTTAATAGCATGTCACCACAGAAATTATTCTTGTTATCATTTACCTACTCGAGGACGAGCAGGAATTAAGCTTGGGGATGTTGATACGTCCAAAACGTATCTATAATTTCTGCTTGCTCCATGCCTCTTTTGGGTGATATTGCTATGATATTCATACACTTCCATACACTTTTGATCATATTTGGACTAACCTATTAACTCAGTGCACCCCAGTGCCAGTTTCTGTTTTCGGCTGTTTTTGTATTTCAGGTTTTCACATTACGAGAACTGCCAGGAAAAATCCAGAAAAATTATATAAAAAATCAGCGTTCCAGAACCTACCGTGCGTCCGAAGGACAGCCGGG
>LR738712.1:673441321-673485056 GCA_902687465.1 Secale cereale
GGCGCCTAGGCCCCCCGAGCCCCGTCTGGTGCCAGAAACATGAGTCTAGGGGATGTGCTGTTGCCACAAGGGGGAAAACAACGGTGCTTGTGCCCGCGGGTGCAAGGATTGTTTACTTTACGCAAAGTTCTTTTAATGCAGTTGTCTGTTGCATTGAGTTTACACTATGGGTGGGACTCGCAACTTAATACCAGCGAGATGTTCTGGATAGATATCTCAAGGTGGATGATTAGTAGTAGATATTGATGGATTTCGATCTACTTACTTTGGCGTACCGCCCATGCTTTGAACCTCAACCTTTCTTGCAATGTAGTCAGCATTGGTTTGCGCACATGGTCCTGTCAATTGCCCAGCTGTAATTCGTTTACCTCAAATAGCTATTTTATCGTCTTTTGGGAGAGAGACATCACTAGTGAACATCATGAGACTCCTGTCCATATTACCATCATTTATCACATCCACTATTTACTTTTCACATTTATTTACTATTGCAAACATTATCTATCACTACTATCACTTGCGTTTAACCCTTTGTGAACTACAAGGCCGGAGGGATTGACAACCTCTCTGTACTCGTTGGGAGCAAAGTTATTTGTATCTGTGTGCAGGTCCACGTTGATTGCTAATATCTGGCGCCGTTAGCAGTTGACACCTTCTTGTTGAACCTAGGAGTCTCTGGGGATTCGATCCTTGGTATCTTGCCAAGGGAAAAACTTCCGCAACACTACATCTCACACCTTCCACTTGGGGTAACCAACGAGGGGCGAGAAGCCCATCAACTATTAGCCTTCTGCTCGCAATCATCATCAATTCTTGCCAGAGGTTGATATGTCAGCTGAAGCCATATACCAAGAGCTTGCCAAAGAGCCTGTTAGTCTTCACAACGCTGATCACTAGGGCTTCACTCAACCAATTGAAGGAGTTCCAGCAGTCACTCGCGTTTATCCTCTGGCTGGCCATACTCGCTTACCTCGCCATGCAGAGACTGAAGCTACTGAGAGCACCATTGCCCAAAGGCCTCGGAAGCGATCTCGTGTTCTCAATGACCGAGAGCTTCTCGTTGCCTTATATCAGAAACATGATAAGCATCACTACTGGCTGAAGGGTCAGATGCAAAGCCTCTTGGTGGACGTCAATCGCATTCGCAACCTTGCCACCAAGAATGCCTTTGTTGCTCATGAAACCTGTCGGAGGTCATGGAAGAGTTTGACATTGCTGAGTGCTGAAGCAGATCTTCAAGACGATGGCCTCACTGAGAGATTCAAGTTTGACCACACTCCCCCAAGGAATGCTGTTTTGCATCGAACTCTGTCTCTTGAAGACTCTGACTATTCCTCCTTCGCTGCAACGGTGGATGCCAGGGTGATAGATGATCAAGATGATGCTACCTCACCACCTCCTCCTTCAGCGTGTGTCGACACTGCACCAACTACTTCTGCACCGCCCAACGCCAACGCCGACCCTGCATCTTCTCCTGTGTAATGCCCAGGATGGGACTATACCTCCTACGTGTCGAGGCACGACTTAAAGGTATAAGCCCATTATGGAATGATCTCAAGTTTGGTATCTTTGCACGACTCATGTAAAAATAGGGATGAAATTGCAAAAGGAGATAGTTGGCTTACACTCGCCACTTCACACAATACATTACATAAGCAAATCATCATCCAAAACATCACAACCCGACTACGGGCGAAGATCCAAAAGAAAGATACCAAAAACAACATAAAGCCACAGGTCCGAATCGCCCCTAGTAGAAACCACTAGTGATCGTCGAAAAACGTCACAAGCATACGGCCACGCTCTTCATCGAGCTCCCAGTGAAACTCTGAACCAGCTCCTGCTTCAAACTCGGCTAAACCTGCATCTGGTGTTGTAGTATCTATGAGCCACGAGGACTCAGCAATCCCATAACCATGGGTATCAAGACTAGCAAAGCTTTATGGGTAGGAAGAGGTAAAGTGGTGAGGTTGCAGCAGCGGCTAAGCATAAGTATATGGTGGCTAACTCACGAGTACAAGAATAAGAAGAGCATCTACGCAAACGGTCGCAACTAGTAGTGATCGCTAAAGATCCTGAACTACTTACGAGTCAAGCATAACCCCACCGTGTTCTCTTCTCAAAGTGAAAAGAGACAGTCACGGTTACTCACACAGTTGTGTGTTTTACTTCGGATCCTCTGTCAAGTTTTCTACAACCGGACATTAACAAATTCCAATCTGCCACATAACCGCGGGCACGGCTTTCGAAAGATTATAACCCTGCAGGGGTGTCCCAACTTAGCACATCACAAGCTCTCACGATTAGCTGAAGTGATAAGTATAATATCATCACTCCTTATCTTAGGGAAATCCGATCAGGCTCGGCATCCCGTGCACAAGACATTTCGACAATGGTAAAACAAGTCCAGCAAGACCTCCCGGCGTGCCGACACCCTGATAGTAGCCGCGCGTATCTCGTCTCAGGCCACGACCGAATGGGACATCCTACAGGAACCAATCCTCGAGTTTCCCCGTGGTGGTTCCAGCAGTCCGCCCGTTTGGGACCAACACCATCAGCACTGGCCCCCTGTTATGTAGAATTAAGAACCCGGGGACATGACCCCCTATGCAATTAATTAATTAATTAAGTTGTTGTTATGAGCAATTAAAACCAATGTTGGGCCTTGCTGGAGGAGTTTTATTCAAAGTCGAACTGTCAAGGGGTCCCCATCCACCCATCGTGTAAGGAACGCAAAATCAAGGAACATTATGCCGGTTTATCGGCGCCTAAGGTGGCATGAGTGGAACAAAACACCGAGCAAAAGGCCAAGCCTTCCACCCATGCCCAGTATATAGGTGTGTTAAAAATAATATAACATGTTGTGATATTCCAACAACAAGTTCCCTCCTGGAACAAACTTCATCTTCACCTGCAACTAACAACGCTATAAGAGGGGCTGAGCAAGCGGGTAACATAGCCAAACAATGGTTTTGCTAGGAAAGGTGTCAAAGGTTAGAGGTTTCATGGCAACAAGGAGAGGCTAACATAAAAGATGGGTAGCGCGACATGTAACGATAGCATCGAGACAACTAAGCATGGCAATGGTAGTAAAGGTATCCAAGGGTATGATCATCTTGCCTGGGATTCCGCAAGGGAGAAGAACGGGTCCATGAAGTAGACGGAGCAACATAGTCGAGCGAATCCTCACAACTCCGGAACGAAACCGAAGCTAACAAGATAAGCAACCGGAAAGAAGCCAACAACACGGTAAACACACAAGCATAAACATGGCATACGATTCACATCCAAGTATGATGCATGTCCGGTTTAATGATGCATGGCATGGCAATGAGCACAAACAAAACTACAAGTTAAGTGGAGCTCAATATGCAACGAGTTGCATATTGAAGAAACACCACATGTTATTTATTTAGTTGACTCTCGTTTATTTACAAGACAAGATTAAATGTTTGTTAACATGGCAAGAGGTGAATCAAAAGCAAACTACCTATTTAGGTAAGTTTTAATGAGGCCGGAAAGACAAACAACAATTCCGGAAAAATCCCCATGAGCATGTTTAGCAATTTTAAGCAACAACAATTCACACATTCTAATGTTGTTAACATGATGCGGATGACATGATCAAGTTTATGCAATTTTTAGTAAAAGTTAACATGAAGAGATATGAAGTATTGTCACCGTGGTGGAAAGAAAGGGTGCCATGGCAACAATCCGAAAATGATGCAACGGCAACATCTCGGTTCCGGTAACTCGTTGAGAGACCGGTGCAAAAGAAAAGGTGGCGTGAGCGAGCGAAACAAGATGAAAGGTGGGGTGATCCCGTCACCGGGTTCCCACGGGTCGGCGACGAGGCAACCGAGGAGCATGACAAAATACGAAACGGGCACGGTGCACACAAGGGAAACATCTCATACAACACAAGCATTCGACGGGTCATCGTCTCGGGGTTATACCTTCAGAACGTTCGTTTCGGGGCGGCTCGAGATGTAGTGGTAGTAGTGGTACATGGGTCGTAGAGGAAGTAGTTGTTCCGTAGAGGTACAAGGCGACGGTAGTCGAACTTGACGCTTGCATTACACAGGTCCTCGGCGACGGTAGTGGAAGTAGTCGTTCACGGTCATCGGTAGGGGTACTTGTCGCATCGCCGAGCGTAGTGGTACTCGTTTCTTCACCGAAGGTAGTCGTTCGGGCATCGAACGTCGAGGTACTTGGCGGGTCGTCGTGGTACTTGCCGTAGGGGTACTTGGCGAACAACGGTCGTCGTGGTACTCGTTCATGTAGTCGTTCATTCATAGTGGTCTTGCCGGTCTCGGTCTCGCGTCGAGGTACTTGGCGCATCCTTGTTCTTTCGGGTTGTAGTTGTACTCCAAGTTCGGAGTACGGTTCTTGCCGGTGGTGTACTTGACGAGCCTGCACGTGGAGGTACTTGGCGAAAAAAACATGAAGACGATGCGTCCGTGTACAGTTCTTGGCGACGTTCTTGCTGGTCCAGAAAGAAGACAAGAGGCCGTATCCGGACGCCTCTGAGGCTTGGGCGCACCGAAACTTTGAGCCGGAGGCGGCGGACATCATCCATGGCCATGGCGGCTTGGGCAGGACGAGGGGAAAACGGCGGCTGTTGGCTGCTGGCTTGAGGACGGGGAGGACGGGGCGCGGCTCCGCGGAGAGCTTGGGGCGCCGGTGGGCGTCCATGGCGGGAGACAGGGGCGGGCCAGCGGCTTCCTGGCCGAGGCAGGGCGCTGACGACGGCGGCTTCTTCGAGGGGCTGAGGGACGCGCCCCGGCGGCGAGCGGAGGGGAGGCCG
The DNA here is from genome assembly GCA_902687465.1 of Secale cereale. Taxonomy (NCBI): domain Eukaryota; kingdom Viridiplantae; phylum Streptophyta; class Magnoliopsida; order Poales; family Poaceae; genus Secale; species Secale cereale. The sequence continues at coordinate 673,446,129 of LR738712.1, forward strand.
GCGGTGGCCGGGTGACGGGAGGGCGGCGTCGGCCCTGATCCAGCGCGGAGGGGAGTCCGGCGGCGGCGGCGCCTTGCCGGCGGGAGGCTGAGGCCGGGCGGCGAGGAGCGCTGGTGTTGCTGTTGCTGGAGGATGGGGCGCGGGCGCCGCGCTGGAGACGGAGGGCGCGGCGCTGCGGCCTTGGCGACGGGGAGGGAGGCCACGGCGCCAGGGCGAGGGAGAGGAAGAGGCCTGGCGGCGCTCGGGAGGACTTGGGGAAAGGATGGATCGAGGGGAAGAGGTCGCTGGAAGAGGGAGCGAGGAGCGAGGTCGGGCTGCGGGGATCGAAGGGAGGAGGGGGCCCGATCGAGAGAAGGGAGATGGGACCGATGGGTTCGGCTGCGAGGGAGAGCGAGGGGTGGCGGCGGTGTGAGGGAGAGAAGCGAAGAGAGAGGTCGGGCTAGGGTTAGGGATCGGGAGAGGGAGGCTGGGCCTCGGGCCAGAAGGAGGAGTTGGGCCGGCTGGGAGGGGAGGCCGCAGGCCCAGATGGCCTGGCTGCTCTTCTTATTTATTTCTTTAGCAGAAATAAAATAGAGAGAGTTCAACATTTAATAAGAAAAGAGGCCATGAAGAAGAAATAAATGATGGAACATTTTTGTAAGGCTTTATGGAATATTACCAACCCAACAAAAATGGTTCCGACAAAATAGGGAAGATATGCAAGTGTGTGTTGGTGATTCCGAAGCAATGGAATAATTATATAGCTCCATATATTAGGAGGATATGTTATAAAGAGAAGTCATCCTTCCCTCGATTTAAATGGACCAAAGGTCCCCACGATTTATTTAAGTTGAGATGCAAAGATTAATGACATGATGGCATGATGACATGATGCAAAGCAAAATAAATAACACAAGCACAAAAGAAACACACGGGAGAACCCGGAACATCTGGAATCTTCTGGAATCTTCTGGGACTTCGGTCTTCGGGCGTCACAACTCTCCCACAGTAACAGAGGATCTCGACCCGAGATCCTAGAGATGGCACCGGATAAAAACGGAAGAGGAAGAGGTAAAACAAAGTTGCTTCTTTGACAGACGAGTGAAACCACGAACCTGAGAGGTTGACCAAAATGAAAGAAGAATACAACGGAGATGAACGAATATGAAAACTCCGTTAGAAAAGAGGAACAAGGAACATTATGAGAACCTTGTAGGTTGGAAGACATGAAACAAGAGCTTACGAACCAAAAGAATATGAAACCACAACGGTATAGCCAAGGAATAAGAATGACATAATTCGGATAGCACTTCGACTGCAAATGGAAGGAATTAACAAGAACTTGAGGAGATAGGAAGATACTTGATGAAATGAACAGCATATTGCCTCCAAAACAATTGAAAGAATGGCACAAGGGGTAAGAAAGATTCAGACAACACTTCGGTTAAAAAGAGAGGCAAAACTAGATAAATGACGGAACTTGAATGGAGGGCACGACATTCCTGTTAAATAGACAAGCAAGGGAAGAATATGATCTCGATAAAACGAGATGCTGGTCAAAGAGAGCAACATCACAATTCCTCCAGAATGAAAGAATAGCATATAATCAATGAAAGAATTGAACGGAGAGAAAAAAAGACAACTTCTCCGACAAATGAATTTGAACGAGAATCCTTACCAGGATGAATTGAATAGAGTTGTTGGGAATTCAACAACGAAAGAATAAGCTTGATGTGGGCTTATGGAAAACATCTCAAAATTATGAGGTGACAATCAGCCACTAACAGAAACGAATTTCTTGGATTGAGATCAACAAGGAGATGATAAACTTATTTCACCGGAATGATAAATGAAGAATTTGGGTCATTTATAAGCACCATAAATAGCAACAATCCTTAGGGAAAGCTTTTAGGTGAAATAGGACCCAAGATAACTCCAAGAAATAAAAATGAGGGGTTGAAAGGATCTCCTAAAGAAAACAAATGATGGTTTTAAATATCTCATTCTTGATAAGTCGTGAATCATAATTCATGAAGGAATTATCAAGAATGACATAACACCATCTGAAAAGATAAGGTAGAAAGGATTGTAATTGGAAAGCATGATGAAGAATGCTTGAGTTCCAACAAGAATCTTGATGAAAACTTCGAGGATGAATTAAAACATGATGAACCACCATGAGAACTCCGGTAATGAAAGCATGAGAAGTGAAAGATGACAAGAATAAGATTCAAGGCCCGCGATGAATTAGATGTAGGTTTGAAATGATATAACAGAAATAACTTGAAGCTCCGGAAAACAAGATGAACAACTTAGGACCGATAATATGATATGATGAACAAGCTCCGGAAAAGAGATTAGTCACTTCGGGGAAAAGAATAAGATTTATTGTATGCTTATCCTTCATCAAATTAAATTGATGACAAGCAACGGATTTGGCCTACTACTTATTCTTCTTGAAAAGGATTAAAGAGATCTCGCACAAACTTGGGAATAATGTTGAACGACTCACCGGTAGGATTATTAAAAGAACAAATGAATTGATATGATAACAACGGAAGAGTAATCTTGAATGAACCACCGTTTGAATTGAACCCGGTTGATGAAAGAGAATAATCACCGGGACGAATGAGCACTTGAGGAAATTTAGATACAAGAGAACGAAGAGATCGCGAACCGAATTAAGAGTACTTGAACAAAGCACCGGTAGAATATGAAGACGAACGAAGAGGCATCAATGAAGGATGTTTGGAGGACAAAGTTGAAAACTGAGAATGAAGAAATATGCTGAAATGATGGCCTTCGGAGGAACACAAAGAAAAGAATTCATGAAATGCTTCGGATGGTATAAAAGAATTCCTCACAATCTGAATAATAATGAGGATGGCATGAAGCTAGAACCACGAATCTTCAAGAGAACGGCCAAGATTTAAGAGAAATTCTTCTCCGGTCTCCAGATGTTGAGAATGAAGACGAGAAATGCCATGAAGAATTGTTGAGCACTCCGGAATGAAGAATTAAAAAATGTTGAACCAATGATGAAAAAGAATTTGAAAGCGATCTTGGAGAAGGTATATGACTGATGGAAATCATTCTTACGTCACACTTTGAAAAGAATTTGAGTATAACTCCAGAAAAAAATTAGAAGAGTCAGGTAAGATCCTGGAAAAAGACCTGTGGGTTAGGGCCCACTCAAAAGAAATCACCGTTGGAAAAGATTGCTTGCGAGATATAGCACCGGTTGAATTAAATGGCTTGAATAAGATGACAATCTCAAAATAGTTTGAACAGATTAAGAATGGAATTATGAATCATCTGAGTTATCTTCAACACTCCAGATATGAATAAGAGATGTGAAGAAATAAGAGAGCCTTCGGATAAGAAATTTCCACATTGGAAAACATGTGAAACAAGAGGCACAGATATGATCAAGACCGAAGCTTGAATTTAGTCCACCAGAGAAGAAACGAGAACGAAGAATGATGAACTTGAAGCTCTTGAGCATCTTCCTGAGAATCACCGGATAAGAACATTGAAGGAAATGAATGAAGAAATATCACATGAATAAAATGGATATTTCATTTGAGAATTTCTGGCTCCAAGAAGAAGAAGGGTGGTAGGGCGGGTAAAACAAAGACAACTTGAGATGATTGAAACAGACAAATCATCAGGTTTCTCAACGGCGTCCGTATGGAAACTTGAATAGAAGGCACACCGGTTGAAAAGGATTAATATGAAGATCTCGATGGTCAAGAAGAATTAGCACTCCCATAGAAATATGAGAACACCGATTAGGAAAGGTATGGAATCAACACTTGACATCGAAGCAACTCGAATACCCGAATCAAAACAAGAACAAAGGATAGATATGTTGCAACATAATCTTCACAATATCATTCGAACCGAGGATTGAACGAATGAATTCTGTAGGTACATCAACTTGTCGAGAAGCCACTTGGGAGAACAAAAGATAAATAAAAGCAACAAGGAGCAGATATAACAAATACAAGATAGAAGCTTCGTCCCACATATTCGTGCTGAAAGCTCATGGAACGTGTTACAAAAGGGTTTTGCAATTCCCGGATCAGCCTAGCCAAGGACCCTTTAAGATGCAACTCCCGATAGGAACAAGCCCATAAAACTACTTCACTCAATGTAGAACCCCGAACTTCATATCATGCACTCGTTGGAAGAAAGCCTAGAACTACTAGATGAACCCACCTATTAATTTCCGAAAGTTTCCAGTTATGCAATCAGGTGTTGGGGATACAGGGGAAGCACCGCGCACCCAACTCTAATCCTACATCTAGCTGTATCCATCCTTCAACACATAACCAGTTATTTCCGGAAACCGTTTACCTCGGACCTTCGAAACGCATCTGCTATACAAGCTATGGCAATACTCCCGAACTACCTCCCCAGTACTGGGTGATGTCGGGGTTATCTTGCCACTAACCGCATAGGAGAGTTTTCGATGTCGGCCGTCTTAAGTATTCTAGAACTGATGCGATATATTTGTGACGACAACACCTCGGAGCTCAACTCCCCGGGACACTGCCACAACCCCTAATGACAGGAGGCATCGAGAACAATGTTCTCGTCACAAAGACATCGGAACAATCCAAACAATACTCGCGTGATCCTAAAAAAAATTTGGTGCATTTTTGAGAGTAGAAGAGATAAGAGTAATCATCAGGAGTCCTCACCAGAGTGAAAAGAGATGAGAAGCAAAAGAAATCCTACTCTCCGATATATATATAGGACTCAAAACATTTTCAAGTGTGTGCCTAGACTCAACCGTCAACGATTCGATCAATCAGTGGGGGCTTCTAGGTCGGAGAAGGCTCTGAATACCAACTTGTAATGCCCAGGATGGGACTATACCTCCTACGTGTCGAGGCACGACTTAAAGGTATAAGCCCATTCTGGAATGATCTCAAGTTTGGTATCTTTGCACGACTCATGTAAAAATAGGGATGAAATTGCAAAAGGAGATAGTTGGCTTACACTCGCCACTTCACACAATACATTACATAAGCAAATCATCATCCAAAACATCACAACCCGACTACGGGCGAAGATCCAAAAGAAAGATACCAAAAACAACATAAAGCCACAGGTCCGAATCGCCCCTAGTAGAAACCACTACTGATCGTCGAAAAACATCACAAGCATACGGCCACGCTCTTCATCGAGCTCCCAATGAAGCTCTGAACCAGCTCCTGCTTCAAACTCGGCTAAACCTGCATCTGGTGTTGTAGTATCTGTGAGCCACGAGGACTCAGCAATCCCATAACCATGGGTATCAAGACTAGCAAAGCTTTATGGGTAGGAAGAGGTAAAGTGGTGAGGTTGCAGCAGCGGCTAAGCATAAGTATATGGTGGCTAACTCACGAGTACAAGAATAAGATGAGCATCTACGCAAACGGTCGCAACTAGTAGTGATCGCTAAAGATCCTGAACTACTTACGAGTCAAGCATAACCCCACCGTGTTCTCTTCTCAATGTTAAAAGAGACAGTCACGGTTACTCACACAGTTGTGTGTTTTACTTCGGATCCTCTATCAAGTTTTCTACAACCGGACATTAACAAATTCCAATCTGCCACATAACCGCGGGCATGGCTTTCGAAAGATTATAACCCTACAGGGGTGTCCCAACTTAGCCCATCACAAGCTCTCACGATTAGCTGAAGTGATAAGTATAATATCATCACTCCTTATCTTAGGGAAATCCGATCAGGCTCGGCATCCCGGTGCACAAGACATTTCGACAATGGTAAAATAAGTCCAGCAAGACCTCCCGGCGTGACGACACCCTGATAGTAGCCGCGCGTATCTCGTCTCAGGCCACGATCGGATGGGACATCCTACAGGAACCAATCCTCGAGTTTCCCCGTGGTGGTTCCCGCAGTCCGCCCGTTTGGGACCAACACCATCAGCACTGGCCCCCCCTGTTATGTAGAATTAAGAACCCGGGTACATGACCCCTTATGCAATTAATTAATTAATTAATTTGTTGTTATGAGCAATTAAAACCAATGTTGGGCCTTGCTAGAGGAGTTTTATTCAAAGTCGAACTGTCAAGGGGTCCCCATCCACCCATCGTGTAAGGAACGCAAAATCAAGGAACATAATGCCGGTTTATGGGCGCCTAAGGTGGCATGAGTGGAACAAAACACCGAGCAAAAGGCCAAGCCTTCCACCCATGCCCAGTATATAGGTGTGTTAAAAATAATATAACATATTGTGATATTCCAACAACAAGTTCCCTCCTGGAACAAACTCCATCTTCACCTGCAACTAACAACGCTATAAGAGGGGCTGAGCAAGCGGGTAACATAGCCAAACAATGGTTTTGCTAGGAAAGGTGTCAAAGGTTAGAGGTTTCATGGCAACAAGGAGAGGCTGACATAAAAGATGGGTAGCGCGACATGTAACGATAGCATCGAGACAACTAAGCATGGCAATGGTAGTAAAGGTATCCAAGGGTATGATCATCTTGCCTGGGATTCCGCAAGGGAGAAGAATGGGTCCATGAAGTAGACGGAGCAACATAGTCGAGCGAATCCTCACAACTTCGGAACGAAACCGAAGCTAACAAGAGAAGCAACCGGAAAGAAGCAAACAACACGGTAAACACACAAGCATAAACATGGCATACGATGCTGATACGTCCAAAACGTATCTATAATTTCTGCTTGCTCCATGCCTCTTTTGGGTGATATTGTTATGATATTCATACACTTCCATACACTTTTGATCATATTTGGACTAACCTATTAACTCAGTGCACCCCAGTGCCAGTTTCTGTTTTCGGCTGTTTTTGTATTTCAGGTTTTCACATTACGAGAACTTCCAGGAAAAATCCAGAAAAATTATATAAAAAATCAGCATTCCAGAACCTACCGTGCGTCCGAAGGACAGCCGGGGGGGGGGGGGGCACCAGGGCTCCAGGCGCCCTGGCGGCGCCCCCCCTGGGCCGCGCCGGGGGGCGCCTGGGCCCCCTGAGCTCCGTCTGGTGCCCCCCTTTGGCATATATTTAAAGCGTTTCCCGAAACCCTCGAGACGGGAACTCTTTTTTGCGATCTCATCTCTGTTCCGCCGCCGCCGCCGCTTCCAAGATCGGGAGCACCAGGAGAACTCTTCCCGGCACCCTGCCGGAGGGGAGGATCACCACCGGGAGCCTCTCCACCACCATGGACGCCTCCCGGATGAGTTGTGAATAGTCTCCCTTGGACCATGAGTCCATGACCAGTAGCTATGTGATGTTCTCCTCCCGTTCTTGTGCTTCACTAATTAGCCCTCGTGAGCTGCCCTACATGATCGAGGCACATATGTAATCCTTATGCTGTTGCTATGTTGAGTTTGCTGGGATCCGATGGATTATGAGATTATGTTCAGATTGTGATTGAGTAATATATTTGATCTACCTCTTTTATATTTATGTTCATAAGTAATTCTTGCATGTCCTCCATTGTTATTTATTGCTTTGGCCAAGTAATAGGTAGTGACTCCAAGAGGGAACGTTATGCTCGATTGTGGGTTCATGCCCCTCGATGACTAGCTTGAGTGACAGAAACATGAGTCTAGGGGATGTGCTGTTGCCACAAGGGGGAAACCAAACGGTGCTTGTGCCCGCGGGTGCAAGGATTGTTTACTTTACGCAAAGTTCTTTTAATGCAGTTGTCTGTTGCATTGAGTTTACACTATGGGTGGGACTCGCAACTTAATACCAGCGAGATGTTCTGGATAGATATCTCAAGGTGGATGATTAGTAGTAGATATTCATGGATTTCGGTCTACTTACTTTGGCGTACTGCCCATGCTTTGAACCTCAACCTTTCTTGCAATGTAGTCAGCATTGGTTTGCGCACATGGTCCTGTCAATTGCCCAGCTGTAATTCGTTTACCTCACATAGCTGTTTTATCATCTTTTGGGAGAGAGACATCACTAGTGAACATCATGAGACTCCGGTCCATATTACCATCATTGATCACATCCACTATTTACTTTTCGCATTTATTTACTATTGCAAACATTATCTATCACTACTATCACTTGCGTTTAACCCTTTGTGAACTACAAGGCCGGAGGGATTGACAACCTCTCTGTACTCGTTGGGAGCAAAGTTATTTGTATCTGTGTGCAGGTCCACGTTGATTGCTAATATCTGGCGCCGTTAGCAGTTGACACCTTCTTGTTGAACCTAGGAGTCTCTGGGGATTCGATCCTGGGTATCTTGCCAAGGGAAAAACTTCCGCAACACTACATCTCACACCTTCCACTTGGGGTAACCAACGAGGGGCGAGAAGCCCATCAAGGAGTTTTTCTGGCGCCGTTGCCGGGGACTCCACTCTTCAAGATAGGGGAGTTGCACGCTATCTTTTACCTTTGCTTTTAGTCTTGTTAGTTTACCTTTCAGTTTTGCTTTACTATCTTTTATCGAAAATCACAAAAATAGTTATCTTGCTTGCTTACTATTATGGGTTCCACCAAAAACACTAGATGGGAGGAGTACACCCCTTCTTCCATTACACCAATCACCACTGACGGGATCTACAAAAGTAATAAACCTTGTGATTATGTTAGTCTTGACGGAGGGTTATGCCCATGGCATGGTCTTCCAGGAAAAGAGTATGAGCCTCAGTTTAGAATTGCTCCTAAGCTTCCCCAAACTTGGGAAGATGTTCAAACTCTTATAATAGAGAGCGATTCAAACAAAGAGGATGACACTACAATTCTGCCCAATCATGATAAAATTAATTTTGATAATTGTAGTATCTCAGAAGTTGTCACCTTTCTACAAGGAATGGCCAAAGATCCCCACACTAGCACGCTTAATCTTGCTTTCACAGAGCATATCACTAATGCTCTCATCAAAGCTAGGGAGGAGAAACTTAGAGTAGAAGCCTCCATACCTAGAAAGCTAGAAGATGGTTGGGATCCTATGATGAAAATTAAGATAAACAACTTCTCATGCTATGCTTTATGTGATATTGTAGCTAGTACTTCCATTATGCCCAAAAGACTATATGATATGCTTAAATTGAAACCTTTTGATTCTTGTTCTTCTGGTATTCGTCTCGTTGATTCTTCCATAAAGAAACCTTTAGGGAGGATCGACGATGTTCTTATCGTTGTCAATGATAATTATGTTCCCGTTGATTTTACTATTATGGATATTGAATGTGATCCTTCATGTCCAATTATTTTGGGACGTCTCTTTTTACGCACCGTTGGTGCTATCATTGACATGAAAGAGGGTAATATAAAATTTCAGTTCCCTCTCAAGAAAGGGATGGAACACTTCGCTCGAAAGAAGATCAAGTTACCTTTTGAGTCCGTTGTACGGGCTAGCTATTCTTTTACTCTTGATAAAACTTGATCTCTATGCATTATGCCTAGCTTAAAGGCACAAAAGAAAGCGCTTTTGGGAGGCAGCCCACATGAATAAATTTTTATTTTGCTTTTGTTGTGTCTTGATGTTGTTTACTACAGTAGCATCATCATTGTATCTTTTCTTTTCATATTTGTGCCAAGTATAGCCTCTGATTGCTAGAAAGTTCAAAAGTTGTGAGGTGCTGTCCAGGAAACAGATTCTGTCCTTGGATAGAAAAATTCGTATAAAATCACCAGGTCATCATTTTTGTCTGAATTTTTTCGACAGCGTTCTCTATATAATTGTCTTTCGTGCTTCTGTTCTGAGTTTTTTGATTTGAGTTGCAGAAGTGCTCCGAACAAATCAATTACTACCTGCTGTTCTGTTTTTCACAGATTCTGTCCTGTTTTGCCTTTCTTTCATTTTGCAAATCAAGAGAGCTTGCTTTTTCTTTGCAAAAACCTTTTGGCAATCTTGAGAAACAGTAGAACTTCAAGAATATCCTTATTTCCAGCAAGGTATAATTATTTTATTATGGGTACTAACCTCGCTAATCAGATTATGATGAGTTATGTATGAAGGGAGTTTTCAAGTGTGCGAGGGAAGATGATAAAAAGATTCAGGAGTGTCAAGCGCTCAAGCTTGGGGATGCCCCGTGCACCCCCAAGAAATATTCAAGGAGACTCAAGCGTCTAAGCTTGGGGATGCCCCCGTGCATCCCCTTCTCCATCAACATTATCAGTTCGTCTTTCGTTCCACTATATTTTAATCACTTCATGTGTTATGTGTTATGCTTGGAGCGTCTTGTTTTTAGTTTCCTTTTTAGTTTTCCATAACGAGTCAGAACTCAGCTTTCTTTATGTGGGAGAGAAACACGCTCCACTTCTACCTAGAACATAACATAGAATTTTCATGTCTATCTTTGCTGTGTGTGTTCTTTGTCTTTTAATAGCTACTATCATGCTCAGCTCTTAGTATTCATGCTTATCTTTTCAAAGAGCTTTTGTTTAGTTGGTTGCTTGAACTCTCTTTAATTATCATGCTTATCTAATTAAGAGAGTTTGCTTCCGTTGCATTGGTTGATATCTCTATGATAAAGATGCTACGTGCATGATGGCGCTTAGTAGTTCATGTTTTCTTATGGTTAGTGAAAGTGCAACTAATCCCCGGGTGGTTTTGGTAATTAATAACAACATATATATCATTGAACTAATAATTACTTGAGAATCATTTCAGAGAAGTTCAGTGATACGGGTATGGAAATGACTGAAGAAGTGGACCCCTCAAAATGCTAAGGCAAGCATTGGCAAAAGCTCAAGACTCCATTTTTGGTTTAGTGATCAAAGATCACATTGAGTCCATAGGAAAAGCCAATACTATTAAAAGGGGATGAGGTTGTGTTGATGATCTGGTTGCTCAAGTGCTTAGTTATATATCTCCTTCAACTATCAGCAACTTTCACTACAATACACACTCATAAGTAATCTCGGACAAACCGATTTTCCAAACTCAGTCCCATCGAGATGAACCACCTCAGCCATAAGCCAAACCCTAGAAAAATCGGTCATTCCGAGTTTGAGATTGGTCTCACCGAAACACGGGCTGCCAACCTTCTGTAACCGCTTGTCCTCAAATCGGAATATCCGAGTTGATGATTTCGGTCCCACTGAAACTGGCAAGTTCCTGTCTTTGACTCAAATCGGACTAACCGAGATGGTATTTTCGGTCCCACTGAAAACCCCAACGTTCACAATATTTGAACTTTCGGTCTGACCGAGTTTTCACTTCGGTCTCACCGAGATTGCTCAATTATGTGTGTAACGGTTGGATTTTGTGTGGAGGCTATATATACCCCTTCACCCCCTCTTCATTCGTGGAGAGAGCCATCAGAAAGAACTACCACTCCTACCTTACACTTTCTGAGAAGAGAACTACCTACCCTTGTGTTGAGATCAAGTTGCTCCATTCCTACCATATGAAACTTGATTTCTAACCTTCCCAAGTTGCTTTCCACTCAATCCTTTCTTCCACCAAAGCCAAATCAGTGAGGAGAGTTGAGTGTTGGGGAGATTATCATTTGAAGCACAAGAGCAAGGAGTTCATCATCATCTACAACATCTATTACCTTTTGGAGGGTGGTGCCTCCTAGATTGGTTAGGTGTCGCTTGGGAGCCTCCGTCATCGAGATGTGGAGTTGAACCAAGAAGTTTGTAAGGGCAAGGAGATCGCCTACTTCGTGAAGATCTACCCCGAGTAAGGCTAGTCCTCCGTGGGCGTAGGCCATGATGGAATAGACAAGGTTGCTTCTTCGTGGACCCTTCGTGGGTGGAGCCCTCCGTGGACTCGCGCAGCCGTTACCCTCCGTGGGTTGAAGTCTCCATCAACGTGGATGTACGATAGCACTACCTATCGGAACCACGGGAAAAATCTCCGCGCCTCCAAATTTCGTTTGATCTTCTCCACCTCTCTTTACTACATGTGCAATTTACTTTCCGCTGCTTATACTCTAGAATTGTATGTGTAGGGTGATACTTGACTTGATCTTAATTGTGAAACTGCCAAAAACTGTTCATGATCAAAAGGCAGAATTTTTATATTTACAAGTAGTCTAATCACCCCCCCTCTAGACATACTTTCGATCCTACAAGTGGTATCAGAGCCTTGGTCTCCATTGTTTTGGTTTCCATTGCATTGGACTCCATAAGCTTGGTTTCACAACCTAGGAGAGTATGGCGTCTAGTGAGGGTAATTATCGTAGAGGTCCTTACTTTGATGGTACAAATTTTGCTAGTTGGAAGCATAAAATGAAAATGCATATTCTTGGTCATAACCCAGCCGCATGGGGCATTATTTGTGTTGGTATGCAAGGTGAATTCTTCGAGGAAGGAAAAGTTCCGGATCGCGAAGCTACACCGGAAGAGTTGCGGATGTTGCAAAACAATGCTCAAGCTTGTGACATTCTCTTCAATGCCTTGTGTCCCGAGGAGTTCAACAAAATCAGCCGTCTTGAGAATGCTAAAGAGATTTGGGATACTTTGGTTGAAATGCACGAAGGTACTGAATCTGTGAAGGAATCAAAGCTAGATATTCTTCAAGGTCAACTTGACAAGTTCAAGATGAAGGATGGTGAAGGAGTCGCTGAAATGTACTCTAGGCTTGCTCTCATCACAAATGAGATTGCCGGCTTAGGAAGCGAAGAAATGACCGACCGATTCATCATTAAGAAGATTCTCAAAGCTTTGGATGGAAAATATGACACCGTGTGCACTTTGATCCAAATGATGCCAAACTACAAGACTCTCAAGCCAACTGAAGTCATTGGAAGAATTGTTGCTCATGAGATGACACTTAAGGATAAGGAAGAGCTTCACAACAAGTCAAGTGGTGCTTACAAAGCTACAAGTGATGCTCCCACAACCTCAAGTGACAAGTTAATTTCCAATGAAGAGATAAGCCTAATGGTTAAGAACTTCAACAAATTCTACAAGTATAGAGGCAAAGAGAGAAGCTCAAAGTCTAGATCATATGATGAAAAGAGATCTTCTAGTCGTGATCGAAACTGCTACAATTGTGGAAGACCCGGACACTACTCAAATGAGTGTACGGCTCCCCACAAGAGAAGAGAAGAATCTCCAAGAAGAAGAAGTTCAAGAGATGAGTCACCTCGGAAAGAGAGAAGGAGTAGAGATGATCGTTATGAACGAAGACCCTCTCGGAGAAGCAAGGATTCGGAGAGGAAAGAAAAGTCATCAAGGAGCTACACAAGAAGAAGACATCAAGCTCATGTAGGTGAATGGGTCTCCGGCTCCGACTCCGACAATCAATCCGATGGAAGCTATCACTCCGACTCCGACTACAGTCAAGATGAAGGTGTTGCCGGTCTTGCTCTCGTATCCTCCAACTCCAACTCCTACGACTTATTTGATTCACCAAATGAGGGAATTGGAAGATGCTTCATGGCTAAAGGCCCCAAGGTATCACACCCTGAATTCATTGACTTCAATAGTGATGAGGATGACTTGCTTGGTGAAGATGAGCTATTGCATGATAAATCTAGTGAGCTTAGTAACGATGAAAATGCTAGTAGTCTTTATAGTCGAGAAGAGTCGAATGACAATGCTATGAAGGAGATTGAGCGTCTAACTAAAGAACTAAACACTCTTAAGTTAGCTCATGAAACAACTCAAGAAGATCATAGAGAGCTCCTAAGATCTCATGAGAAGCTACGTTTCGAGAAGCTCACTCTAGAGCAAGAACATGAGTTTCTAAAAGCGATCAATGACGATCTTCGAAAGAAGAGTTCTTCATATCTTGCCAAACGACTTCTCTTGTCTAATTTCTTGCCACCTATTAAGACTAAGCATGACAAGCATAAGAAAAATTCTTCCTGTAGTAGTAACAATAACCATGTTAAATCTAATTTTGTTACTTCTAGTTCCACTAACAATGTTTCAAGCCAAGTTACACTTGAGCAAGAAAATAGCTTATTGAAGGAAATCATAGAGAAAGGTGTCTACAAGAGTCTTGCCGGAAGCAAGAACTTTGAGGAAATTGTTCACAAACAAGGAAGGCACCGGAAGAATCAAGGGATTGGTTTTGAGCGAAAGTTCAACGCCGAAGGTGTTGAGTGGGAAGAAGGTCAATACCCTACTCCACAGTTTGTTTCTCAAAAGGAGAAGTATGATCCTACTTCTTCCAATGTGGAACAAGCTCAAGATGATCTTCCACCACAAGACCACAAGCTAAAGGCCAAGGACAAGCTTCAAGAGGAGATTGATGCATTCATTGAAGCACCTCAAGCCATGGTCAAGTGGGTTCCCAAGGACACGTCAAGTTCTACTTCGTCAAGCTCAACTACAACCCCAAGGATCCCCATCAAGATGATGTGGATCCCGAAGAAGAAGAACTAGAAGGTTCTTGAGGGTGACTCCGCCAACATACTTCACTCACATTCATTTTGGCAAGAACTTGTGCAAACAACTTCTACATCATGCACTAGTTCATGGAGTCACAAACCCTCTTGTTGGTAAGTCAAGGGACAAGGTAATCATTGCTTTCATGGACATCATCTATTGTGAACTTCAATCTATGTCTATGGATATCCTTGTTTGTTCCTTGTGGGACTAACCCATGTAGGTATTGAAAGTGCCCTAATCCAAAGGATAGCTCCCAACTCTTGATGATCTACATCAACATTGAGCATCCACATCTTCAACATCTACATGAAGTCTTCTACGACAACCCAAGGTTAGTTTGACCCTTTAAAAGGGGTTCTCACATCTAGGGGGAGCTTTGCTCTAAAAATTGAGCTAAAGCATCTCAAATGATGTGAACACATCAATGCTTTATGTAAAAGTGGTAACCCCACTTGTGCTTAAACGATGAGTATGACCTATGATCAAATGTTCTCATTTGGCTCCTAAGTCAAAATACTCATATAAAGATGACCTAGTCATCGACAAATTGTGTGCTAGTAGCTAGAGTTTTGGTTGTGCATGTTTGACACATATTTCATTTGCTATCTTATTGTGTGAGCATGTTGAATGCATGATTTTATCCATTCGAGGACATCCATTTGTTGTTTTGGTTGTTTTGATTTTTCTGGCCAAATGGATGGACAAGAATGCCTAAGCACCTCCCCTAGCTATCTATGCTTTCTTGTCTCAAATCCTATTCATGCTTATATCACAAACTTTGAACAAGTCATTTTCGGACCCTCCGAGTGAGGAGCACTCGGAGCCACCGATCCGTCTAAGGCTGACTTCCAAAACCTTCTAAGTCAATTTCGGTCAGACCAACTTCTCCCACTCGGTCCAACCGAAACGCTTAGACTGATCTAGGTTTCATCTCGGTGAAACCGAGTTCTAAATCTCGGCGTGACCGATATGCGTAACTGCATAGCAGTTATCCATCTCGGTGTCACCGAGTTTTTCAACTCGGTCCCACCGACAGCAAGGGGATATAAATACTGAGGGCAGCGCGCGATTTTTCCTTCAAACGTTTTCGCCCCCAAGTCCCCTGCTGCCGTCGCCCTGATCTCCGGATCGTCGCCGTCGTCGCCTGTGCGCCCTCGCCGCAGGTCTCCGCCGCCGTCAACGGTTTTCTCCTCCGCGCCGTTGCCGTCGTAGAGGGACTCCACCAAGTTAGGGTGAGTCTCGATCCCTCTCGTGCTCCCCATCCGACTCATTGCACGATTGGTTTGCCCTACATCTGGCCACGATTGAAAAATTCCTTAACATCAGATCGTTTCTAGTTTCGAGTAAAATTCTTAGGTTTAGGTTTCCACGGAACACATCTCGGTGAAACCGGTTTTAAATTCTTGGTGTGACCGATTCGGCCTCTGGCCATTGCACTGCACTTTCGGTCTAACCGAGTTGTGCAAATCGGTGTGACCGAAGTATGGTTTTAGTGAAACCCTAGAGTATCGGCAGGACCGAAACCCATTTCGGTCCAACCGAAAGTGGTGTGTAAGTTTCTGTTATACACTTCGGATTCACCGAAACTGAAAATCGGTTTGACCGAAATGCATTCTGTGAAAACTTAAAACTAAGATTTGAACTCATTTTGTTTGCAAAAACCTCTGGTGTTTGTGATAACTCTTCTACTCTGCCTATACCTTATCTATTCACAGGTTGTCAGCCATGTCAGATGCCAGTGACAGCCAGAACAGGTCAGAATCACCTTTTGCAGAGATTCCTGAGGCAGATACTAGTCCTGAGGCTAGTAGCCCTATTGATGATGGTGAGAGGAGTACACCTAGTGGTTTGCCTCCTGCAGCCACCAGAACCAGAAAGCAGAGAAATTCTGATGATGAGGACTCTGACTTCATTGCTGAGGAAGTAACCTCCAAGCCCAAGAGAAAAGTTGTTGCCAAAGAGCAACAAGGGCAGCAGTCGAAGAAAGGCACCAGCAAGGTCAAGCAGTCAGCTGTTGCCAAGAAGCTGAACTTGGGAGAGCCTGCCCCAAGTAAAGTGAAGAAAACTTCCAAGAGGAAGAGGGTAGTGTATGCTGATTCTCATGCAGATGTAGCAGCCGAAGAAGAAGAAGAAGAAGAAGCACCCCAGCCTGCTCCTCAGAAGCAGAAACTCATGGGTGATGCAATTAGGGCTCAAGCCACTTCTAAGCCCAAGAAGCCTGCTCAAGCAAAGGCAGCTCCAGCAAAGCCTTCTGCCAAGCCCAAGAGGACAACCAGAAACATTCCAGCCTCTGAGAAGAACAAAAGTGATGTGCCACCGTCTGAGTCTGATGAAGAAGAACATGTGTTGCTGAAGCTCCGTCCAAAACTGCCACTCCACAACGATGCTCATCCTCAAGCCGAGGATATGAAGGCAAGGAAAGATAGAGGTCTCAGGCTATGGAGACAGTCTGATCCATATGCCGTGAGGAGAAGGACTGCTGTGGACCCCAGATTTCACACCAGAGAGCAGCAGGACTTCTATGAGACTGTGCAGATGGACAAGAAGCCTATTGTTGCAGATACCAGATACGTTGACTGGAAGTACATTGACAGTGAAGAGCACCGAGACTTCTTTCCCCATGTGCATGAAAGCTTCACTGCATGTGGAGTTGATGAGTTTGTGGGTCAGAAACTGACAGATTGGAACGATGAGATGATTATGCAGTTCTACGCCACAGCCCACTTCTATCCTGATGGGAAGATCACCTGGATGACTGAAGGTCAAAGGTTTTCTTCGTCTGTTGAAGAATGGGCAGAACTTCTGAATGCTCCAGTGCAAAGAGAGGACGACATTGATGTCTATGAGATTCCTAAGAAGAACCATGATTCCATGAAGAACATGTACAAGGAGATCCCCGCAGCAGATTTGGAAGGGTGGAAGCTTGGCTCAGTGTACTATCTCCAGGCAGGTCTACCTACCACAAACACTATTCTGAGGCATACCTTGATGCCCAAGTCTGGAGACCATCGCATGATCCGAGGCTATTCTATCAACATGCTGCACATACTTGATGAGAAGGCACCTTTCAAGGTGATGGACTTAATGGTAGAGACCATTAAGAGGACTGCAGCTGACCAGAAGAGGTCGTGTGGATTTGCCCCGCAGATTCAGATGCTCATCAATGCCAAGTTTGGCATGGGCAAATTCTTGTTGGATAGGAAGCACTTACCACTGCAGCCAGAGCATGAAGATAACGTTGTTGTGATGGACGAGGAGGATCCAACTTCTGTTGAAGGTCAAGCCAAGATAGAAGCTGCTAAGAAAGCCAAAGCTGATAAAGAGGCAGCAGCAGCAGCAGCTAAACCAAAGAGCTTCGGAGAGCAGATTCTTGAAGCTACCCAGAGGATTGAACAACGCCTGGCCAGCATTGAACAATCTCAGGAGAGCCTAGAGAGGATTGTTGACGAGAAGGTCCACACTCTGGACGTGAAGCTGACTGAACTTCAGGTGACCGTCAACAAGCTTGAGGCAGACATGGAGGAAGCTAGGCAGGACAGGGCAGAGCTCGTGCAGGATGACCTAGTCCAGGACTCTCATCGCCAGACTGCTCCGGTTCCCAGAGGATCCCGATCAGCTGCTATTCCCACAGCTCCAGCAGTCACTCCAGCCACAGCTCCAGCATCCACTCCTCCAGCGCAGACATCAGCTGAAGTCTTCGCTGATGCCGTCATATCTACTCCGACATCTACCCAGACGGGAGCCGCCAGCAGAGCCCACAGTGACGTTTAGCTCTATGCTTTTTTGAACTTTTTGGTAACTTGTTGCCAAACGGGGAGAAATTGTATAGATCATAGGGCTTCGAGAGAGAGAGTGCTCTTTTGTTCTTTTGCGGTTTCTTTGAGATACTTTTGGTTCTTTTGGTTCTTGAAACTTTCAGTGTGCTTGATACTACGGTTGATGCTACCTTAATGAGTGCTTAGTCATACTATGCTTTAATGTGTGCTTAATGCTTATCATATGCTATTCCTATCTTGTATGGCTATTTACTCTTGTCTTGGTGATTGGGTGCATGTTATTCATTCTTATCATTTTGTGCGCTCCACCAAGATGTATGTGACATGGAAGAGTGACCCATAATCCTAATCGATTGTGCATTTGCATTCAAACGCAAATTTTAAATAATGCACAAATTTAGGGGGAGCTCTTGTTTATCACATACTTCTCAAAGCGACGATATTATTCATTGATTATATCTTTTGTCGAAGCTTTGATCTATATGTTGTCATCAATTACCAAAAAGGGGGAGATTGAAAGTGCAACTAATCCCCGGGTGGTTTTGGTAATTAATAACAACATATATATCATTGAACTAATAATTACTTGAGAATCATTTCAGAGAAGTTCAGTGATACGGGTATGGAAATGACTGAAGAAGTGGACCCCTCAAAATGCTAAGGCAAGCATTGGCAAAAGCTCAAGACTCCATTTTTGGTTTAGTGATCAAAGATCACATTGAGTCCATAGGAAAAGCCAATACTATTAAAAGGGGATGAGGTTGTGTTGATGATCTGGTTGCTCAAGTGCTTAGTTATATATCTCCTTCAACTATCAGCAACTTTCACTACAATACACACTCATAAGTAATCTCGGACAAACCGATTTTCCAAACTCAGTCCCATCGAGATGAACCACCTCAGCCATAAGCCAAACCCTAGAAAAATCGGTCATTCTGAGTTTGAGATTGGTCTCACCGAAACACGGGCTGCCAACCTTCTGTAACCGCTTGTCCTCAAATCGGAATATCCGAGTTGATGATTTCGGTCCCACTGAAACTGGCAAGTTCCTGTCTTTGACTCAAATCGGACTAACCGAGATGGTATTTTCGGTCCCACTGAAAACCCCAACGTTCACAATATTTGAACTTTCGGTCTGACCGAGTTTTCACTTCGGTCTCACCGAGATTGCTCAATTATGTGTGTAACGGTTGGATTTTGTGTGGAGGCTATATATACCCCTTCACCCCCTCTTCATTCGTGGAGAGAGCCATCAGAAAGAACTACCACTCCTACCTTACACTTTCTGAGAAGAGAACTACCTACCCTTGTGTTGAGATCAAGTTGCTCCATTCCTACCATATGAAACTTGATTTCTAACCTTCCCAAGTTGCTTTCCACTCAATCCTTTCTTCCACCAAAGCCAAATCAGTGAGGAGAGTTGAGTGTTGGGGAGATTATCATTTGAAGCACAAGAGCAAGGAGTTCATCATCATCTACAACATCTATTACCTTTTGGAGGGTGGTGCCTCCTAGATTGGTTAGGTGTCGCTTGGGAGCCTCCGTCATCGAGATGTGGAGTTGAACCAAGAAGTTTGTAAGGGCAAGGAGATCGCCTACTTCGTGAAGATCTACCCCGAGTAAGGCTAGTCCTCCGTGGGCGTAGGCCATGATGGAATAGACAAGGTTGCTTCTTCGTGGACCCTTCGTGGGTGGAGCCCTCCGTGGACTCGCGCAGCCGTTACCCTCCGTGGGTTGAAGTCTCCATCAACGTGGATGTACGATAGCACTACCTATCGGAACCACGGGAAAAATCTCCGCGTCTCCAAATTTCGTTTGATCTTCTCCACCTCTCTTTACTACATGTGCAATTTACTTTCCGCTGCTTATACTCTAGAATTGCATGTGTAGGGTGATACTTGACTTGATCTTAATTGTGAAACTGCCAAAAACTGTTCATGATCAAAAGGCATAATTTTTATATTTACAAGTAGTCTAATCACCCCCCCTCTAGACATACTTTCGATCCTACAGTTAGTCTCAAATAGCTGGGGGATTCCCAATATGTTATTGGAGTACCAACATGATTTGTTTGCCAATGATGTGGTATGGTTTAGTAATATCTTCCTTTGAGAATTTATTTTGATTGACTTGGCGTATGCTCACGCATATTTAAGACTGTAAAGAAAGTCTGTCAAGCCTTGATGATCTCTTATTTCTAAGTAGCGATATAACTTCCATGCCTGATTCAATATTGCTTTGTCGCTCTGCATGATTATGACCGTCATTGCCCTCTTAGTTGGTCGCTCCCAGTCTTTTGCTAACCTCCACCTGTACTAAGCGGACTGACTGCTTGTGCATCCACATCCTTTTAAACCAGTTATGCCATATGAGTCCACCATACCTACCTATATGTGGTATTTCACCGCCACTCCAAGTAAATTTACATGTGCTACCTTTAAAACCTTCAATTTTTGCAATACATAGCTCATGGGAAAGTAGCTTAAAAACTATTGTGGTAAAGAATATGGTGTCTATGTATCTTATTTCTTATAAGTTGCTTGCTGAGCGGTAACCATGTTTCTGGGGACGCCATCAACTGTTACACTTTTGTTGAATATCATGTGAGTTGCTATGCATGTTCGTCTTGTCTGAAGTAAGGGTGATTTGCCATGAGTTGAATGAGTATGCATATTGTTAGAGAAGAACATTGGGCCGCCAACCAAAGCCATGTATCATGGTGGAAGTTTTAGCTTGGACATTAATCCTCAATCTCTTATGAGAATATGCTTAAGCATTAAAGAGGAGTCCATTATCTATTTTCTATGTTGTCCCGGTATGGATGTCCTCAAGTTGAGATCTATCAAAAATGAGAAATCAAATGCGATCTATCTCCTTGGACCTTTGTACAGGTGGCAAAGAGGTACCCCTTTGTGACACTTGGTTGAAACATATGTAATGCAATGATAACTCATGGAAATCCGAGCTAATTAGGGCAAGGTGCAAGAACTATTGGTATTCGATGCATGAGGCTTGCAACTTATAAGATGTCTTATGCATAACACATATGAAGTACTACTACCGTTGACAAAATTGCTTCTATGTTTTCAAAATAAAAAGCTCTAGCACATAACCATTCTTTTACTTTTATGTTGAGTCTCCACCTTCTTTTAAAAGCACCAACTACTGAGAGCATGATTGTCATTCTGAGTGTAATGTGCATTGTCCCAAAGTAGCATTGTCTTTTGCATGATTGTGATATCGTTTATTCTGAAATCATTGTATCTAGTCATCACGTAAACCTTGGAGGTGCCCCTGCATTTATGTTTTCCTTCACTAAAGGGGGCAAGCTAGATATCACTTTATCATATTTGCACATCATGTTCATTGCAAATCTATTTGATGTTTCAGTATCCTATTGTAAAACTTTCAGTTCTTTGTGATTTTCTCATGAGGCAACTCAATTACTATAGATTCATTATCTCAGTAAACTTTTTTCATATGACTATGAATAAAGTCCTATATGTTTAATAGCATGTCACCACATAAATTATTCTTGTTATCATTTACCTACTCGAGGACGAGCAGGAATTAAGCTTGGGGATGTTGATACGTCCAAAACGTATCTATAATTTCTGCTTGCTCCATGCCTCTTTTGGGTGATATTGCTATGATATTCATACACTTCCATACACTTTTGATCATATTTGGACTAACCTATTAACTCAGTGCACCCCAGTGCCAGTTTCTGTTTTCGGCTGTTTTTGTATTTCAGGTTTTCACATTACGAGAACTGCCAGGAAAAATCCAGAAAAATTATATAAAAAATCAGCGTTCCAGAACCTACCGTGCGTCCGAAGGACAGCCGGGGGGGGGGGGCACCAGGGCTCCAGGCGCCCTGGCGACGCCCCCCCTGGGCCGCGCCGGGGGGGCGCCTGGGCCCCCCGAGCCCCGTCTGGTGCCCCCCTTTGGCATATATTTAGAGAGTTTCCCGAAACCCTCGAGATGGGAACTCTTTTTCGCGATCTCATCTCTGTTCCGCCGCCGCCGCCGCTTCCAAGATCGGGAGCACCAGGAGAACTCTTCCCGGCACCCTGCCGGAGGGGAGGATCACCACCAGGAGCCTCTCCACCACCATGGACGCCTCCCGGATGAGTTGTGAGTAGTATCCCTTGGACCATGAGTCCATGACCAGTAGCTATGTGATGTTCTCCTCCCGTTCTTGTGCTTCACTAATTAGCCCTCGTGAGCTGCCCTACATGATCGAGGCACATATGTAATCCTTATGCTGTTGCTATGTTGAGTTTGCTGGGATCCGATGGATTATGAGATTATGTTTAGATTGTGATTGAGTAATATATTTGATCTACCTCTTTTATATTTATGTTCATAAGTAATTCTTGCATGTTCTCCGTTGTTATTTATTGCTTTGGCCAAGTAATAGGTAGTGACTCCAAGAGGGAACGTTATGCTCGATTGTGGGTTCAGGCCCCTCGATGACTAGCTTGAGTGACAGAAACATGAGTCTAGGGGATGTGCTGTTGCCACAAGGGGGAAAACAACGGTGCTTGTGCCCGCGGGTGCAAGGATTGTTTACTTTACGCAAAGTTCTTTTAATGCAGTTGTCTGTTGCATTGAGTTTACACTATGGGTGGGACTCGCAACTTAATACCAGTGAGATGTTCTGGATAGATATCTCAAGGTGGATGATTAGTAGTAGATATTGATGGATTTTGGTCTACTTACTTTGGCATACCGCCCATGCTTTGAACCTCAACCTTTCTTGCAATGTAGTCAGCATTGGTTTTTGCACATGGTCCTGTCAATTGCCCAGCTGTAATTCGTTTAACTCACATAGCTGTTTTATCGTCTTTTGGGAGAGAGACATCACTAGTGAACATCATGAGACTCCGGTCCATGTCGGGGCCGGATTTCGGGAACACAATATTCCAGAAATTAACCCCTAGTGTCATCACCAGCCCAGGATTACTGTTACTGGTTGACACATCCTTGTTACAGATTACCAAGCATTTACAAGAATTAGATACAAGACCATAAAGGTCTACTGATGCAATAATGACTCCGGTGGTGGATGAAGAAATTGGCTTGCGGATTTCCACATCGATGGGGCTCCATTCCATCAGGAACAGCTGACCCGGATAACTCCTATCCAGCGTGGCTGCACTCCTAGGCTTCGCACGGACGTCACCGTGGTACTCCTCGTAGAACCCCTAACCTGGCCAAGTAAATAGCCAGGGACAAGCCTTTGAGTACGTTTGAATGTACTCGCAAACATCATGGACAAAAGATATAACAAATGCAGCAAAACAATTATATGGTCATGGTGAATTAAACTATCTGCACATGCTCATGATATACTTATATTAAATGCATGCTGACAGGAATTAAAGCATGGCATGATGAATAATATTTAGTGCAGAAGATAAGCATCAATAAAATATAAAAGAAATGCCGATCGGGTGTCAAGTGACACCACGGTCGGTCTTGAAAAGAAATGCCAGTCGGGTGTCTAAAAGAGAAATCGGACGATACCATCCGATAACTCAGGCGACGCCACGAAAGGACTTGAAAAGAAATGCCAGTCGGGTGTCCACAAGAGTAGTGGCGTGATAAACCGCCTGACACTCGAGGGACGCCACAGAAAGGACTTGAAAATAAAGGCGAGTGTCCGGAGTAGTCTAGCCAGCCCCTGAGACACTCTGAAAAGTAAAATAAAAGCAAAGGGTTAGTTCACAAATATAATCATATCATTAAATATACTAATGGTAACACCAGTAGCAACGATAATTATCCTGCAAAATAACCATGCTCAACTTTTAAATATTTCCTCCGGAGACCGACAATAAGACCGACACTTGACCAACCCAGACTGTAATCCTTAACCGCGGACACGGCTATTCGAATAGGTTTCTAAACTCTGCAGAGGGTGTACTCTTTACCCACAAGTATAGGATTTCCTTAGTCAGTATAGTGACACTGACTAATTCCCATTATGGTCTTTGGGTTGAAAACACACCTAACCATCACACACCAGCTTAACTTTTCTGCTGCCAGGAGTCACCCAAAACAACAGTTAAGTAAAACTCTAAGTCGGAGAGGCTACAACCTCCATGAGCATGGGATCACTATTCAAACGCGCGGATTACAAGGGTACACTCCCTCTCGGCTACAACCGGAAACACCCATGCTCCCTAACCTGATGACAGGATTTAGTCCAGGGCCCTGGAAACCCTCATCATGGCCCTCTGTACGGTGTGTGCATGGAAAGGGGTTAACAACTTACTAAACCATACCTTACCCGAGGCAGGGACAAGTGGTAGCACGAAACAAGTGTGGGGGTTACCGGAACAAGACTCGGTCAACGGTCGACTCAGGAGGCCTATAATTCATGCAGTGGTTAGCACAACAAATTAATCTTTCAACTTTATCATCAGGACAGGGCCACAACCCTTGCCTGCTTCCACATATATCTCATGACACCACCATGTCAAAATATGGCCCGTGCCCACCAGCACGTCCAAAACAGGGGCACATTCCTGGGTACTCATAACTTAGGCATGCTGCAAATTTGAAAGGGATGCATGCAAGAGAAAGTATAATTATGACCATGCATGCATGTAATATTTCTACTCATATGCCAAGCCTATCAAAGTATCAAACATGCCCTAAAATGTTATAGCATGAAAACACACGCCATATCAAGTGTTCAAAATGCTTGCCTTAGTTATGAAAAGGTGCTGGTTACTTTGCAAAGAATCATCTCCCCTTCAAATCCTATTTTAAAAAAAATATCTAAATTACCACATAATTCAAAAACAGCACTAAAAAGCATTTCAAATATTTTTGAAACAAATACTAAAATAAACCAGAGGATATTTAAGGAATAACAGAAAAATAACTAATTCATTTAGAGTTCATATGAATTAGTTATGGATTTACTAAGATGGAAAACATGTTTAAAAGCAATATTTAAAACCATTAAACAGAAACTATGCCCAGTAAAATTGTTCACTTAATTTAAATAAACAGAGCAAGATTTTAAGAGTCTGTAGAAATTGGAATCATCAGAATAGGATTTGATTTGGTGGCTGTGGAATTTATCGAAAAGCTGCTGGAATTGATAAAAAGAAAGGATAGATTCGCGCCCTGAGCGCTGTTTAGCTCCACGGCACCACTGGGCCGAGTCCAGTTGTCTGGCTGAGGGAAGGAGGTGCTGACGTCGATGGCGTATTCCACGGAATACGCCTCCTTTGCGCGGTGACGGCTCCAGGAGGAGACCGCCTCCACTTACACAGCGGGGGCCCGCGGCTTGTGGTCACTGACAGTGGGCCCGCCTGGCCCACTGGTCAGGTTCGACCAGGTCCACGCGCGCGTTTACTCGTGGCAGAGCGGGGGCGGCGCTCCGGCGGAGCTCGCCGGCGACAGGGACCTCCATTCGCGACCCCGATTACACCGGCGTGTTCCTGAGGATGGGCCGCGTCCGTGGGATGGAGATAGGGTCGCCAGAGAGCTCGAGGTTGAGCAGGGCTTTGACCATGGCGGAGGGAAGCTTCGGGTGGAAGAGGGCTTTTGCCCCTGAGCTCGTTCCGGTGGAAATGGCGAGGGGAATGGATCGGTGGTTTGTCCAGGAGTCGAGTGGTGAAGCAAACGGGGAGGGGGAAGCTCTGGTGGCGTCGGAACCATCAAGGAAATGGCGGCGGCAGAAGCTGCCGGAGATGAAGAAGAATGCCTTCTCCGGTTGTCTAGCTGCTCGGGGAGGCATGTGGGGTTGGGAAGAGTGGCCGTGGTGAGTGCAGCGGCCTCAGGGGGCCTTTTATAGGCGGGAGCGGCCGTGCCCGCGACTTCCAGAGACAAGCCGAGGTGGCGATGGCCTTTACTGCGCCGGCGAGGTCGTTGGATGGTCGGTGCGGGTTGGCGGGGACGTGGCCTGGCCGCAGTTACTCCCCAGGCGAGTTGGCTGCCCCGGGAAGCGCCAGGTAGCCTTGGACGGCGCCGTCCACGGGCGGACAGACGCGGCGTCCATAAATGGCAGACGCGGTGGTGGTGAGGCCGGTGGCGAGGTTGGTGAGGGCGGCGGGGTTCGGTGAGGACGTGGATGCTCGCAGTGAAGGCGGGGCGTCCGGTTTGGCTCGGGAGCGAGCCACGCGTCCATGGCGGTGGAGGTCGATGCTACGTGGCGAGGTGGGACTCGTCGGGCGGCGTCAACGACGGCAGTGGACGGTGGTGGCCGGCGCAAGCGGCCAAGGGAAAGTGTCGGAGAGGTAGGTGGTGGTCGGCCTGATCCAGAGGGGGACTCGGACGAGAGGGGAGGCAGCAGGGCAGCGACAAGAGCCCGGTGTCAGCGCGTGCCATAACTGCGCTCTGCTCGTGCTCCGGACACGCTTCTGAGGTGTTCGACGAAATGCCAGAGCGGCCTACAGTGACCCACTCAAGCTGATAATTAGCAGGTTGAAGCTCCTAGAGATGGTATGCCTAGTGGATAAGCTGAAATGGCCAGGAGGGCAAGTGTGTAGTGCAAGATAAAATCCTTGCCAAAATTTGGTCATGCCCTCAAAGTGTTCGACAGAAAGTTAGAGCTAGCTAGGGAACTTTGTTGGGGTTGGGATTTGGCAGGAGGAGGTCTCTTTAGAGGGTAGAGATGGTGGTGAAGTTATTTTGGGGAAAAGAAATACTTGCTAGTGCAAGTTGTACTGGAATTCAGTTCTGGACTGAATATTCAGAGGGATGTTTGGTGGGTCTTAAAGATGCTAAAGGAGCTGATCTCCTGGAGTTAAGAGTTTGGTAGGAGGAACTAGAAGATGGCCAAGGCTCAGAATTTTTGGAGCAAGAAATAATAGGGTTATAGTAGAAACCTAGAAGATGGACAGAAATGAAAAAGAGGATGGTTCACTCAAATTTTGCAAAACACCAAGTTGGGTTTTTGCACCAAAGTGACACATAGGCATCACATGACCTCTCAGAATTATGGTGGAATTTTTAGAGAATTATTTAAAATAGAAGTAGTGCAACAGAAGCATTTAAAACACTGCAAAAGCTATTAAAAGAATTTTCTAGGGCAAAATTTTATTATGAAAATAATTTCTAATGTTATTAAACAAATAATGAAATGACCCAAGATACAACCAGAGCCCACAAAAATATATCCCAAAAATTTTCTATTTGCAAAGAAGATTTTCTAAGGCAGGAATAGAAAAAGCTCTGAAAATTTTATTAAAGAATTCAAAATTTTATTTCTAGCCAAATTTTATTTACTGAAAAGGTGGTTAAAATTTTGGGGTGTTACAGTCCATATTACCATCATTGATCACATCCACTATTTACTTTTCGCATTTATTTACTATTGCAAACATTATCTATCACTACTATCACTTGCGTTTAACCCTTTGTGAACTACAAGGCCGGAGGGATTGACAACCTCTCTGTACTCGTTGGGAGCAAAGTTATTTGTATCTGTGTGCAGGTCCACGTTGATTGCTAATATCTGGCGCCGTTAGCAGTTGACACCTTCTTGTTGAACCTAGGAGTCTCTGGGGATTCGATCCTTGGTATCTTGCCAAGGGAAAAACTTCCGCAACACTACATCTCACACCTTCCACTTGGGGTAACCAACGAGGGGCGAGAAGCCCATCAGATGCACATCCAAGTATGATGCATGTCCGGTTTAATGATGCATGGCATGGCAATGAGCACAAACAAAACTACAAGTTAAGTGGAGCTCAATATGCAACGAGTTGCATATTGAAGAAACACCACATGTTATTTATTTAGTTGACTCTCATTTATTTACAAGACAAGATTAAATGTTTGTTAACATGGCAAGAGGTGAATCAAAAGCAAACTACCTATTTAGGCAAGTTTTAATGAGGTCCGAAAGACAAACAACAATCCCGGAAAAATCCCCATGAGCATGTTTAGCAATTTTAAGCAACAACAATTCACACATTCTAATGTTGTTAACATGATGCGGATGACATGATCAAGTTTATGCAATTTTAAGTAAAAGTTAACATGAAGAGATATGAAGTATTGTCACCGTGGTGGAAAAAAAGGGTGCCACGGCAACGATCCGAAAATGATGCAACGGCAACATCTCGGTTCCGGTAACTCGTTGAGAGACCGGTGCAAAAGAAAAGGTGGCGTGAGCGAGCGAAACAAGATGAAAGGTGGGGTGATCCCGTCACCGGGTTCCCACGGGTCGGCGACGAGGCAACCGAGGAGCATGACAAAAGACGAAATGGGCACGGTGCACACAAGGGAAACATCTCATACAACACAAGCATTCGACGGGTCATCGTCTCGAGGTCATACCTTCGGAACGTTCGTTTCGGGGCGGCTCGAGATCGTAGTGGTAGTAGTGGTACACGGGTCGTAGAGGAAGTAGTTGTTCCGTAGAGGTACACGACGACGGTAGTCGAACTTGACGCTTGCATTACACAGGTCCTCGGCGACGGTAGTGGAAGTAGTCATTCACGGTCATCGGTAGGGGTACTTGTCGCATCGCCGAGCGTAGTGGTACTCGTTTCTTCACCGAAGGTAGTCGTTCGGGCATCGAACGTCGAGGTACTTGGCGGGTCGTCGTGGTACTTGCCGTAGGGGTACTTGGCAAACAACGGTCGTCGTGGTACTCGTTCATGTAGTCGTTCGTTCGTAGCGGTCTTGCCGGTCTCGGTCTCGCGTCGAGGTACTTGGCGCATCCTTGTTCTTTCGGGTTGTAGTTGTACTCAAAGTTCGGAGTCCGGTTCTTGCCGGTGGTGTACTTGACGAGCCTGCATGTGGAGGTACTTGGCGAAAAAAAATGAAGACGATGCGTCCGTGTACAGTTCTTGGCGACGTTCTTGCTGGTCCAGAAAGAAGACAAGAGGCCGTATCCGGACGCCTCTGAGGCTTGGGCGCACCGAAACTTCGAGCTGGAGGCGGCGGACATCATCCATGGCCATGGCGGCTTGGGCAGGACGAGGGGAAAACTGTGGCTGTTGGCTGCCGGCTTGAGGACGGGGAGGACGGGGCGCGGCTCCGCGGAGAGCTTGGGGCGCCGGTGGGCGTCCATGGCGGGAGACAGGGGCGGGCCGGCGGCTTCCTAGCAGAGGCAAGGCGCTGACGACGGCGGCTTCTTCGAGGTGCTGAGGGACGCGCCCCGGCGGCGAGCGGAGGGGAGGCCGGCGGTGGCCGGGCGACGGGAGGGCGGCGTCGGCCCTGATCCGGCGCGGAGGGGAGTCCGGCGGCGGCGACGCCTTGCCGGCGGGAGGCTGAGGCCGGGCGGCGAGGAGCGCTAGTGTTGCTGTTGCTGGAGGACGGGGCGCGGGCGCGCGCGCTGGAGACGGAGGGCGCGGCGCTGCGGCCTTGGCGACGGGGAGGGAGGCCACGGCGCCAGGGCGAGGGAGAGGAAGAGGCCTGGCGGCGCTCGGGAGGACTTGGGGAAAGGATGGATCGAGGGGAAGAGGTCGCTGGAAGAGGGAGCGAGGAGCGAGGTCGGGCTGCGGGGATCGGAGGGAGGAGGGGGCCCGATCGAGAGAAGGGAGATGGGACCGATGGGTTCGGCTGCGAGGGAGAGCGAGGGGTGGCGGCGGTGTGAGGGAGAGAAGCGAAGAGAGAGGTCGGGCTAGGGTTAGGGATCGGGAGAGGGAGGCTGGGCCTCAGGCCAGAAGGAGGAGTTGGGCCGGCTGGGAGGGGAGGCCGCAGGCCCAGATGGCCTGGCTGCTCTTCTTATTTATTTCTTTAGCAGAAATAAAATAGAGAGAGTTCAACATTTAATAAGAAAAGAGGCCATGAAGAAGAAATAAATGATGGAACATTTTTGTAAGGCTTTATGGAATATTACCAACCCAACAAAAATGGTTCTGACAAAATAGGGAAGATATGCAAGTGTGTGTTGGTGATTCCGAAGCAATGGAATAATTATATAGCTCCATATATTAGGAGGATATGTTATAAAGAGAAGTCATCCTTCCCTCGATTTAAATGGACCAAAGGTCCACACGATTTATTTAAGTTGAGATGCAAAGATTAATGACATGATGGCATGATGTCATGATGCAAAGCAAAATAAATAACACAAGCACAAAAGGAACACACGGGAGAACCCGGAACATCTGGAATCTTCTGGAATCTTCTGGGACGTCGGTCTTCGGGCGTCACATCCTGCTCCAACTGGGAATGAGTAGAGGCTCTATGTCTTCAAACCTTTTTGGTCCTTACTGACAAAAGGGGGAGAAGCATATGAGTTGATAGTCTTCAAGCGGGTCCATATGGGCGGGTGCTTTATATTTTGCCTAGTGTTTACAACTCTCGTTTTTGCTACATTTGGTTCTTTGAGTTGTAACACTTAAAATTGATGGTCGTCTACTATGTTTTCTGGTACTCTGTAATGCGATGATAAATTCCGCATGTGCTACGATATATTCCGCACTTAGTCATTTTGCAGACGTCCATTTCTCATTATGCATATCATTATTTTTGACATATCAATTGTGCATGATGAATTGTCTTCATAAGTTGAAGAGGATCTCCACAAGTACAACCTGCCATGTGCATTTGCATTCAAAAGCAAATCAACTATATGCACATCTTCAGGGGGAGCCTTTTGCTACTTATGACGACAATACCTTTATCCTTTACAATTTCACATACTTTTATCCCCGTTGATAACTTCAACCAGTTTGTCATCAATCACCAAAAAGGGGGAGATTGTAAGTGCATATAGTGCCACCCCTAGTTGGTTTTGGAGTATTGACGACAAACCTGGTTGAGGGACTAATGTGTTTGTGAGAATTGCAGGATAACACAGGTAGTAGTCCCTCATTGATTCAGTTTACCTACCGGAGATGACCCCTAAAAATGTATGAAGACATTGACGACAATGGTGGTACATGAAGATAATCATATTGAAGTCTATGACAAGAGAAGACATTGTGTGAAGACTATGGAGCGCGAAGACTTAGATGTTTTGTTGTTTCCTTTTCTTCTTTGTTGAGTCATAGGAACCACCGTACTGTTAAGTGGGGTCCAAGTGAACAAAGTCGGAGTGACTGAAGTGATGCTCAACCAAATCCTATGTCTTCGAGCGAAGACAATGAGAGCAAATCTTATCCAGAGCTGGATGAGTCAGCCTTGCTTGTAGCCCAAGTAAAGTTGCCGCTTGTGTTTGAAATCTGACCGTTGGAACACGTGTCAGTTTCTTAGTGACCCAGGGTCACTTCGGACAAATCAGGTCGGGTTGCCCAGTGGCTATAAATAGCCCACCCCCTACACCATAAATTGGTGGCTGTTCAGAGTTATTACACGGCTTTTGTCGTTTGAGAGCAACCCACCTTCGAAGCATTTGAGAGAGAGAGAGATCCTTGCGAGGACAAAGCCCAAACACCCAGAGCCAAAGAGTGTTAGGCATCACTGAAGTCTTTCTGTCTGTGTGACTTGGAGACTTGTTACACTTGAGGACTCTGGTTCGTCCAGCCGGTTAGGCGTCGCGTTCTGAGCATCCAAGAGTCATTGTGGATTGCCGGTGAACGAAGTCTGTGAAGGTTTGGAAGTCTAACTTGAAGACTTACCAGAGTGATTGGGTGAGGACTAGGTGTCCTTAGCTCAAGGGGAATAAGGTGAAGACGCGGTCTTCTGAGTTAAATCTCAGCCTCCCTAACCAGACGTACAGTTGTCACAGCAACTGGAACTGGTCTAACAAATCATTGTCTTCCCCGAGCTACTGGTTCTACCCTTTCCTTCTCTTTACTTACTGTCTGTCGTTGTGAAGTCATTGCCTGCTTGCCTTATCTGTTTGACTTCACTGTGTCACTACTTGTTCTGATTGGATTCATACAATCTTCCATCCTGATCCATACTGCCTAGCTGCTATTAGTCTTCATGCTTTCACTTCATTGAATACTTGACTATGGCTTGTCTAGTGTAGTCTACCTTCCGCTGCATATAAATAGGATCGGTTTTATAGTTTGTCTTCGAAACTTTCATGTTTTGAAGTCTTTCATAAAAATCGCCTATTCACCCCCCTCTAGTCGATATACAGCACTTTCACAAGGTATAGTTGGTACTCATGGATCTCCTAGTTTCTTTGGTATTCCCCCTTTAAAAGTATAACTGGCAAGCATGGTGGAAATTTCAACTTCCGGTATCTTCCTTTTATTTGTAATAATATCTTTCATATACTTAGCATAAGGATTTGTATTAAGCATATCAGTCAAACACATATGCAAAAAGATAGGTCTAATCATTTCAGCAAAGCGCTCAAAATCCTCAGCATCCTTTTTCTTGGATGGTTTAGGAGGAAAAGGCATGGGTTTCTGAACCCATGGTTCTGTTTCTTTACCGTGCTTCCTAGCAACAAAGTCTCTTTTATCATAACGTTGATTCTTTGATTGTGGGTTATCAAGATCAACAGCAGGTTCAATCTCTACATCATCGTTATTGCTAGGTTGAGCATCATCATGAACATCATCATTAACATTATTACTAGGTTCATGTTCATTACCAGATTGTGCTTCAGCATCAGAAATAGAAATATCATCGGGATTCTCAGGTGTGTCAACAGCAGGTTCACTAGAAGCATGAAAAGTCCTATCAATTTTCTTCTTCTTCTTCTTAGAAGGACTAGGTGCATCTACATTAGTTCTCTGAGAATCTTGCTCAATTCTCTTAGGGTGGCCCTCAGGATACAGAGGTTCCTGAGTCATCCTGCCCCCTCTAGTCACAACTCTAACATCATTATCATTTTTCTTACTATGTAATTCATTGAGAAAATCATTTTGTGCTTTAAGTACTTGTTCTACTTGAGTGGTAACCATAGAAGCATGTTTACTAATGATTTTAAGTTCACCTTTAACTATAGACATATAATCACTCAAGTGTTCAATCATATAAGCATTCTGTTTCAATTGTCTACCAACATAAGCATTGAAGTTTTCTTGTTTCACAATAAAATTGTCAAAATCATCTAAGCATTGGCTAGCCGACTTATAACGAGGAATATCACCTTCATCAAATCTATAGAGAGAATTTACCTTTACTACCCGCGCCGGGTTATCAAGACCATGCATTTCTTCAATAGGTGGTAAATTCTTAAAATCTTCAGCTTTAATACCCTTTTCTTTCATAGATTTCTTTGCCTCTTGCATATCTTCAGGACTAAGAAATAGAATACCCCTTTTCTTTGGAGTTGGCTTAGGAGCTGGTTCAGGGAGTGTCCAATTATTTTCATTACTCAATGTATTATTCAATAGCAATTCAGCTTGATCGACAGTTCTTTCCCTGAAAACACAACCAGCACAACTATCTAGGTGGTCTCTGGAAGCATCGGTTAGTCCATTATAAAAGATATCAAGTATTTCATTTTTCTTAAGAGAGTGACCAGGCAAAGCATTAAGTAATTGGAGAAGCCTCCTCCAAGCTTGTGGGAGACTCTCTTCTTCAATTTGCACAAAATTATATATTTCCCGTAAGGCAGCTTGTTTCTTATGAGCGGGAAAATATTTAGCAGAGAAGTAGTAAATCATATCCTGGGGACTACGCACACAACCATGATCAAGAGAATTAAACCATGTTTTAGCATCACCCTTCAACGAGAATGGAAATAACTTAAGGATATAGTAGTAACAATTTTTTTCCTCATTGGTGAATAGGGTGGCTATATCATTCAATTTAGTAAGATGTGCCACAACAGTTTCAGATTCATAGCCATGGAAAGGATCAGATTCAACCAAAGTAATTAACTCAGGATCGACAGAGAAATCATAATCCTTATCAGAAATACAGAAAGGTGAAGTAGCAAAAGCAGGGTCATATTTCATTCTAGCATTCAAAGACTTTTCTTTCAGCTTAGCTAAGAGTTTCTTAAGAAAGTCTCTAGCAGTTTCTTCATCCATAACATAACCCTCAGGCACAACAAGAAATTCATATCTAGGGGGAGAATCTTCATCATCACTTTCATCAATATTATCAGTTTCATTAATTGCATTCTCTCTAGCCCTAGCAATTTGTTCATTAAGAAATTCACCAAGTGGCATAGTATTATCAAGCATAGAAGTAGTTTCATCATAAGTATCATGCATAGCAGAAGTGGCATCATCAAGAACATGCGACATATCAGATGCAATAGCACGAGTAGGTGTCGCAAATTTACTCATAACAGAGGGTGAATCAAGTGCAGAGCTAGATGGCAGTTCCTCACCTTCCCTCGTAGTTGAGGGATAAATCTTGGTCTTTTCATCTTTCTAGTTCTTCATAGTGATAAACAAATATAAATCCCAAGTGACTCAAAAAATATAGCTATGTTCCCCGGCAACGGCGCCAGAAAATAGTCTTGATAACCCACAAGTGTAGGGGATCGCAACAGTTTTTGAGGGTAAAGTATTCAACCCAAATTTATTGATTCGACACAAGGGGATCCAAAGAATACTCTCAAGTATTAGCAGTTGAGTTGTAAATTCAACCACAGCTGGAAGACTTAATATCTGCAACAAAGTATTTTGTAGCAAAGTAGTATGAAGTAACGGTAACGGTGGCAAAAGTAACAGTAGTAGTTTTGTAGTGATTGTAACAGTGATAACAATAAAGTAACTAAGCAAGGAGCAATATGTGAAAAGATCGTAGGCATTGGATCAGTGATGGATAATTATGTCGGATGCCATTCCTCATGTAATAGTTATAACATAGGGTGACATGGAACTAGCTCCAGTTCATCAATGTAATGTAGGCATGTATTCCGAATATAGTCATACATGCTTATGGAAAAGAACTTGCATGACATCTTTTGTCCTACCCTCCCGTGGCAGCGGGGTCCTATTGGAAACTAAGGGATATTAAGGCCTCCTTTTAATAGAGTACGAGACCAAAGCATTAACACATAGTGAATACATGAACTCCTCAAACTACGATCATCACCGGGAGTGGTCCCGATTATTATAACTTCGGGGTTGCCGGATCATAACATATAGTAGGTGACTATTTACTTGGAAGATAGGATCAAGAAGTCACATATATTCATGAAAACATAATAGGTTCAGATCTGAAATCATGGCACTCGGGCCCTAGTGACAGGCATTAAGCATGGCAAAGTCATAGCAACATCAATCTTAGAACATAAGGGATACTAGGGATCAAACCCTAACAAAACTAACTCGATTACATGGTAAATCTCATCCAACCCATCACCGTCCAGCAAGCCTATGATGGGATTACTCACGCACGGCAGTGAGCATCATGAAATTGGTGATGGAGAAAGGTTGATGATGACGATGGCGACGATCTCCACTCTCCGGAACCCCGAACGGACTCCAGATCAGCCCTCCCAAGAGAGATTAGGGCTTGGTGGCGGCTCCGTATTGTAAAACGCGATGAATCCTTCTCTCTGATTGTTTCCTCCCCGAAAGTGATTATATGGAGTTGGGGTTGATGTCGGTGGAGCGTCAGGAGGCCCACCAGACAGGGGGCGCCCAGGCGGGTGGGGGCGCCCCCACCCTCGTGGACAGGGTGTGGGCCCCCTGGTCTTGATTATTTCGCCAATATTTTTTATATATTCAAGAAATATTCTCCGTTGATTTTTAGGTCATTCCGATAACTTTTATTTCTGCACAAAAATAACACCATGGCAGTTCTGCTGAAAACATCGTCAGTCCGTGTTAGTTCCATTCAAATCATGCAAGTTAGAGTCCAAAACAAGGGCAAACGTGTTTGGAAAAGTAGATATGTTGGAGACGTATCAACGTGTTAAAGGGGTTGTCAATCCCTTTTGGGTAGCGCTGCCAAAAAGTGACGTAAGGATATGATAAAATTGTAGTAGATTGATAGATGCAAATAAAAGCAAATAAAACGCAGCAAGGTGTTTTTGGGTTTTTCATAATACACAGCTGAAAATAAAAGAAGCAAATAAAATAAAAGGCAAATGGCAATATAGATATGAAAGTATATGATAGGAAATTAGACCCGGGGGCCGTAGATTTCACTAGTGGTTTCTCTCGAGAAAATAACATACGGTGGGTAGAAAAATTACTCTCGGGCAATTGATAGAAAAGCAAATAATTATAACGATATCCAAGACAATGATCATGTATATAGGCATCACGTCCTAGATTAGTAGACCGATTCCTGCCTGCATCTACTACTATTACTCCACACATCGACCGCTATCCAGCATGCATCTAGTGTATTAAGTTCATGGAAAAAGGAGTAATGCAATGTCGGAGTATTCTAGCGACAGATGCTAGGGGTGGCTTATCATGGTGTGGGAGAGGAGTACGTCATCGGGCTCTAGAAGCGGGATTGGGAGAGATCTCGATCGTACACGAGTCTTACCCAGGTTCGGGGCTCTCCATGGAGATAACACCCCTAGTCCTGCTCTGCGGGGTCTCCGCATGATCACTATGAATCACAAGTATACAAATGTGCTCCTAGAGCTGTATTGCCAGAGGAGGAAGAAGGGAAGGGCTTAGCTCTCTTGCTCCTAGCTATGGTGTATGGGGAAGGAATGCTGAACTCAACCCTTTGCATGGGTGACCCTGGGGGTTTATATAGGCTTACAGGGGTACACTAGTAATGCGCCGGATGGTTGGTCCCGGATGTCAGTGTGTTCGGTTGCCGAGTTCTCCGCTGGGTGCTGGGGCCCGCCTCTGGTGGACCCCAACGGCTGCCGAGAATCCGGCCGACAGGTACGAACCGCTTCCTGCGGGCCAGGCCAATTGCCTTTTACTATAGCACCGTCCTTGCTGACGAGGGTGGCGTCATAGTGTGCGTGGCTACAGTATCGTGCCGTGGTGGAGGATGTCCGCCTGGTCAAAGTACACTACATCCATGCTTCCCCGTATCCCAAGAGGTACAGACGGCACTGTTGCCATGCTTTGTCTCTATCACAGAATGTTGGTGTATACTCCAAGGGGGAGGAGGCCGGTTGCTGGGAGCCGGCTCGCTCCTGGGGCCACCTGCCAGGGACATGCCGCCCCTGGAACACGGCCAAGGTACCAGCCGCATGGCCCAGTCGGCCTGAGGGGCTGGGCTAGTTCCAAAGTCTTAAAACGCTCTTGGGTGCGGATGAGGCTACACGGGGTACATAACAACGATGACATGATGTAGGCAAGATCTATTCAGGTAGGAATAGACCCCATCTTTTATCCTTAATAGCAACGATACATGCGTGCCTTGCTACCCCTTCTGTCACTGGGAAAGGACACCGCAAGATCGAATCCATTACAAAGCACCTCTTCACATTGCAAGATAAATAGATCAAGTTGGCCAAACAAAACCCAAATATCGGAGAAGAAATACGAGGATATAATAGTCAAGATTGGATATAAAATCAAGGCAAATTCGATCATAAACTCACAATTCATCAGATCCCAACAAACACACCGCAAAAAGTCATTACATCAAATAGATCTCCGAGAGACCGTTGTATTGAGATACAAAGAGAGAAGAAGCCATCTAGCTACTGCCTACCGACCCGTAGGTCTGTGGTAAGCAACTCACGAATAATCGGAGAGGCACCATTGAGGATGATGAACCCCTCCGTGATCGTGTTCCCCTCCGGCGGAGTGCCAAAATAGGGCTATAGATTGGATCTCGTGGTTCTGGAACTTGCGGCAGCTGGATCAAAATTTCGTCGACTCCCCTAGGGTTTCTGGAGGAAGGAGGTATTTATAGAGCGAAGAGGCGGTGCGGGAGGCCACCAAGGTGGGCACAACCACTACAAAAAAAGACACATTCGTGACATTTTGGCCCGAATGAATTTTTTTTCTGTCATTGTTATGACACTTCTATGACGATAATTGTGACAAAAACTTGTATCATCATAGATGTGGTGGGATCCTACTTCTATGACAAAAAATCATGACAGAAAATGGGCATTTCGTCCTGGGCGGGGCCAGGGACGCACCTGCATGACATTCTTTGGGCCGTCCATGACGGAAAAAACTGTGGTAGAAGCGAGGGCGAGGATAATTTCGGGGAGTTCCCGGTTACGGCGGGTGGTCGGGGCGGAGCGATGCACGAAGGTTTGCGTGTTTCTCTCGTACATGTCGCGTGTATGTGCGAGGCGTTCGGCTCTAACTGAACCCGAGCGAGGCGTCCGCTTACTGAAACCGAGCGATTGCACTCTACGTTACTGAACTCGAGCGATCGAACCCTTCGCTGCTAACTGAACCCGAGCAATTCCTTTGTTACCGCTGCTAACGGAACCCGATCGATCGCTGCTGATGCTTACTGAAACCGATCGAACCAGCTCCTGCCTCTTGATGAACAGTGAATGTGGGGTTGGTTCAACAAGTCGAGATGTACGTGGTTGGGGTTGGATGAACAATTCCCGGCGGGGGTTGGATGAACAGGACTGCGTGGTAGTAGGCCGTTGCGGTTGCCGCTAGATGAACAGGACCCCGAGACGAGGCCGCCACAGCCGAGGCATTGGGGTGGATGAACAGGACCCCGTGGAGGGCTGGTTGAACAGTAGCCGGTGGAGGGCTGATAGGA
Organism: Secale cereale; assembly: GCA_902687465.1. Classification (NCBI taxonomy): domain Eukaryota; kingdom Viridiplantae; phylum Streptophyta; class Magnoliopsida; order Poales; family Poaceae; genus Secale; species Secale cereale. The sequence continues at coordinate 673,484,639 of LR738712.1, forward strand.
TGAACAGGACCCCGTGGAGGGCTGGATGAACAGGACCCTGTGAAGGGCTGAATGAATATGTCACGGGATATCCACAGCCACCTGTGGGACTAGGAGGCCCCTTGCTAGTTCGGCAGGGGGACGTCACATTGAACAAAGAGTAGACCAGCGCACGGTAACACACTAGTAGATAAAGGGTCATCAGACCCGGTTCGTTTGGGCCTTTAGCCCCGGTTCCTGAACCGGGACAAAAGTGTCGGTACTAATGCTCTGACCCTTTAGTCCCGGTTCGATCCAGAACCGGGGCAGATGGGTGTCCACGTGGCCTGTGCGCCGAGCCCAGGCATGAGGGGCTTTGGTCCCGGTTGGTGGCACCAACCGGGACCAAAAGGCATCCACGCGTCAGCATTTCTGTGGCTGTGGTTTTTGTTTTTTTTTG
>LR738712.1:673496562-673634468 GCA_902687465.1 Secale cereale
TTTCTGGTAAAACCAATTACAAACTTTCTGTTAGTGCAAGTAGTATTCAAATTTGAATAGTTTAAATTTGAAATTATTTGTTTTCTTTGTTGCTTTATTTTTTTTAATTTTTTTCTACTTACAATTAAATACTTATTGTTGCTATTTTTTATTTTTTTGCAAGTTTTTTTTGTTTTCTGCATTATTTATTTTCTTTTGTTTTTGCTTTATTTTTAAATTCTTTCTGGTAAAACCAATTACAAACTTTCTGTTAGTGCAAGTAGTATTGAAATTTGAATAGTACAAACGGACAATGGTATCATACTCATTTGTTACAAAGTTGGCATGGTATCATCATAATAGTTGCCGAAAAAAGTCTTCACTTTTTCTTCGCTTGTGTCATTTGCTTATTGCGCCGTAACAATGGATAATCTTCATCGTTTATCGGGATGCTTGGGTTAGCCTTGACTTTGAAGGGAGGAATTTCATGAAACTTTTCATAATCTTCAGACATATCTGTCTTGCCCTCCACTCCCAGGATGTCCCTTTTTCCTGAAAGAACTATGTGGTGCTTTGGCTCATCGTATGATGTATTCGCTTCCTTATCTTTTCTTTTTCTCGGTCTGGTAGACATGTCCTTCACATAGATAACCTGTGCCACATCATTGGCTAGGACGAACGGTTTGTCAGTGTATCCAAGATTTTCAGATCCGCTGTTGTCATTCCGTACTGTGGGTCTACCTGTACCCCGCCTCCTGACAGATTGACCCATTTGCACTTAAACAAAGGGACCTTAAAATCATGTCCGTAGTCAAGTTCCCATATGTACACTATGTAACCATAATATGTGTCCTTTCCCCTCTCGGTTGTTGCATCAAAGCGGACACCGCTGTTTTGGTTGGTGCTCTTTTGATCTTGGACAATCGTGTAAAATGTATTCCCATTTATCTCGTATCCTTTGTAAATCAATACAGTCGAAGATGGTCCCCTGGACAACAAGTACAACTCATCACAAACAGTGTTGTCACCTCTGAGACGTGTTTCCAACCAACTGCTGAAAGTCCTGATGTGTTCACATGTAATCCAGTCATCGCACTGCTCCGGGTGTTTGGAGCGCAGACTGTTCTTGTGTTCATCGACATACGGGGTCACCAATGTAGAGTTCTGTAGAACTGTGTAGTGTGCTTGAGACCAAGAATATCCGTCCCTGCATATTATTGAGTCCCTTCCAAGCGTGCCTTTTCCAGTCAGTCTCCCCTCGTACCGCGATTTAGGGAGACCTATCTTATTAAGGCCAGGAATGAAGTCAACACAAAACCCGATGACATCCTCTGTTTGATGGCCCATGGAGATGCTTCCTTCTGGTCTGGCGCGGTTACGGACATATTTCTTTAGGACTCCCATGAACCTCTCAAAGGGGAACATATTTTGTAGAAATACGGGCCCTAGAATGACAATCTCGTCGACTAGATGAACTAGGACGTCTTTCATGATATTGAAGAAGGATGGTGGGAACGCAAGCTCGAAACTGACAAGACATTGCGCCACATCACTCCTTAGCCTTGGTACAATTTCTGGATCGATCACCTTCCGAGAGATTGCATTGAGGAATGCACATAGCTTCACAATGGCTAATCAGACGTTTTCCGGTAGAAGCCCCCTCAATGCAACTGGAAGCAGTTGCGTCATAATCACATGGCAGTCATGAGACTTTAGGTTCTGGAACTTTTTCTCTGCCATATTTATTATTCCCTTTATATTCGACGAGAAGCCAATCGGGACCTTCATACTGAGCAGGCATTCAAAGAAGATTTCTTTCTCTTCTTTCGTAAGAGCATAGCTGGCAGGACCTTCATACTGCTTCGGAGGGATGCCGTCTTTTTCGTGCAAACGTTGCAGGTCCTCCCGTGCCTCAGCTGTATCTTTTGTCTTTCCATACACGCCCAAGAAGCCTAGCAGGTTCACGCAAAGGTTCTTCGTCACGTGCATCACGTCGATTGAAGAGCGGACCTCTAGGTCTTTCCAGTAGGGTAGGTCCCAAAATATAGATTTCTTCTTCCACATGGGTGCGTGTCCCTCAGCGCCATTCGGAATAGCTAGTGCGCCGGGGCCCTTTCCAAAGATTATGTGTAAATCATTGACCATAGCAAGTACGTGATCACCGGTACGCATGGCGGGCTTCTTCCGGTGATCTGCCTCGCCTTTGAAATGCTTGCCTTTCTTTCGACATTGATGGTTGGTCGGAAGAAATCGACGATGGCCCAGGTACCCATTCTTCCTGCACTTGTCCAGGTATATACTTTCAGTGTCATCTAAACAGTGCGTGCATGCGTGGTATCCTTTGTTTGTCTGTCCTGAAAGTTTACTGAGAGCGGGCCAATCGTTGATGGTCACGAACAGCAACGCCTTTAGGTCAAATTCCTCCTGTCTGTGCTCATCCCACGCACGTACACTGTTTCCATTCCACAGCTGTAAAAGTTCTTCAACTAATGGCCTTATGTACACATCAATGTCGTTGTCGGGTTGCTTAGGGCCTTGGAGGTGAGCTAGAGCACCACTAACCCCTCTCCCCCTCGGCCAGAAAAAAAATAGAGTAGTGAGCTCTGCTCTTGAGTGAGGGGTTATATATAGGCACCTCATTGGTCCCGGTTGGTGCTACGAACCGGGGCTAAAGGGGTGCCTTTGGTCCTGGTTCATATCACCAACCGGGACCAATGGTGGTGGGCCAGGAGCAAGAGCCATTGGTCCCGGTTTGTCGCTCCAACCGGGACCAAAAGGTCCAGACGAACCGGGACCAATGGCCCACGTGGCCCGGCCGGCCCCCTGGGCTCACGAACCGGGTCCAGTGCCCCCATTGGACCCGGTTCTAGATTGAACCGGGGCTAATGGGCTGGACAGGCCTAGACCAATGCCCTGTTTTCTACTAGTGGCATGGCGGGGGAGCACACAAGCAATTTACCCAGGTTCGGGCCACCGTGAGGCGTAAGACCCTACTCCTGCTTTGGTGGATTGATGATGGAATGGTGGTGGTGGGGCGTAGTACACTCGCCCGACAAGGGTTGCCCTTGGGCAGACGTGACTACGCATGTACGATGGTGTGGGTTTCTCTATTCTCCAACCCTTTCTACGGTCGGCATGGGCCTCCTTTTATAGATCAAGGGGCGACCATGGTGGCAGTAGTCATTATGCACTAACATGATAGCAAACAGTGCTATCATACCTAACTCTGCAGGCTGACAGGGTGCATTAAATGCACCGCTTAGTGTCACATCAATGGCTGCCCAGCAAGGCTTGGCGGGTTATCTCGCCAGCTCCGCGCCTGTCTCCTTGACACGTCGCAGGACGGGTGTCATCTACGGGTTCTTCTCGTAGGAACTAGCTGCCATGTGGCTAATGGCTACCACTTGATCATCATGCGGCTTGACACCGCATTGATTGACGACGTGGATCATGCTTTGGTGCTTGGTGAGGTGGTTTGGCCTCCGTGAGCCCCCGGCAGGCCCTGCCGGGGTGTTTCCGATACCTTCTTCCAGGGGTGGCCTCATCCCTTGCTAGATTCGCCTGCCCGGCAAGGGAGACCCTTCTCTTGGTGACGTCTTGCTTCTCTGGCTTGGCCTTGGTCTCTCTGGATCTCTTGGTTTCTTGTACTCTGACTTGGACTAGTGCTTCAATCTTGTTCTCGCACCTGTGCACAGTCTGGGCAACATACCCACGGTTTGTTCCATCGATAGAAACCCCCGGGCCTGCCCCGATCGCCTGCTGAGCGTCGTCGGGGTAGGGACTAATAAGTGCACAGGCAGGGTTGCTGAAGAGGCTGCTCTCTTGAGGTCCTCTTTCTGCTTCTTCATGAGTCTTGAATCCTGGCCAGTTTCCAGTTTCCCTGCGTGCTGCGTAAAGGCAACAGTGGTGGGGCCGCTCCAGCAATGGCCCGTGAATGACTTTAACGCACGTGGTAGAAACTGCCAATTTACTCTTCCCACCATGCCCTTATCCTTAGCCACTGTCGTCGTTCTGGTTATGGGGGTACCCAGACTTGCCTGCCTGCAGCCCAAGGCGTGGCTCATCAGGCGGCCCGGTACGGCCCAACCTCTTCAGCGACCACTCAAGACCCTTGCGAGGGGCCGAGCCTCGTGAGGCGGACGATGCAAGACATCCCGTGGGGCGGCCTCACTAGGCCGGCTCATGAAGATCGGAGGTATCAAGGCAAGGGGTACCTCGCGAGGTCCTCGTGATGTGAGCAGTGACGACCAAGGCTAGGCGGGCGCAGAGTTCCAGTTTCCTCTTTGGTGCTAAAGGAGCAGGTGCAGGCGAGGAGTCGCGAGGCGCCAGGCAAAGGTTTCCATATCGGTGCAACGAGACCAAGACCAACAGGATGGCAGAGCGGAGGTCATCACGGAGCCCACGGCGACGTCACCACCAAAGCCTTTGGCTGGTGAAGACCACCTTTTGTAAGGATAGCTTGTACTAGCTGTCCCCCTTCAAATTTGGCCGTTGTGGGATCCCTTCCCGCTCAATATTTGGGAAGAGGACCCGTGCCTCTATAAATAGGACTAGCCACTACCATTGGGATCTTCTCATCTTGAGTTGATCACATAGAAGGCCACACACCACAAGCTCACTCGAGGATAAGAACCCCTCTCCTCAGGAGGCAGTTCATCCATGTACTAGTTCTTCCTCAGCCTACAAGGCAATCCACCACACCACACTGGATTAGGGTATTACACCACAACGGTGGCCCGAACAAGTATAAACCTTGTGTCCGTTGTTCTTCGGATCTGACGAGCTAGGCTTAGGGATCGGCGAGTAGACGGGCTAAAGCAGAAGGAGAGATCTTCGTGCGCACCCCAGAGTCCGAACCTCAAGGGTTTTGCCAGAATCCAAGATCCGACATTTGACGCGCCAGGTAGGGGTGTGCCGAAACTTCCGTTCCGTCATTCCGCGCTCCGTCGTCCCATCGGTTCCATGGCCGACGCTCGCAGAGCCCGTGGTAAGCGGCAGGCTGACCTTGCCGCCCGCGTCGCTCAGGCTGCTCCTGCCGGTGGACCACCCCACCGTTCTCCATCGCCTGCTGCTACTGGCCCGGCGCGGCATGAACACCAGCCCTCGTCCCTGGACCCCTCCGTGCAGCGAGACGGACGCACTGCGACCCCGTTGCTAACCCCAGCAGTCTCATCATCCCATGCTCGTCGCGGACCCGCGGACGTGCAGGCTGCGTTGCTCATGGCACACGAGCTCCTATGCTACCGCCCCATCGACGACTTCTACGAGGAATGGCTCAACCGCATCGCCGAGCTTGTCAGCGCTGCTGGGGGCTCTCTAGCGCCGGCCCTCTCCCTGCATCGTCCGCCTCCCCATGTGGATGACGTGGCCCATGAAGCTCCACTGCTACCTCCACGTCAAGGCGTAGTCCAAGACCCAAGGCACGTGGCCCCGTGGCGTGACCGCCCACGCGCGGCGCCAGTGCATGAAGAAGGAAGCTGCTGAGAGATCCAGCGGCCCCGTGGGGGAGCGCCAGCTCTCCCTCCACCTCCGCGTCGAGACCGCGCGCCCCCCGCCGTGGTGGTGTGCGAGGACCAAGATCAAGTTCCATCTCCCCAATAAGCTCCAGTGTCGACGACAAGCTGCAAGGCCCTCGCCCTCGAGCTGCGTAACGTCAACTGGCCTGGGAAGTTCAAGCTCGACCTGCCTCCATGCTACGGCGGCACCCCGGACCCTGTGGAGTTCCTGCAGCTCTACGAGCTGAGCATCGAAGCGTCCGGTGGCAACGAGAAGATCATGGCGAACTTGTTCCCCATGGCCCTCAAAGATGGCACGCGCTCGTGGCTCCTGAACCTGCCCGCGGGATCGATCTCCACTTGGAGCGAGATGTGCGAGCAGTTCATCACCAATTTCCAGGGTACCCGAGACAGCCCCCCGGCCGCTGGTGACCTGCGGCGTATCAAGCAACAACCAGGAGAAACCCTACATAAGTTCATCCAATGCTTCAACAGTGTCCGCGTCAAGATCCCCAAGGTCACGGACGAGGCCATCATTTCGGCGTTCTCAGATGGTGTCCGCGACGTCAAGATGAAGGAGGAGCTCGCCCCCGAGCTGTTCTACCTTGCAACCAAGTGCGCCAGAGCTGAAGAGGTGCGCCTCTCCGTCGTCGAGCTCCCGGTTACTGAACCTGAAGACAAGAAGGCCAAGAGCAAGGACGTAAAGCGCAAGGGAGTGGCAGTACTCGCAGCTGAACCGAAGATGAAGCGTGGCCGCGACTACCCGGAATCATCCAAGAACAGCCGGGCGTTCTGCGCCTTCCACAACGTGCACATCCATAACACCCAGGACTGTCAAGAGCTCAGGGCCCTCCGCGAAGGACGCGTCATCCAATGCCCCGAGCATAGCAACCGTGGCTATGGCCACGAAGGAAGCCGGACTGGGGGACGCTGGGACGACCGCGGCCCCTGCCAAGAGTGGCGTGATCAACCTCGGGAGGACCGTTGGCGCGATCAGCCCCGTGAGGGCGCTTGGAGGGACTAGCCTCGCGAGGACCGCCCTCAGGGCAAGGCTGGCCTCCCACCTCTGCCGCCGCCAAGGAGAAACCATGACCAGGACGAGGGGGCTGGGGGCTTCCAGGAGCCACGTGCCATCGCCTGCATCTTGGGCAGAGCACAGGCCCCAGCTTCTCAACGCCTCTTCAAGCAGTTCGCCTAGGAGGTAAACGTGGATCTCCCCAAGCTCGAGGCTACCCGCCCACTCAGATGGTCCAGGTGCCCCATCACCTTCAGTTTAGCAGACCAACTCAAGTGCGCTGCTATGGCCGGCGCCCTCCCGATACTTTGTTTGCTCGTCATCAGCAACGTCCAAGTTACCAAGACCCTCATCAATGGTGGCGCAGGGCTCAATGTCCTGTCCATCGAGACGTTCAATAGCCTTCAAGTACCCTACAATCAGCTGTTGCCGACCAAGCCCTTCTCCGGAGTCACTGATGGATCCACCACCCTCGTAGGGAAGGCCCGCCTGCCTGTCACCTTTGGCAAGAGAGACAACTACCACACTGAGCTCATCGACTTTGATGTCGTCCACATCCATCTCCCTTACAACGCCATCCTCGGGTACCTAGCCCTGGCCAAGTTCATGGCAGGGACTCACCATGGCTACAACGTCCTCAAGATGACGGGAAGCAGCGGCGTCATCACCATCGCCTATGAGGAGAAGGATGCAGTGTGCTCACTCGAGCGTGCTTACCAGGCGACAGCAGTCGATGATCCAGACAATGACATCATCATCTACCCACCTGAGGTCGTCCCCAAGAAGAAGAAGCCGCTGCTCGCCCTGGAGCCTCATGGAGATGCAGCACTAGGCGACAGCACTTCGGGACCTACACCTAGGGAGGGGTTGCCTCCCTCCCTCACATAGGAAAGCGCGCCCGACGCCCCCTCAAGCTGGGCTTGGGGGCTCTCCTCTAGAGGGCCTTTGACTTAGCCAATGTCACGAGGGAGGCGCTCAGGCACCATGTGGAGGAGTGCTTCGCCGCACACTTCCCTTCGGAGGCCTCAAGGCGTGAGGCACCAAGCGCTCAGGAGTTCATCAGCCAGACCATCGAAGACCTACAGGTGCCAAGAGCAATGCAGGGCGAGCGCCGCCCGGCGCCTCTGAGTGCAGCTGTCGGCCTAGGCTCAGGCGACGGGCTACGCGTCGGTGTCAATGTCCCCGCACTCAACAGGATCGCATCTTAGGAGCTCTACTAGCCTTCCCAGGTGGGCCGGTGCGAGGGTCCCCCTCACAACTACGTTCACATGCCCTTCGGCCTGCCGAACCAAGCGACCCTGCACCAGCACCATATGCGGGAGGTCCTGGCGACTCGCGAGGCCAGGCATAAGGAGATCCAGGCGGAGTTGGACTCGGCCCTCTGCCAGATCTGGGGAACCCCAGAGCCTCACGAGGTGCCGGAGCCAGACGACACGTGAGGAGCAGCATCTCCATCGAGCATCTTCAGCTACACCAACACTACTTCAGCAACTGTGCCAGGTGATATTTTCTAGTTTTTTTTCAACTGGGAGCGCCCCTCGGGCTGCATCATTCCCAGGTCGCACGTGCCTATCCATGCGGCGTGTATCCTTTTGCATCTCAGCTCACCTTGTTGGGGGCGCCCCTCGGGCTGCATCATATGGTTCACGGTGATTTCCCATATTGATAAAATGGTTCATCATTTCTTGATGCTGCTGCTGGCTTTGCTCATAAGGGCGGCATACTTGAGAAAATGCTGTTTCACTGCCTTGCTGACTTGACTGCCCCTGCGTGAAATTGTTATTTGTCTGGGTACCATAATTTTCTTCCGGCGGACTTGGCATGGAACGAGTCCAGGGACGAGTCATTTTCCACTCCGGGGTATTTTTGCAGAACTCATGAGAAAAACTGAGTGGCAAAAATAAATAAATAGTTTTGCAAATGCGGAAAATTTAAGAACTCCAAAGATTTTTTTAAGAAAATATTTGATTGCGCATGGAGAAGGACCGCTCAATACATATCTTACATGCAAGTCGTAATTATACAATACATCACTCAGGATGCGCGTACACATTCCTGACATGTTATTTAGGCTAGTGCACTTCTCCGAGTTCCTACATGATGCGCGCACAAACTACTTCTCACCAAACCTATATACAAATAAACATATCATACAAGCGGACACATCGCGCGGCGGCTAGGCGCACTTAGTCGGAGATGGTGAAAACTTCCCTCGGCCTGCCGAGGGTAAGACCCAGTGGTAATGGAGACTCAACCTCGTCCTCACTAATAGGCTCCAGGCGTGAATTACTGGGTTGAGGAGTTGGTGCGGCTGCGGCAGGTGGTGCAACTCTGATTGGAGTAGGAGCAATGACTTGATCAAACTCCTCAGTGGTAGGTAGGCGGCGAGCGGAGGCTAAGATGGCAGGAGCATAGGATGGTGAGGACGAGACGTAAGTCAGTGGTGGTGCTGTATGGAGGAGCTCCCTCTTGTTGGCGGAACATCTCTGAACTAAGTCCATACGAGCAGCCACCAAGTCGTCCACAAGGTTATCAAAAGCTGCCTCAAGAGCCTTGAGATACTCAACCAACATTTTGATAGCCTCATCTCGCTCTCCCCTTGGGCAAGCGAATGCATAGTGACATGTGTAAGGCACGTGGCATGGGAGGTAGCGGTAGCGACGAGCCTTCATCGAAGGAAGAGCATCCCGGAGACGAGCTATCGCCTCACGGGCAGCCATCTGCATGGCGTGCCTCTCCGTAGGCATGGCCCTTCCCACAAATCGGAAGCGGCGTGACTCAGAACACCCTTTCTTGAATTGCACCGTGGCTTGGTGCATCGACATGCTGTCGCTGATCTTGTGCTGGTAGAGTGTGAACTCCGGACGAGCCGATGGCCCGATCGCGACCTTTGTGATGGAGACGAGAAGCTTCATAAACCCCTCAGGTATATTGGCAAACACCTGTGACTCACAGTCGCTGCCAGCCATCTACAAAAGTAGACAAAAATTCCGAATAGTCAAATCATAAATTTATGATGACCAACAGAAAATTGCTACAATTGCAAAAATGTTAATATAGAACTCATTACGCTGATAACCGATTAGCGATCGCACCTAGTGGCTTCCTACAGTCAGCTTGGCTCTGATACCAAGGTTGTCAGGACCGGTTTTCCAATAAAACATTTATTGAGAAACCGACCCTTTTATCGGACCAGTGTAGAAGAACCCTTCTTACTGGTAGACAAATCATTGATACTGAATTCCAGAAGTACTAAATATTATACAAGGTTGAGCTGAGGCTGCTAAACAATTTATTACAGCACGCCGATATTATACATAACGGCAGATATGACACAAGGGTATGGTGGCATATCTACTGACTCATAATAAAATGTTGGAAATATGCCCTAGAGGCAATAATAAAATGGTTATTATTATTATATTTCCTTGTTCATGATAATTGTCTGTTATTCATGCTTGAATTGTAATATCTGGAAACAGTGATACATGTGTGAATACACAAACCACAACGTGTCCCTGGTAAGCCTCTAGTTACTAGCTTGTTGATCAACAAATGGTCACGGTTTCCTGACCATGGAAATTGTATGTCATTGATAACGGGATCACATCATTAGGAGAATGATGTGATGGACAAGACCCAATCCTAAGCCTAGCACAAGATCATGTAGTTCGTAATGCTATAGCTTTTCCAATGTCAAGTATCTTTTCCTTAGACCATGAGGTTGTACAACTCCCGGATACCGTAGGAATACTTTGGGTGTGCCAACCATCACAACGTGACTGGGTGGCTATAAAGGTATGCAACGGGTATCTTCGAAAGTATCTGTTGGGTTGGCACGAACCGAGACTGGGATTTGTCACTCCGTATGACGGAGAGGTATCTCTGGGCCCACTCGGTAAGACATCATCATAATGAGCTCAATGTGACTAAGGAGTTGGTCACGGGATGATGTATTACGGAACGAGTAAAGAGACTTGCCATGACGAGATTGAACAAGGTATCGGTATACCGACGATCGAATCTCGGCCAAGTACTGTACCGATAGACAAAGGGAATTGCATACAGGATTGAGTGAATCCTTGACATCGTGGTTCATCCGATGAGATCATCGAGGAACACGTAGGAACCAACATGGGTATCCATATCCCGCTGTTGGTTATTGACCGGAGAGTTGTCTCGGTCATGTCTACATGTCTCCCGAACCCGTAGGGTCAACACACATAAGGTTCGATGACGCTAGGGTTGTAGAGATATATGCACACGGTAACCCTAATATTGTTCGGTGTCCCGGATGAGATCCCGGACGTCACGAGGAGTTCCGGAATGGTCCGGAGGTAAATAATTATATATAGGAAGTCCAGTTTCGGCCATCGGGAGAGTTCCGGGGGTTACCGGTAGTGTACCGGGACCACGAGAAGGGTACTGGGGGTCCACCAGGTGGGGCCACCCATCCCGGAGGACCCCATGGGCCGTAGGGGAACGGGAACCAGCCCATAGTGGGCTGGCGCACCCCCTTGGGCCTCCCCCCTGCGCCTAGGGTTGGGAACCCTATGGGTGGGGGGCGCCCCCCTTGCCTTGGGGGGCAAGCCTCCCCCCTGGCCGGCGCCCCCCTAGGAGATCCCATCTCCAAGGGTCGGAGCCCCCCTGGCCCCTATATATAGTGGGGGGAGAGAGGGCAGCCGCACCCTTGCTCCTGGCGCCTCCCTCCCCCGTTACACATCTCCCTCCTCCTGCAGGTGCTTGGCGAAGCCCTGCCGAATTCCCGTTGCATCCACCACCACGCCGTCGTGCTGCTGGATCTCCATCAACCTCTCATCCTCCTTGCTGGATCAAGAAGGAGGAGACGTCGCTGCACCATACGTGTGTTGAACGCGGAGGTGCCGTCCGTTCGGCTCTCGGATCATCGGTGATTTGGATCACGACGAGTACAACTCCATCATCCACATTCTCTTGAACGCTTCCGCTCGCGATCTACAAAGGGTATGTAGATGCACTCCTTTCTCCTCATTGCTAGATGACTCCTTAGATTGATCTTGGTGAAGCATAGGATATTTTTTTGAATTATGCTACGTTCCCCAACAGTGGCATCTGAGCTAGGTCTTTGCGTAGCATCTTGCACGAGTAGAACACAAACAAGTTGTGGGCGTAGATGTGTTCAATTCTCTTGCCGCTACTAGTCCAATCTTGATTCAGCGACATCGTGGGATGAAGCGGCCCGGACCGACCTTACACGTACGCTTACGTGAGACTGGTTCCACCGACTGACATGCACTAGTTGCATAAGGTGGCTAGCGGGTGTCTGTCTCTCCCACTTTAGTCGGATCGGATTCGATGAAAAGGGTCCTTATGAAGGGTAAATAGAAATTGACATATCACGTTGTGGTTTTGGCGTAGGTAAGAAACGTTCTTGCTAGAAACCTATAGCAGCCACGTAAAACTTGCAACAACAATTAGAGGACGTCTAACTTGTTCTTGCAGCATGTGCTATGTGATGTGATATGGCCAAGATATGTGATGAATGATATATATGTGATGTATGAGATTGATCATGTTCTCGTAATAGGAATCACGACTTGCATGTCGATGAGAAAGACAACCGGCAGGAGCCATAGGAGTTGTCTTATTTATTGTATGACCTGCGTGTCACTGAATAACGCCATGTAATTACTTTACTACTATTGCTAAACGTTAGCTATAGTAGTAGAAGTAATATTTGGCGAGACGACTTCATGAAGACATGATGATGGAGATCATGGTGTCATGCCGGTGACAAAGATGATCATGGTGCCCCGGAGATGAAGATCAAAGGAGCAAACTGATATTGGCCATATCATGTCACTTTATTTGATTGCATGTGATGTTTATCATGTTTATGCATCTTATTTGCTTACAACGACGGTAGTAAATAAGATGATCTCTCACTAAAAATTTCAAGAATTGTGTTCCCCCTAACTGTGCACCGTTGCTAAGGATCGTTGTTCCGAAGCACCACGTGATGATTGGGTGTGATAGGCTCTAACGTTCGCATACAACGGGTGTAAGCCATATTTACACACGCAATACACTTAGGGTTCACTTGATGAGCCTAGCATGTACAGACATGGCCTCAGAACACGGAAGACCGAAATGTCTAACATGAGTCGTATAGAAGATACGATCAACATGAAGATGTTCACCGTTGATGACTAGTCCATCTCACGTGATGATCGGACACGGCTTAGTCGATTCGGATCATGTTTCACTTAGATGACTAGAGAGATGTCTATCTGAGTGGGAGTTCATTAAATTTGATTAGATGAACTTAATTGTCATGAACTTAGTCTAAATTCTTTACAATATGTCTTGTAGATCAAATGGCCCACGCTCATGTCACCCTCAACTTCAACGCGTTCCTAGATAAATCCAAGCTGAAAGACGATGGTAGCAACTATACGGATTGGGTCCGTAACCTGAGGATCATCCTCGTAGCTGCCAAGAAAACTTATGTCCTATAAGCACTGCTAGGTGACGCTCCCGCCCCGGCAAACCAAGATGTTATGAACGCTTGGCAGTCGCATTGTGATGACTACTCCCTGGTTCAGTGCGGCATGCTCTACAGCTTAGAATCGGGGCTTGAAAAGCGTTTTGAGCACCACGGAGCATATGAGATGTTCCAATAGTTGAGAGATATGAAGTCTCCAGCGCATTCTACAGTTGTAAGATGGAGGAGAATAGTTCTGTCAGCGAGCACATACTCAAATTGTCTGGGTTGCACAATCGCTTGTCTCAGTTGGGAATGAATCTCCCAGACGAAGCGGTCATTGACAGAATCCTTCAGTCGCTCCCACCTAGCTAGAAGAGCTTCGTGTTGAACTTCAATATGCAAGGGATGGAGAAGTCCATTCCCGAAGTGTATTCAATGCTGAAATCAGCGGAGGTGGAGATCAAGAAAGAGCATCAAGTGTTGATGGTGAATAAAACCACTAAGTTCAAGAAAGGCAAGGGTAAGAAGAACTTCAAGAAGGACGGCAAAGGAGTTGCCGCGCCCGGTAAGCCAGTTTCTGGGAAGAAGCCAAAGAATGGACCCAAGCCTGAGACAGAGTGCTTTTATTGCAAGGGAACGGGTCACTCGAAGCGGAACTGCCCCAAATACTTAGCAGATAAGAAGGCCGGCAATGTCAAAGGTATATACGATATACATGTTATTGATGTGTACCTTACCTGCGCTCGTAGTAGCTCCTGGGTATTTGATACCGGTGCAGTTGCTCACATTTGTAACTCAAAGCAGGAGCAGCGGAATAAGCGGAGACTGGCGAAGGACGAGGTGACGATGCGCGTCGGGAATGGTTCCAAGGTCGATGTGATCGCCGTCGGCACGCTACCTCTACATCTACCCTCGGGATTAGTTTTAAACCTTAATAATTGTTATTTAGTACCAGCTTTGAGCATGAACATTGTATCTGGATCTCGTTTAATGCGAGATGGCTACTCATTTAAATCTGAGAATAATGGTTGTTCTTTTTATATGAGAGATATGTTTTATGGTCATGCCCCGCTGGTCAATGGTTTATTCTTGATGAATCTCGAACGTGATGTTACACATATTCATAGTGTGAATGCCAAAAGATGTAAGGTTGATAATGATAGTCCCACATACTTGTGGCATTGCCGCCTTGGTCATATTGGTGTCAAACGTATGAAGAAGCTCCATGCAGATGGACTTCTAGAGTCTCTTGATTATGAATCATTTGACACGTGCGAACCATGTCTCTTGGGCAAGATGACCAAGACCCCGTTCTCCGAAACAATGGAGCGAGCGACCAACTTATTGGAAATCATACATACCGATGTATGCGGTCCAATGAGTGTTGAAGCTCGCGGAGGCTATCGTTATGTTCTCACCCTCACGGATGACTTAAGTAGATATGGGTATGTCTACTTAATGAAACACAAGTCTGAAACCTTTGAAAAGTTCAAGGAATTTCAGAATGAGGTTGAGAATCAACGTGACAGAAAAATAAAGATCTTACGATCGGATCGTGGGGGTGAATATTTAAGTCATGAATTTGGCACGCACCTAAGGAACTGTGGAATTGTTTCACAATTGACACCGCCCGGAACACCTTAGCGTAATGGTGTGTTCGAATGTCGAAATCGAACTCTGTTGGACATGGTGCGATCTATGATGTCTCTCACCGACTTACCGCTATCTTTTTGGGGTTATGCTTTAGAGACTGCCGCATTCACTTTAAATAGGGCTCCGTCAAAATCCATTGAAAGGACACCGTATGAACTTTAGTTTGGCAAGAAACCTAAGCTGTCGTTTCTGAAAGTTTGGGGTTGCGATGCTTATGTCAAGAAACTTCAACCAGAAAAGCTCGAACCCAAATCGGAAAAATGCATCTTCATAGGATACCCAAAGGAAACGATTGGGTACACTTTCTACCTCAGATCCGAAGGCAAGGTCTTTGTTGCCAAGAATGGATCCTTTCTGGAGAAAGAGTTTCTCTGGAAAGAAGTGAGTGGGAGGAAAGTAGAACTTGATGAGGTGACAGTCACCCCTTCCGAACCGGAGAGTAGCGCAGCGCAGGAAATTGTTCTTGAGGTGCCTGCACCGACCGGGGAGGTAGTTAATGACGATGATCATGAAGATTCAGATCAAGTTACTACTGAACTTCGAAGGTCCACAAGGACACGTTCCGCACCAGAGTGGTACGGCAACCCTGTCATGGAAATCATGTTGTTAGACAACGGTGAACCTTTGAACTATGAAGAAGCGATGGCGGGCCTGGATTCCAACAAATGGCTTGAAGCCATGAAATCCAAGATAGGATCCATGTATGAAAACAAAGTATGGACTTTGGTGGACTTGCCCGATGATCGGCACGCCATAGAAAATAAATGGATATTTAAGAAGAAGACTGACGCGGATGGTAATGTGACCATCTATAAGGCTCGGCTTGTCGCTAAAGGTTATCGACAAGTTCAAGGGATTGACTACGACGAGACTTTCTCCCCCGTAGCGATGCTGAAGTCCGTCCGAATCATGTTAGCAATTGACACATTCTATGATTATGAGATATGGCAAATGGATGTCAAAAGGGCATTCCTTAATGGCTTCCTCAAGGAAGAGCTGTATATGATGCAGCCGGAAGGTTTTGTCGATCCTGAGAATGCTAACAAGGTATGCAAGCTCCAACGCTCGATCTATGGGCTGGTGCAAGCATCTCGGAGTTGGAATATTCGCTTTAATGATGTGATCAAAGTGTTTGGGTTTATACAGACTTGAGGAGAAGCCTGTATTTACAAGAAAGTGAGTGGAGCTCTATAGCATTTCTCATATTATATGTGGATGACATACTACTGATGGGAAATGATATAGAATTCTTGGAGAGCATAAAGGCCTACTTGAATAAGAGTTTTTCAATGAAGGACCTTGGAGAAGCTGCTTACATATTAGGCATTAAGATCTATAGAGATAGATCGAGACGCCTCATTGGTCTTTCACAAAGCACATACCTTGATAAGATATTGAAGAAGTTCAATATGGATCAGTCCAAGAAAGGGTTCTTGCCTGTATTGCAAGGTATGAGATTGAGCACGACTCAATCCCCGACCATGGCAGAAGATAGAGAAAAGATGAGTGTCATCCCCTATGCCTCAGCCATAGGTTCTGTTATGTATGCCATGCTGTGTACCAGACCTGATGTGAACCTTGCCATAAGTTTGGTAGGGAGGTACCAAAGTGATCCCGGTATGGAACACTGGACAGCGGTCAAGAACATCCTGAAGTACCTGAAAAGGACTAAGGATATGTTTCTCGTTTATGGAGGTGACGAAGAGCTCGTCGTAAAGGGTTACGTCGATGCTAGCTTCGACACAGATCTGGATGACTCCAAGTCACAAACCGGATACGTGTATATTTTGAATGGTGGGGCAGTCAGCTGGTGCAGTTGCAAGCAGAGCGTCGTGTCGCGTTCTACATGTGAAGCGGAGTACATAGCTGCTTGCGAAGCAGCGTAGGAAGGAGTCTGGATGAAGGAGTTCATCACCGACCTTGGAGTCATTCCAAGCGCTTCAAGCCCGATGACTCTCTTCTGTGACAACGCTGGAGCTATTGCCATTGCCAAGGAGCCCCGGTTTCACAAGAAGACCAAGCACATCAAGCACCGTTTCAACTCCATCCGGATTTATGTTCAAGATGGAGACATGGATATTTGTAAAGTGCGTACGGATCTGAACGTCGCAGATCCGTTGACTAAACCTCTTCCACGAGCAAAACATGATCAACACCAGAACTCTATGGGTGTTCGATTCATCACAATGTAACTAGATTATTGACTCTAGTGCAAGTGGGAGACTTTTGGAAATATGCCCTAGAGGCAATAATAAAATGGTTATTATTATTATTATATTTCCTTGTTCATGATAATTGTCTGTTATTCATGCTTGAATTGTATTATCCGGAAACAGTGATACATTTGTGAATACACAGACCACAACGTGTCCCTGGTAAGCCTCTAGTTACTAGCTCGTTGATCAACAGATGGTCACAGTTTCATGACCATGGACATTGGATGTCATTGATAACAGGATCACATCATTAGGAGAATGATGTGATGGACAAGACCGAATCCTAAGCCTAGCACAAGATCGTGTAGTTCGTAATGCTATAGCTTTTTCAATGTCAAGTATCTTTTCCTTAGACCATGAGGATGTGCAACTCCCGGATACCGTAGGAATACCTTGGGTGTGCCAAACGTCACAACGTGACTGAGTGGCTATAAAGGTATGCAACGGGTATCTCCGAAACTAGGATTTGTCACGAACCGAGACTAGGATTTGTCACTCCCTATGATGGAGAGGTATCTTTGGGCCCACTCGGTAAGACATCATCATAATGAGCTCAATGTGACTAAGGAGTTGGTCATGGGATGATGGATTACGGAACGAGTAAAGAGACTTGCCATAACGAGATTGAACAAGGTATCGGTATACCGACGATCGAATCTCGGGCAAGTACTATAACGATAGACAAAGGGAATTGCATACGGGATTAAGTGAATCCTTGACTCGTGGTTCATCCGATGAGATCATCGAGGAACACGTAGGAACTAACATGGGTATCTAGATCCCGCTATTGGTTATTGATCGGAGAGTCATCTCGGTCATGTCTACGTGTCTCCCGAACCCGTAGGGTCTACACACTTAAGGTTCGGTGACGCTAGGGTTGTAGAGATATATGCACACGGTAACCCGAATGTTGTTCGGAATCCTGGATGAGATCCCGGACGTCACGAGGAGTTCCGGAATGGTCCGGAGGTAAATAATTATATATAGGAAGTCCAGTTTCGGCCATCGGGAGAGTTCCGGGGGTCACCGGTAGTGTACCGGGACCACCAGAAGGGTCCCGGGGGTCCACCGGGTAGGGCCACCCATCCCGGAGGGCCCCATGGGCCGTAGGGGGAGGGGAACCAGCCCATAGTGGGCTGGCGCACCCCCTTGGGCCTCCCCCCTTTGCCTAGGGTTGGGAACCCTATGGGTGGGGGGCGCCCCCCTTGCCTTGGGGGGCAAGCCTCCCCCCTGGCCGGCGCCCCCCCTAGGAGATCCCATCTCCTAGGGCCGGCGCCCCCCTGGCCCCTATATATAGTGGGGGGGAGAGAGGGCAGCCGCACCCTTGCTCCTGGCGCCTCCCTCCCCCCCGTTACACATCTCCCTCCCCCCACAGGTGCTTGGCGAAGCCCTGCGGAATTTCCGTTGCATCCACCACCACGCCGTCGTGCTGCTGGATCTCCATCAACCTCTCCTCCCCCTTGCTGGATCAAGAAGGAGGAGACGTCGCTGCATCGTACGTGTGTTGAACGCGGAGGTGCCGTCCATTCGGCGCTGGGATCATCGATGATTTGGATCACGACGAGTATGACTCCATCATCCACGTTCTCTTGAACGCTTCCGCTCGCGATCCACAAAGGGTATGTAGATGCACTCCTTTCTCCTCGTTGCTAGATGACTCCTTAGATTGATCTTGGTGACGCATAGGAATTTTTTTGAATTATGCTACGTTCCCCAACATAAAAGTGGTGGTGGATATGTCAAAGTGTAGTGGGTGACATAACTCCAATATCTTACAGCTCGTCGAGCACCGGAGTGAGGCTCGATGAATTTACATGGGTAGCAGAAGCGTGTATAATACAAGTGACCAACTCCAGGATCGCAAGAGACTGACCTGGTCTCCTCTAGGTGTCGGACTCGCTATAGAACTCTTCATCCATGAGATCGCCTTCGTCAACATCTGGCCAAATCAACAAGCCAGGTGAGTACTTTGAATATACTCGCAAGACAGTTCGGACATAAGATATAACAACTGCAAACATGATGCACAAGAGCAGACTAGTAATGCTCACTCAGATAATAAATTTTTCACTGCATGATAAATAAAAAGGAAGTCGGGCGGTAGTCCTCCCGAAATCCTCATAAAGTAACTGAAGACCGATCGGGTGTCTGAAGCGACGCCTCGAAAGGTAAATGAATAAACATGCCATAGTCGGGCGTCTGGGCGATACCACATAAAGGGGTTATATTGAAAAGTAAATGACAGTACGTGCCACAGTCGGACGTGTGAGCGACATCACATAAAGGGCTTATATCAAAAGTAAATAACAATAATGCCATAGTCGGACGTCTGAGCGACATCGCATAAAGGGCTTATATCAAAGTAAATAACAATAATGCCATAGTCGGATGTCTGAGCGACATCACATAAAGGGCTTATATCAAAAGTAAATAGCAATAATGCCACAGTCGGACGTCTGAGCGACATCGCATAAAGGGCTTATATCAAAAGTAAATAACAATAATGCCACAGTCGGATGTCTTAGCGACATCACATAAAGGGCTTATATCCATCTTTCGATTCCAAGTAGCTCATGAGGGTAAATCATCTCAAGGAAATACTCAGTACATAATGAACTAGTTAGTCCATCCATAGGCATAACGTTCGACCGGGTTTACCACTTTTAGCTCTATGTTTATATACCAAAAACTCTCACTGAGACTGACAGAGAGACTAACGGACGCTGAGACTGACGGTGATACTGACATTGATATGATGATCAAATCCTTGACCATGGACTTGGTTACTCGAATGGTTTTGACTCTGCAGAGTTTGTACTCTTTAACCACAGCCAACGGGTTTCAGTAGTCACCAAGGACTAGTTCCGTTTACGGTATTTTAGAAGAAACACGTCTAACCAGTACACACCCATTCCACATTCCGCTGCCAGGAATCACCCTAGGCAACATTCATGAAAAACTTTAAGACGGGGAGGCTACAACCTCGAATAGCATGGGATCAAATTTATATCGCGCACTCTAAGGGGTGCCCCCCTCTCGGTCCCAACCGAAAACACCCATGCCCCCTGACCGGATGACGGGCTTTAATCCAGGGCCATGGAACCCTCATCACGGCCCCTCTATTTGGTGTGTACAAGGAAAGAGGTTTGCAACTGACTAATCCGCATTCTTTGCACAAAACATGTGGCATCACGAAAAAGGAGACGAACGGGAATATGACTTTGATCCACGTTAACACTTGAGTTAAACGGTTGACTGGCATGCTTCAGCAATACCAGCTTACAACCTATCATGTCACCACATGATCAGGTTGGCTCACCATCAACTTTCGAAGCTCACTTGTAGCTTGTCTTGCATGTAATATAACACCCACGAAATGCTTCTATAAACATGCCATGAGAAAAACTACTCAAGCAAACATGCAAAGCACTCATCATATCAAAGGTTCAAACATGCTTGCCTGGTTCGGAGTAGACGGAGTCTAGCTCGGCGAAGTTAGCGATTCCATCACCTCCTTCGGTATCTACGGATAAAATAAATCCGATACTAACATAAGTACCGTGCGTGCATAAAAGTTGTTCCAAATATTTTTCAAACAAATATGATAAAAAACTAGACAAAAAAATAAAGATGACAGAAAAAAGAATCAATTCAAAATCATCTTCTGTTAAAAAGTTATAAAGGTTTTAGCCTAGGGACTTATCTGTAATGAAATAGAAAGTTTCCAGGGGTTTGTTTATAAAAACAGAAAACTTTTCAGTACGAAATACGCCAACCCAAAGGGAAAGCGTACTTTGCCCGAAGGCGTTTTCCAAGAAAACGGTTCGAATAGAAAAAGAGAGGCTGACGAGGGGGTCCCACCCGTCAGGTTTAAATATTCGAAAAGGAAAAAACAGAGTACGCCGGCGCCCGAGGACCGCGGTGGTCGCCGGCGCCGATCCACGGCAAGGTAGGGGGAGGGGATGGTACCTACGGACTCACGGTGCTCTCCCGCTTCTGTGGGTGGTGGAGTTGGACGTCGGCGAGCACTACGTCAACGTCGGCCTTCACTCCGGCGGACGGTGGTTCGGGCAGTGGTGGATCTCACCGGGGAGGGCTGCAGAGGCCAAATTGAGCCTAGGGTTAGATGAGTGGGTTCACTAGGTGGCTTCTGGCAAGGTTTGGGAGGCGGGGGTGGTCTCACTAGAGGGAATCGTGCCGGAGCCCGAAGCGGATCGGGGCAGCCGGAGTCGGGGAAGAAGGCCTCCACAAGGTCTTCCTAGTAGCTAGGCGTGGCTCTGGTGAGGTGGAGGAGAGGCGCAGGGTCGAAGGCGAGCACGGGGAAGCAATTTATAGCCGCCCCGAGGCGGTTGCCGCAAACGGGATAACTCCGGCGAGTGATTAAGGCGAGGTCGTGGCCGAACAGGTGCTTTAGGCGACTGGGCATCAATGTGTTGGTCTACTGGTTCCATCCAGAGGCTAAACGTGGCAAAACTTGGGCGGTACTCCACGTTCCTTACGGAACGGCTTCACGGGCACGTCGGCGGCAGAGAGCGCGCTCTGCGCCTCTCAGGCCACGGTGACGGTGCTACAGCGTGCACAGGGGAGGGGACGGTCAACTGTAGGCTTATGGTGGCTTGGGCGGTGCCGGACGACGCCGTTCTGCAGGGCTGGCCCCTGTTGGCCGCCACGGGTGGCTCTGCCACCGCGGAAGACACCGGCGCAGGCGGGACACGTCGCCACCGACGCTTGCGCCCGTCCAAACGACCGTGCGGCGCTCTGGATAAGGAGGGGGAGTAGTGAGCAAGGCATCACTGCAGTTACTGGCGAGATCGACGCCGTGCTCTGAAGAAAACGACACGGTCGACTGAACCCAACACTGAAACTCTGAATTTTTCTGAATTTGAACAGCAACAGTGCATGCCAACTGTTTGATGAAATGATCTTGGCATGTGGAAAAATTTTCTAGAGCTGGGACTTGGCGGAGTGATCGCTTGATGCATCTAGAGGCTGCCTGAATTTTCACAGATTTTTAGAAAGGGAAAATGAATGAATTCCACCAAAAATGGCAAATCTGGTCCAAACTTGCAGCAAGTAAATTTTGAAAATTTTGAACCGTGGACCAGTAGATCTTGATGGATCTAGGTTGAGGGTACTAAGGACTAGCCAGGGAAATTAATTTGGAATCAAATCTCAAAGGGAATCTAGTAGTTCCTTTGTAAATCACTAAGGTCCAAATTAAATGACAGAAAATGATTTGAGGGTAAAATAATTAGAAATAAAATCAAGGGGGGGTTGAACTTGGCTGGTCTTGATGCTTGACTTGACCCAAAGTGGGAAGATGGTTTTTGGAAGAAAGTTTTCAATAGGTGTCATGACAAAAGAGAAACTTTTGAATGGGAAATGATAAGCCCATAATTTTGTAGGAATGCTTTTTAATAAAGAGGAATTGTCAAAACCTTCCAAAATTGTTTGTGTTGAGCCAACACAAGATGAAAACCCTTAAGACCAAATATCAAGGTTGAGAAGGACACATAAAAATTTTGTCATCAAATATTTGAGAAGGAGTGGTTTAAGAAAAATTTAAATAACCTCCTTCCAAGTAAATAAAGAATTTGATAAAAACCAAATCCAAAATTTTTGGAGTGTTACAAGTTCCTTACCTCCCCTCGTAGTTGAGGGTAAGATCTTGGTTTTTGAGTCCTTCAAATTCTTAATAGTGATCAACATATATAAATCCCAAGTAACTTACAGAATAGAGTTATGCTCCCCGGCAATGGCGCCAGAAAATAGTCTTGATAACCCACAAGTGTAGGGGATCGCAACAGTTTTCGAGGGTAAAGTATTCAACCCAAATTTATTGATTCGACACAAGGGGAGCCAAAGAATACTCTTAAGTATTAGCAGCTGAGTTTTCAATTCAACTACACCTGGAAACTTAGTATCTGCAGCAAGATAGTTTAGTAGCAAAGTAATATGATAGTGACGGTAGCAACAATAAAAGTAACGGTAGTGTGTTTGTAGTTTTTGTGATAGTAGCAACGGAAAAGTAAATAAGCAACAAGAAATATGGGAAAAGCTCATAGGCATTGGATCGGTGATGGGGAATTATGTCGGATGCAATTCATCATGTAGAAGTTATAACCTAGGGTGACATAGAACTAGCTCCAGTTCATCAATGCAATGTAGGCATGTATTCCAAATATAGTCATACGTGCTTATGGAAAAGAACTTGCATGACATCTTTTGTCCTACCCTCCCGTGGCAGCGGGGTCCTATTGGAAACTAAAGGATATTAAGGCCTCCTCTTAATAGAGTACAGGGCCAAAGCATTAACACCTAGTGAATACATGACCTCCTCAAACTATGGTCACCACCGGGAGTGGTCCCGATTATTGTCACTTCAGGGTTGCCGGATCATAACACATAGTAGGTGACTATAGACTTGCAATATAGGATCAAGAACACACATATATTCATGAAAACATAATAGGTTCAGCTCTGAAATCATGGCACTCGGGCCCTAGTGACAAGCATTAAGCATAGCAAAGTCATAGCAACATCAATCTCATAACATAGTGGATACTAGGGATCAAACCCTAACAAAACTAATTCGATTACATGATAGATCCCATCCAACCCATCATCGTCCAGCAAGCTTATGATGGAATTACTCACGCACGACGGTGAGCATCATGGAATTTGTGATGGAGGAAGCTTGATGATGACGATTGTAATGCCCAGTATGAGATTATACCTCCCACGTGTCGAGGCACGACTTAAAGGTATAAGCTCATACTAGAATGATCTCAAGTATGGTATCTTTGCACGACTCATGTAAAAGAGGGATGAAATTGCAAAAGAGTAGTTGGCTTACACTCGCCACGTCACACAATACATTACATAAACATTCATCATCCAAATAACATCACAGTCTGACTACGGACGAAGATCCAAATGAAAGGTACCATAAATAAAGCCACAAGGTCCGAATCGCCCCTAGTAGAAGCCACTACTGATCCTCGGGATAAGACACGTAGTATCGCCCACCTTCTTCATCGAACTCCCAGTACAACTCTGTCCCATCTCCTGTGTAGTTCACCATGGTACCTGCATCTGGTGTTGTGTAGAATCTGTGAGCCACGGAGGACTCAGCAATCCCGTTCCCGGGTAGCAAAACTATCTAAGCCTTGGGTGTGGAACAAGGCTGAAGAATAAGGTTGCAGCTGCACTAGCACTAGCTTACGTGTTTAGAGCGAGAAGAGAAGTGCCACGAGCGTCGAAGTGATCACGAAGTGATCCTATCTAAGCACGTCAAACATAACCCCACTGTGTTCACTTCCCAAACCCCTTCGGAAAATGACGGTCACGGTTACTCACGCTGGTAGTGTATTCTGAACATGGTGTCAAGTTTTCTACAACCGGATATTAACAAATTCCCATCTGCCACATAACCGCGGGCACGGCTTTCGAAAGATCAAACCCTACAGGGTGTCCCAACTTAGCCCATCACAAGCTCACGATCTGCGGAGTCGCAACTCCAAGGTGGGAAGACCCGAGTATTCTCGGAATCCCGTGCTCAAGATATTCCGACTAAGGTAAAACTAATCCAGCAAGACCTCCCGGCGTGCCGACACCCTGATAGTAGCCGCGCGTATCTCGTCTCAGGCCACGTCCGGATGGGCGATGCTAGAAGTTTTTACTAGCCCTCGGGTTCCCCCAAGGTGGCCCTGCAGGACCCCCAGTTTGGACCAACACTCATGTGGAGCATTGGCCCGGGTTGTTGATTTAAGAAAAGGGTTTATAACTCCCCATGCAAGTTTTAGTTGTTAGGCAGATGTAACACCAATGTCGGGCCTTGCTGGAAAAGCTTTAGCGCTAAGCGGGTTATCGAGGGGGGCCCATAAACCCCAACCGTGTTAGGGACGTAGAATCAAGGAACATAACACCTGTTTATACGGTTCCTAGGGTGGCATGAGTGGAACAAAACACCAAGCAAGAGGCTTAGCCTTCCACCCATTGCCAAGTATATAGATGATTTAGTTTAACAGTTTATATAGTGTGATATCCCAACAATAACTTCATCATGAAGCAAGAATCTTCAAATCTTCACCTGCAACTAACAATGTTATCAAAGGGGCTGAGAAAAGCTTACGTAGCCAATCAAAGGTTTGCTAGGTTGGGTGGTTAGAGAGATTCACGGCTACAATAGGAGGCTGACAAACAAACATGGGCATCAAGGCAATAAGCTAAAGAGCGAGACATCTAGCAATAGGCAAAGATAGTAATGATATCTGGGTCAGGTCATCTTGCCTATCGAGTCATTGATGGGATCGTAAGACGGCTCCTCGTACTCAACCTCGGTAGGACCCTTGTTCTCGGTATCGGCTCCCGGCTCTACTCAACACAAGAACACAACATGGCACAATATCAAACAAGGTGCAATGCACAATCAACATGATGCAAGTATGATGAGCGTATGCATGTGGAACACTTGAGCCTAAGGAGAAGATGATGAAGAAGGCCTCATCTTGGAAAACCAAGTGTGCCATTGGATAGAGGGGAAGATTTCGGTTGAAATCGATATAAAGATCACCGGAAACGGACACACGGTTTGCAAAAGGCAAGCAAAACAATATTCACTCAAAGCTGCAGTTTACAGACACATGGCCTGTTTGGAGCAAGAAATAATTATGCTACGGCACTTAAACATGGAGACAAAGGGCATGGACATGAAGCAGACATGTTACTTAACAAGTATGAAGTTAGAGCACACCCAAAAACCTACTGGAACACAATTAACCAAGCATGGCAAGTTGCGATAAAATTATCCAGACTTTGTCAAAATCTGGGAAGGCAAAAACATCATCACGATGCTGCCTTCGGAGGCACAGAACAACATGCATATCAACTCTACTAAGCATATAAAGATCATGGACATGTAGTAGACATAGCATACATCAAACAACTCCATTGGAGCAACTCCATAGGAGGCATGGATCAATAGCAACAAGCTACACCAAATTGATCATGCTGACAAAAACCTGACAGGTATAATTTATAGCAACTTGAGAGCAAGAAATAAATAAGCTACAGCAGGCCATATGTGCAAGTAAGGGCATGGATGGATAGAGCATAACATGGACAACAAGGAATGACCATTGGCCACTCCAAAACAAGCATGGATTTGAGTCGGGCATCAAGCAAACATAGCATCAGGTTAAAACAGATTCCAGACTTAGCAGTTTTTCACTAAGTATAAAACAGTAACACTGGCATGGCATGTTTACAAGCTTGTTTAAGTCACCTCAAGGCATATCATGGAAAGTGGTTTGCACCACAGCAAAGACCATAAGATGGTGCTTCTAAAACATATTGACATGTGACATGAGGACAAACACATCAATAGCAATGAGCACTTCAAATCAGCATCTCATAACAAGTTTCAGCACTTAACAGCCACATGCACTTTTGCAACAGAGATTAACATGGCAATATGACGCCTAACATGAATGCTACAGCAACCATCATGCAGAGCACTTCACAATGAAAATTTTGACATATCATATGCTCCATTTGGATAAACATGGACCAAGTTATCACATCTCAAACATGGCAACAAATTAAAAAGTAACAATAGTTTTAAACTTATAGCACTCTTGCAACGAAGATTAAAGCATAAAGATGAACTCAAACAAGCATGCCACAGTGGAACAAAATGAAGAGCACATCACCACGATCATTTCGATATATTACACGCCCAAAACGGATCTACGAGCACGAAGTTACATCCATGCAAAGGAGGCAACAAAATATGAAAAACTGGGGACTTAGACGTCTTTATACCCTCTGAAAAGTCAACGTGGACGAGGAGATCCCGGGACGGAGGCGACTATTTGGATGGTGGAGCTGGTGGATCTGGTCCACCTGACCAGATCTGGATCTGGCCGGCCCGGCGGCTCGCCGGAGACGGCGCCGACGACCGGAGGTGCGGTGGCGGGCGGAGGAAGGTGGCGCCGGCCAGCAGCGGGCGTGGCCCGGGGCGGCGGCGGCTCGCACCCGAGGCGGCGGCGGGCGAAGGAAGTGGCAGCGGCCGACGGCCGTCGGTGGAGGAGGCGGGACCGCGGCCGGCGGTGATGGCGCAGCGGCGCGCCGGCGGCGGAGCAGCAAGCGCCGGCGGTGGGGGCGATGCGCGGGAGCGGGCGGCGGGCGGCTCGGGCCACGAGGGCCGGAGTCGAGCCTCGGCAGGCCCGCGGCGGCTGGGCGGCTGGTGGGACACGTGGTGTGCTCCGGTTGGCCGGGCGCGTCCGGTGGACGTGTCCGGCACCATCCGGACGTGTCCGTCGGCCGGAGGAGCTGCGGGGCGCGGGGAAAAAGGGAAAAAATGGAGAGGACTAGGGTTTCGCTTGAAAATGGAGGGGATGGGGCCTTTTTATAGGCATAGGGAGCTAGGAGACTCCAAATGGGGAGCGGTTTTCGGCCACACGTTCGTGATCCAACGACCGAGATGATGGGAGGGGTTGTGCTGGGTTAGTTGGCTGTTGTGGAGGGGGTCTGGGGCCAAAAGGAAGAGGTGTTTTTAGCCCACTAGGTTAACCGTTGGAGTACCAAACGAACTCCAAACGCGATGAAACTTGGCAGGCGGCCTACACGTACCAAAACAACAACGCACGACAAGTATCACCTCACTCCGGGAACGTTACACGGCCACACACGAAAGAAGGACTCGGGGGTGCCATGGGCACGTGTGTGAGTGTCGGAACTCGAAACGGACAACGGGAAGAGGCGAGTGGGACCGGGTGCAAGTGACAACACGAATGCAATGCAATGCACATGATAACATGACATGGATGAAATGCACACACGCACGCGACAAAACGAAGAAACCCGAAATGAAAGAAGAGCCCAGAATGGAATTGTTGAAGTCAACGTTTCATATATTGCCATAATTGGAAGGTGTTACATCTGGGGCATTACAAACTCTCCTCTACTACGAAAAGATCTCATCCCGAGATCTAGGACTGGAAGAAGGAAGGATACTCGGAACGAAGGTGATCTTCTCGTTCCCACGTAGCTTCTCGGTCGGTATGGTGTGACTACTTAACTTTCAAGGACTTGATTGACTTGTTGCGGGTCTTGCACTCAGTTTCTTCAAGAATAGCAACAGGGTGCTCACAGTAAGTGAAGTCTTGTTGAAGATCAATCTCCTCGAACGGAATGGTGCGTTCAGGTGTCTTGAAGCACTTGCGGGGTTGAGACACGTGAAACACATCATGAACATTTGCAAAGTTGGAGGGGAGCTCAAGTTGATAGGCTAGATCACCTCTTTTGCCAAGAATCTTGAAAGGGCCCATGTATCTCGGATCAAGCTTTCATTTGATACCAAATCTTTGGGTGCCTTTCATAGGAGAAACACGGCGATAGACATGATCCCCAATGTTGACAGCCAAATCACGATGCTTGCCGTCATAGTAGCTCTTTTGACGCGACTGAGCGGCCTTGAGATTCTCACGTATGACTTTGCACATTTCTTCGGCTTTTGAGATCAAGTCATTGCCAAGAAGTTGACGTTCACCAGTCTCGGACCAGTTGAGAGGGGTACGACACTTTCTGCAATAGAGGATTTCAAAAGAAGCTTTGTCGGCACTTGCTTGGAAACTGTTGTTGTAACAGAACTCGGCAAATGGAAGACAATCTTCCCACTTCATGCCAAAAGTGATGACATAATCTCTGAGCATGTCTTCGAGGATCTGGTTCACTCTTTCGAATTGACCACTAGTCTGAGGGTGAAACACAGTGCTGAAACGAATCTTAGTGCCCATGGCTGACTGAAAGGAGTCCCAGAACTTGGATGTGAACAAACTTCCACGGTCTGAGGAGATAACTTGAGGAATGCCATGCAACGTAACAATTTTGGAAGTGTACAACTCTGCCAGCTGAGCTGCATTGATGGATTCTTTGACTGGAAGGAAGTGAGCTTCTTTGGTTAGCTTGTCAATCACAACAAAGATAGCATCATTTCCCTTCTTGGACTTGGGAAACCCAGTGACGAAATCCATTTCAATGTGGTCGAATTTCCACTCGGGAATAGGTAGAGGTTGGAGGAGACCGGCTAGACGTTGATGCTCTGCCTTCACTCTTCTGCAGACATCACATTCATTCACGAATTGGGCAATCTCCCTTTTCATGCGAGTCCACCAGTAAGATTTCTTGAGGTCTTGGTACATCTTGGAACTTCCGGGATGAATCGAGAGGAGGGAGTCATGTGCTTCGTTCATTATGAGCTTCCTGAGATCACCCTTGGGAACCACAATTCTGTCCTCAAAGAACAAGGTGTCTTTCTCATCAACACGATAGCACTTATATTTTGGAGTACCCTTAGCAATACCATGTTTCACTTTCTGCACCATAGCATCACTGAGTTGGGCCTCACGGATTTGATCTTCCAAGGTATGAGCCATTTGAAGGTTTGCAAGAAAGCCTTGCGGAACAACTTGGAGGTTGAGATTCCTGAATGATTCACAAAGCTCGGGCTGAAACGGCTTGAGAAGGAGAATGTTGCAATATGCCTTTCTGCTCAAGGCATCTGCAATGACATTGGCCTTGCCAGGTGTGTACTCAATGCTTGGATCATACTCTTGGATCATCTCAACCCAATGAGTCTGGCGAAGGTTCAGGTTCGGCTGTGTGAAGATGTACTTCAAGCTCTTGTGATCGGTGAAGATGTCCACTTTTCTGCCCAACGGGAGGTGTCTCCACGTGATCAAGGCATGTACCACTGCTGCTAGCTCGAGATCATGTGTGGGATAGTTCTTCTCATTTGGTTTCAACTGACGAGTAGTGTATGCCACAATCTTGTTGTCTTGCATGAGAACACCACCAAGTCCCTGTAAAGAAGCATCACAGAAGATAGGGCTTGGACTCATCCGGAGGAGTAAGAACCGGAGCAGAAATGAGCTTCTCTTTGAGTGTTTTGAATGCCACATCACAATCAGGAGTCCAGTTGTACTTGACATTCTTCTGCAGCAAGTTGGAGAGAGGCTTGGCAATCTTGGAGAAGTTCTCAATGAACCTTATGCAATAGCTAGCGAGACCAAGGAAGCTTCAGAGTTTCTTGACGTTCTGCGAGGGTTCCCAGTTGACAATAGCTTCAACTTTCTCGGGGTTGAAAGAAATACCCTCAGCAGAGATGATATGGCCAAGATATAAGACATTATCCAGCCAGAATTCACACTTGGAGAACTTCGCATAGAACTTGTGTTCACGGAGCCTGTCCAGAACTAAACCGAGGTGCTTGGCATGGTCTTCTTCACTCTTGGAGAATATCAAGATATCATCCAGATAAACGAGAACAAATTCATTGGTCTAGGGGTTGAATATGAAGTGCATCATCCTCGAGAAAGTGGGTGGAGCATTTGCGAGGCCAAAAGACATGACCGTGTATTCATAGGAGCCGTAGCTTGTTCTTAATGTGGTCTTGTAAATATCTTCTTCACGGATACGGATCTGGTGATAACCCATCCGGAGATCGAGCTTTGAGAACACCTTTGCTCCTTTGAGCTGCTTGAACAATTTATTGATATTGGGGAGCGGATACTTGATCTTTATTGTCTTCTTGTTCAATGGTCGGTAGTCAACGCAAAGGCGCTCCGTGCCATCCTTCTTCTTGACAAATAGAACACCACAGCCCCAAGGAGAAGTACTAGGCCTGATTAGACACATACGCTCTTGCTCATTGAGTTGTTTCTTCAGCTTCTTCAACTCA
This sequence comes from Secale cereale, assembly GCA_902687465.1. NCBI lineage: Eukaryota > Viridiplantae > Streptophyta > Magnoliopsida > Poales > Poaceae > Secale > Secale cereale. Next base: position 673,527,131 of record LR738712.1, read on the forward strand.
TCAGGGGAGAACTTGTACTGACGCCGACATGCTGGCTCGGTACCGGGCTCAAGTTCAATGACAAATTCAACTTGATGATGCGGAGGCATGCCTGGAAGCTCTTCAGGGAAAACATCTTCATATTCATTGACCACCGGAATTTGAGAGATGGCATTAATCTCGCCCTTGTCATTGAGAGAGAATAGCCTGATTGTGTTATCTCGAGAGGAGAAGATAATCACGTCTTCGTCAGGATGAGTAAGCTTGACTTCCTTATTTGCACAATCAATATTTGCATCATGCTTGGAGAGCCAATCCATCCCAAGAATAAGATCAATGTCGGAGTTGCCGAGAATAATCGGAGAAACCAGAAAGCGGTAATCACCCATATAAATAGATATATCCGGAGCATACACACTAGAATGCATTTGTCTCCCCGGAGAAATAACTGATAACTCCCTTGGCAAATTTTTGGTGACAACATTATGCTTGGATGCAAAAGGATATGACATGAAGGAACATGATGCACCAGAATCAAACAAAACTTTAGCAGGTTTAAGATTGACTGGAAGGTTACCAAGTATCACATCTGAACAATTTTCTGCTTCAGCTGCATTCATCAGATTCACTCTTGCTTGCTTGGGATTGTGCTTGACAATAGCAGTGCTGACAGGTGGAGGAGGCGGAAGGCGCCTTGGGTTGGGACACTTGTTAGCATAATGACCCTTCTGAGTGCACTTGTTGCAAACCACTTCTGAGAGAGGACGGTGATAAGGAGCACTTGACTTCGAAGCTTGAAAGTGATTCTTGGACTTATTGCTTGGGTTGGGTGGGTGGGAGAAGCCACGGCCACCAGAATGCTTGTTGTTGTTGTTGTTGTTGTTGTTGGGAGGGTGGAGCACTGGAGGAGGTGGAAGCCAAAATTTCTGCTGCTTTGCGACCACTTGGGAAGAAGAGGAGGAGTTAACAGCATCTCTGATCCTCTTTTTGGAAGCTTCAACCTTGAGCTGGGCTGCCCCTTGCTTAAGGGCCATGTTATAGAATTGATCAAATTCATCCGGCTCGAACAAGGTGAGAGCTAGTTGGAGTTCATCCTTCTGACCACCACGGAACTGATAAATCTTGCTCTGGCAATCTGGGATGACTTGCTTGGCATAGCAGGCAAGGTTCTGGAACTTGACATTGTATTGATAAACGGACATGGTGCCTTGCTTTAGGTTGCGAAATTGCTCAGGCATGCCCTCGATGACACTAGTTGGAATGTGGTGAGAGCGGAAATCCTTGCAGAAGTCAGTCCACAAGATTTCACGTCCCTCTCTGGATTCTTTGTACTGTTGCCACCAATCAGCGGCTTGGTCCTTGAGTTGGAAGGCGGCAAACTTGACATAATCCTCAGGTCTCACGTTACTGCATTCAAAGTGCTTCTTGATGTCTGTTATCCAGTCTTCAGCATCTAGCGGATCCACACAGTAACTAAACGCCTTCGGTTGGTTTGCCAGGAACTGGTTGAGTGTAGCAAAGTGAGGTTGGTTGAACAAATTGTCTTAGCCTTGGTTCCCATGACCACCTTGATTTGCTTGATTTGCTTGAATGTTCTGCATCATTTGCATAAGCATCTGGGTGTTCTGGTTCGTCGCTTGCATAATTGCTCTCCAGGCCTCAGACGGAGGAGGAGGGGAAGGAGAACGATCAGGAACTTCTTCACCCTCTGGGTTAGCGTTGGGAACCCTTTTAGGAGCCATCCTGAATGAGATGACAACTATTAGCCATTGATTGAAAAATATATAAGCTGAATTAACGGCTAGAAATTGCAACATAAGTCTTCGCAAGAACATTCGAACAAAATGAACGAATGTAATCCACAGTTTAATGGTACAAAAATCTTCTCGAGAAGCCAATTGGGAGAACAAAAGGTAAATAAAAACAACAAGGAGCAGATAGAACAAATACAAGATAGAAGCTTCATTCGACATATTCGTGCTGAAAGCTTATGGAACGTGTTACAAAAGGGTTTTGCAATCCCCGGATCAGCATAGCCAAGGACCCTTTAAGATGCAACTCCCGATCGGAACAAACGCCCATAAAACTACTTCACTCAATGTAGAACCCCGAACTCCATATCATGCATTTGTTGGAAGAATGCCTATGAGCTACTAGATGAACCCATATATTAATTTCCGAAAGTTTCCAGTTATGCAATCAGGTGTTGGGGATACAGGGGAAGCATCGCGCACTCAACCCTAATCCTACATCCAGCTGTATCCATCCTTCAACACATAACCAGTTATTTCCGGAAACCGTCTACCTCGGACCTTTGAAACGCATCTGCTATACAAGCTATGGCAATACTCCCGAACTACCTCCCCAATACTGGGTGATGTCGGGGTTATCTTGCCACTAACCGCATAGAAGAGTTTTTGATGTCGGTCGTCTTAAGTATTCTAGAATTGCTGCGATAGATTTGTGATGACAACACCTCGGAGCTCAACTCCCCGGGACACTGCCACAACCCCTAAATGACAGGAGGCATCGAGAACAATGTTCTCGTCACAAAGACATCGGAACAATCCAAACAATACTCGCGTGATCCTAAAAAAATTTAGTGAATTTTTTAGAGTAGAAGAGATAAGTAATCGTTAGGAGTCCTCACCAGAGTGAAAAGGGATGAGGAGCAAAAAGAAATCCTACTCTCCGATATATATATATATATATAGGACTCAAAACATTTTCAAGTGTGTGCCTAGACTCAACCGTCAACGATTCGATCAATCAGTGGGGGCTCCTAGGTCGGAGAAGGCTCTGATTACCAACTTGTAAGGCCCAGCATGATATTGTACCTCCCACATGTCGAGGCACGACTTAAAGGTATAAGCTCATACTAGAATGATCTCAAGTATGGTATCTTTGCATGACTCATGTAAAAGAGGGATGAAATTGCAAAAGAGTAGTTGGCTTACACTCGCCACGTCACACAATACATTACATAAACGTTCATCATACAAATAACATCACAGTCCGACTACGGACGAAGATACAAATGAAAGATACCATAAATAAAGCCACAAGGTCCGAATGCCCCTAGTAGAAGCCACTACTGATCCTCGGGATAAGACACATAGCATCGCCCACGTTCTTCATCGAACTCCCAGTACAGCTCTGTCCCATCTCCTGTGTAGTTCACCATGGTACCTGCATCTGGTGTTGTGTAGAATCTGTGAGCCACGGAGGACTATGCAATCCCGTTCCCGGGTAGCAAAACTATCTAAGCCTTGGGTGTGGAACAAGGCTGAAGAATAAGGTTGCGGCTGCAGTAGCACTAGCTTACGTGTTTAGTGCAGGAAGAGAAGTGCCACGAGCGTCAAAGTGATCACGAAGTGATCCTATCTAAGCACGTCAAACATAACCCCACCGTATTCACTTCCCGAACCCCTTCGGAAAAAGACCGTCACGGTTACTCACGCTGGTAGTGTATTCTGAACATGGTGTCAAGTTTTCTACAACCGGATATTAACAAATTCCCATCTGCCACATAACCGCGGGCACGGCTTTCGAAAGATCAAACCCTGCAGGGGTGTCCCAACTTAGCCCATCACAAGCTCACGATCCACGGAGTCACAACTCCAAGGTGGGAAGACCCGAGTATTCTCAGAATCATGTGCTCAAGATATTCCGACTAAGGTAAAACTAATCTAGCATGACCTCCCGGCGTGCCGACACCCTGATAGTAGCCGCGCGCATCTCGTCTCATGCCACGTCCGGATGGGCGATGCTACAGGTTTTTACCAGCCCTCGGTTTTCCCCAAGGTGGCCCTGCAGGACCCCCAGTTTGGGCCAACACTCATGTGGAGCACTGGCCCGGGGTGTTGATTTAAGAAAAGGGTTTATAACTCCCTATGCAAGTTTTAGTTGTTAGGCAAATGTAACACCAATGTCGGGCCTTGCTGGAAAAGCTTTAGCGCTAAGCGGGTTATCGAGGGGGGCCCATAAACCCCAACCGTGTTAGGGACGCAAAATCCAGGAACATAACACCGGTTTATACGGTTCCTAGGGTGGCATGAGTGGAACAAAACACCAAGCAAGAGGCTTAGCCTACCACCCATGGCCAAGTATATAGATGATTTAGTTTAACAGATTATATAATGTGATATCCCAACAATAACTTCATCATGAAGCAAGAATCTTCAAATCTTCACCTGTAACTAACAATGTTATAAAAGGGGCTGAGCGAAGCTTACGTAGCCAATCAAAGGTTTGCTAGGTTGGGTGGTTAGAGAGATTCACGGCTACAATAGGAGGCTGACAAACAAACATGGGCATCGAGGCAATAAGCTAAAGAGCGCGACATCTAGCAATAGGCAAAGATAGTAATGATATCTGGGTCAGGTCATCTTGCCTGTCGAGTCGTCGATGGGATCGTAAGACGGCTCCTCGTACTCAACCTCGGTAGGATCCCTCGTTCTCGGTCTCGGCTCCTGGCTCTACTCAACACAAGAACACAACATGGCACAATATCAAACAAGGTGCAATGCACAATCAACATGATGCAAGTATGATGAGTGTATACATGTGGAAGCACTTGATCCTAAGGAGAAGATGATGAAGAAGGCCTCATCTTGCAAAACCAAGTGTGCCATTGGATAGAGGGGAAGATTTCGGTTGAAATCAATATAATGATCGCCGGAAACGGACACGCAGTTTGCAAAAGGCAAGCAAAACAATATTCACTCAAAGCAGCAGTTTACAGACACATGGCCTGTTTGGAGCAAGAAATAATTATGCTACGGCACTTAAACATGGAGACAAAGGGCATGGACATGAAGCAGACATGTTACTTAACAAGTATGAACTTAGAGCACACCCAAAAACCTACTGGAACACAATTAACCAAGCATGGCAAGTTGTGATAAAATTATCCAGACTTTGTCAAAATCTGGGAGGCAAAAACATCATCACGATGCTGCCTTCGGAGGCACTGAACAACATGCATATCAACTCAAACAGGCAAAAACATCATTACGATGGTGGAGCTGGTGGATCTGGTCCACCTGACCAGATCCGGATCGGGCCGGCCCGGCGGCTCGCCGGAGACGGCGCCGGCAACCGGATGTGCGGCCGCGGGCGGGGGAAGGTGGCGCTGGCCGGCGGTGGAGGCGGCGGCGGGCGCGTCCCGGGGCGGCGGCGGCTCACACCCGAGGCGGCGGCGGGCGGAGGAAGTGGCGGCAGCCTGCAGCCGTCGGTGGAGGAAGCGGGACCGCGGCCGGCGGTGATGGCGCGGCGGCGCGCCGGTGGCGGAGCAGCGGGCGCCGGCGGCGAGGGCGATGCGCGGGAGCGGGCGGCGGGCGGTGAGGGCCGCGGGGGCCAGAGTCGGACCTCGGCGGGCCCGCGGTGGCTGGGCAGCTGGTGGGACGCGTGGCGCGCTCTGGTTTGCCGGGTGCGTCCCGCGGCCGGAGGAGCTGCGGGGCGCGGGGAAAAAGGAAAAAAGGAGAGGACTAGGGTTTCGCTTGAAAATGGAGGGGATGGGGCCTTTTTATAGGCATAGGGAGCTAGAAGACTCCAAATGGGGAGTGGTTTTCGGCCACACGTTCGTGATCCGACGACCGAGATGATGGGAGAGGTTGTGCTAGTTTAGTGGGCTGTTGTGGAGGGGGTCTTGGACCAAAAGGAAGAGGTGTTTTTAGCCCACTAGGTTAACCGTTGGAGTACCAAACGAACTCCAAACGCGATGAAACTTGACAGGCGGCCTACATGTACCAAAACAACAACGCACGACAAGTCTCACCTCACTCCGGGAACGTTACACGGCCACACACGAAAGAAGGACTCGAGGGTGCCACGGGTACGTGTGTGAGTGTCGGGACTCGAAACGGACAACGGGAAGAGGCGAGTGGGACCGGGTGCAAGTGACAACACGAATGCAATGCAATGCACATGATAACATGACATGGATGAAATGCACACACGCACGCGACAAAACGAAGAAACCCGAAATGAAAGAAGAGCCCAGAATGGAATTGTTGAAGTCAACATTTCATATATTGCCATAATTGGAAGGTGTTACATCTGGGGCATTACAACGATGGCGACGATCTCCACTCTACGGAGCCCCAAACGGACTCCAGATCAGCCCTCCCGAGAGAGATTAGGGCTTGCAAATATTTTTTATATTTTCCAAAATAAATGTCCGTGGAGTTTCAGGTCATTTCGAGTTCTTTTTATTTCTGCACAAAAACAACACCATGGCAATTCTGCTGAAAACAGTGTTAGTCCGGGTTAGTTCCATTCGAATCATACAAGTTAGAGTCCATAACAAGGGCAAAAGTGTTTGGAAAAGTAGATACATTGGAGAAATATCAGGGGGGCGCGCCCACCAGGGGCAGGCGTGCCCTGGGGCCTCGTGGCCTCACCGTAAAGCAGTTGATGCCCTTCTTTCGCCGCAAGAAACATAATATCCGGGTAAAAATCGTGTCAAAAAATCAGCCCAATTTGAGTTATGGATCTCCGGGAATTTAAGAAACAGTGAAGGGCCAGAATCTGGGAACATAGAAACAGAGAGAGACAGAGAGACAGATCCAATCTCGGAGGGGCTCTCGCCCCTCCGCCGCCATGGAGGCCATGGACCAGAGGGGAAACCCTTCTCCCACCTAGGGAGAAGGTCAAGGATGAAGAAGAAGGAGGGGGACTCTCTCCCCCTCGCTTTCGGTGGCACCGGAGTGCCACCGGGGCCATCATCGTGTGACGGCGATCTACACCAACGCCTATGTCATCTTCACCAACATCTCCATCACGTCCCCCCATCTATCTACAGCGGTCCACTCTCCCGCAACCCGCTGTACCCGCTACTTGAACTTGGTGCTTTATGCTTCATATTATTATCCAATGATGTGTTGCCATCCTATGATGTCTGAGTAGATTATCGTTGTCCTATCGATGATTGGTGAATTGCTATGATTGATTTAATTTGCTTGTGGTTATGTTGCTGTCCTTTGGTGCCCATCATATGAGCACGCGCGTGGATCACACCATAGGGTTAGTTGTATGTCGATAGGACTATGTATTGGAGGGCAAGAGTGACAGAAGCTTCAACCTAGTGTAGAAATTGATGCATACGGGATTGAAGGGGGACCAATATATCTTATTTCTATGGTTGGGTTTTACCTTAATGAGCATTAGTAGTTGCGGATGCTTGCTAATAGTTCCAATCATAGGTGCATAGAATTCCAAGTCAGGGATGACATGCTAGCAGTGGCCTCTCCCACATAAAACTTGCTATCGGTATAGTAACGTAGTCAATTGCTTAGGGGCAATTTCGCAACTCCTACCACCACTTTTCCACACTCGCTATCATTAGCTTTATTGCTTCTTTATCTTAACAGCCCCTACTTTTATTTATGTGTTCTTTATATTCTTGCAAACCTATGCAACAAAAACTACAAAGTACTTCTAGTTTAATACTTGTTCGAGGTAAAGTAAATGTTAAGCGTGCGTAGAGTTATATCGGTGGTCGATAGAACTTGAGGGAATATTTGTTCTGCCTTTAGCTCCTCGTTGGGTTCGACACTCTTACTTGTCGAAAGAGGCTACAATTGATCCCCTACACTTGTGGGTTATCATTCCCGCGACCAATTAAGCATCTACTAGCAAATATCGCAAAGTAGCATAGAACATGAAAATGTATACTAGTAATTCTTGCGCCTAAAACTTTCCTCGTTTCCCCTACTGCTATCATATCAATAAACCCCTCAACATCCTTACGATGTGGTTCCTCTAGGCTACCAGCAAAGGGTATCTTACATACTTGACAAAATTCATACAATGACATCTCCTTAACCTCATCATATAAATGAAACTCCATTGAAGGTGGTGATTTCTTAGCATGGAAATGAAAATTTTGCACGAAAATATTAGTGAGTAAGAGATACTGTTTGCGCTGGTCATGGAGAAAGTTGGTGAGGCCTGCATTCTCAGCCAAATAATAAAAGTCTTTATAAAGCCCAGCGGCTTCCAAGAACTCATTGCAAGGCCATTCACAAGGCCGTACTTCCGCAGTGCGAGGAAGATTGTATTTGGCTTTTTATTCTCCTCCTTTTTCTTATCCTTTGAGCTTTGGCTCGAAGAGCCTCTCAATAATATCCTCATAATTGTCTTCCTATGAAAAAATTCTGAAATTTTTAGTGACTCAAAATAAAAGTGAACCAAACTAAACAAGATTGATAACAACTACTCCCACAAGTGCCTAGAGACCATATCATGCATTAGAACTACTTGGGACCTCATAAATTTGACATGCAAGCTCAAGAACAGGGTCACCATAGCAGCAAAAATTTGCAATAAATAAAACACTAGAACAAAAACTAACTGGACCATTGGAGGACTCACATACCGAAGAACAACCTCCCCAAACAGTTTCGTGAATGGAGCTTTGAGCAAGGAGATCAAAAATTGCAGCAAGATGAGCTAGAACACGAGTTTGAGCTGTGGGAGGATTTTTTTTCTGGAGGAAGGTGAAGTGTGTGGGTGCTGGAATAAGTGGAGGGGGGCCACGTGGGACCCTCGAGGTAGGGGGCGCGCCCAGGGGTGGGCGCGCCCTGTACCCTCGTGGCCAGGTGCTGGTTCCCCCTGTTGTGTTCTCAGTGCCAAATATTCTTAAATATTCTGGAAAAAAAATCATATTTCATTTTCGGGACATTTGGAGAACTTTTATTTTTGGGGTATTTTTTATTGCACGGTTAACTCAGAAAACAGACAGAAAATACTATTTTGCTTTATTTAATCTAAATAACATAGAGTAAAAGGAGGGTACAAAGAGTTGTGCTTTCTAAATTCATCCATCTCATGCTCATCAAAAGGAATCCATTAACAAGGTTGATCAAGTCTTGTTAATAAACTCTTTCCGAATAACATGAAACCGAAGAATTATCGAATAACACTTGGTTACCTCAATGGGGATATGAATGTTCCCAACAATAAGAATATCATATTTCTTCTTGACAATAGGAAGAGGAAATTCAAAACCTCGAATAATAATCGTTGAAAATTTTCCAACAGATTGATATTGTGGACTTGAGGTTGTTTCCTCGGGCCCCAACATGGTGACCCCCGGAACTCTCCCGATGGACGAAACTGGACTTCCAATATATAATTCTTTACCTCCGGAACATTCCGGAACTCCTCGTGACGTCCGGGATCTCATCCGGGACTCCGAACAACATTCGGGTTACCGTGTGCATATATCTCTACAACCCTAGCGTCACCGAACCTTAAGTGTGTAGACCCTACGGGTTCGGGAGACACGTAGACATGACCGAGACGACTCTCCGGTCAATAACGAACAGCGGGATCTGGATACCCATGTTGGTTCCTACGTGTTCCTCGATGATCTCATCGGATGAACCATGATGTCAAGGATTCACTTAATCCCGTATGCAATTCCCTTTGTCTATTGGTATAGTACTTGCCCAACATTCGATCGCCGGTATACCGATACCTTGTTCAATCTCCTTATGGCAAGTCTCTTTACTCGTTCCATAATCCATCATCCTGTGACTAACTCCTTAGTCACATTGAGCTCATTATGATGATGTCTTACCGAGTGGGCCCAAAGATACCTCTCCGTCATACGGAGTGACAAATCCCAGTCTCGGTTCGTGCCAACGCAACAGACACTTTCGGAGATACCCGTTGCGTACCTTTATAGCCACCCAATTACGTTATGACATTTGTCACACCCAAAGTATTCCTACGGTATCCGGGAGTTGCACAACCTCATGGTCTAAGGAAAAGATACTTGACATTGAAAAAGCTTTAGCATTACGAACTACACGATCTTTGTTGGGGAACGTAGCAGAATTCAAAAAATTTCCTACGCTTCACCAAGATCAATCTAAGGAGTCATCTAGCAACGAGGATGAAGGAGTGCATCTACATACCCTTTGTAGATCGCGTGCGGAAGCGTTCGAAGGAACGTGGATGATGGAGTCGTACTCTTCGTGATCCTCGTCACCAATGATCCCAGCGCCGAACGGACGGCACCTCCGCGTTCAACACACGTATGGTACAGCGACGTCTCCTCCTTCTTGATCCAGCAAGGGCGGAGGAGAGGTTGTCAGAGATCCAGCAGCACGACGGCGTGGTGGTGGATGCAACAGGAAAAACAGCAGGGCTTCGCCGGCGCCCTGCGAGAGGAGTTGGAGGTGTGACGGGAAAGGGGAGAGGCGCCAGAGGCTTGGGGTGCGGCTGCCCTCTCCCCCCCACTATATATAGGGGCCAGGGGGGCGCCGGCCCTAGGAAATCCAATCTCGTAGGGGGGCAGCGGCAAGAGGGGGGAAACTTGCCCCCCAAGGCATAGGAGGCGCCCCCTCCCCCTAGGGTTTCAACCCTAGGCGCATGGAGGGGGCCCATGTGGGTGCGCCAGCCCACCAGGGGCTGGCCTCATTCCCCTTGCGGCCTACGGGGCCCTCCGGGATGGGTGGCCCCACCCAGTGGACCCCCGGGACCCTTCCGATGGTCCCGGGACACTCCCGCTGACCCCCGGAATTCACCCGATGGCCGAAACTGGACTTCCTATATATCATTCTTTACCTCCGGACCATTCCGGAACTCCTCGTGACGTCCGGGATCTCATCCGGGAGTCCGAACAACATTCGGGTTTCCACGTGCATGTATCTCTACAACCCTAGCATCACCGAACCTTAAGTGTGTAGACCCTACGGGTTCGGGAGACACGCAGACATGACCGAGACGACTCTCCGGTCAATAACAAACAGCGGGATCTGGACACCCATGTTGGTTCCCACGTGTTCCTTGATGATCTCATCGGATGAACCACTGTGTCAAGGATTCACTCAATCCCGTATGTTATTCCCTTTGTCTATTGGTACGGTACTTGCCCGAGATTCGATCGTCGGTATGCCCGATACCTTGTTCAATCTCGTCATGGCAAGTCTCTTTACTCGTTCCGTAATCCATCATCCCGTGACTAACTCCTTAGTCACTCTGAGCTCATTATGATGATGTCTTACCGAGAGGGCCCAGAGGTACCTCTCCGTCATACGGAGTGACAACATCCCAGTCTCTGTTCGTACCAACTCAACAGACACTTTCAGAGATACCCGTTGCGTACCTTTATAGCCACACAATTACGTTGTGACGTTTGGCACACCCAATGTATTCCTACGGTATCCGGGAGTTGCACAACCTCAGGGTCTAAGGAAGAAATACTTGACACTGGAAAAGCTTAAGCATTACGAACTATACGATCTCGTGCTAGGCTTAGGATTGGGTCTTGTCCATCACATCATTCTCCTAATGATGTGATCCCGTTATCAATGACATCCTATGTCCATGGTCAGGAAACCGTGACCATCTATTGATCAACGAGCTAGTAACTAGAGGCTTACCAGGGACACGTTGTGGTCTATGTATTCACACATGTATCGCTGTTTCCGTACAATACAATTCAAGCATGAATAACAGACAATTATCATGAACAAGGAAATATAATAATAATCCTTTTATTATTGCCTCTAGGGCATATTTCCAACAGTCTCCCACTTGCACTAGAGTCAATAATCTAGTTACATTGTGATGAATCGAACACCGATAGAGTTCTGGTGTTGATCATGTTTTGCTCGTGGAAGAGGTTTAGTCAACGGGTCTGCGACATTCAGATCCGTATGCACTTTACAAATATCTATGTCTCTATCTTGAACATAATTCTGAATGGAGTTGAAACGGCGCTTGATGTGCTTGGTCTTCTTCTGAAACCTGGGCTCCTTGGCAATGGCAATAGCTCCAGTGTTGTCACAGAAGAGAGTCATCGGGCTTGACGCGCTTGGAATGACTCCTAGGTCGATGATGAACTCCTTCATCCAGACTCCTTCTTGCGCTGCTTCGCAAGCAGGTATGTACTCCACGTCACATGTAGAATGCGCCACGACGCTCTGCTTGCAACTGCACCAGCTGACTGCTCCACCATTCAAAATATACACGTATCCGGTTTGTGACTTAGAGTCATCCAGATCTGTGTCGAAGCTAGCATCGACGTAACCCTTTACGACGAGCTCTTCGTCACCTCCATAAACGAGAAACATATCCTTAGTCCTCTTCAGGTACTTTAGGATGTTCTTGACCGATGTCCAGTGTTCCATACCGGGATCACTTTGGTACCTCCCTACCAAACTTATGGCAAGGTTCACATCAGGTCTGGTACACAGCATGGCATACATGATAGAACCTATTGCCAAGGCATAGGGAATGACACTCATCTTTTCTCTATCTTCTGCCGTGGTCGGGGACTGAGCCGTGCTCAATCTCATACCTTGCAAAACAGGCAAGAACCCCTTCTTGGACTGATCCATATTGAACTTCTTCAATATCTTGTCAAGGTATGTGCTTTGTGAAAGACCAATGAGGCGTCTTGATCTATCTCTATAGATTTTCATGCCTAATATGTAAGCAGCTTCTCCAAGGTCCTTCATTGAAAAACACTTATTCAAGTAGGCCTTTATGCTCTCCAAGAATTCTATATCATTTCCCATCAGCAATATGTCATCCACATATAATATGAGAAATGCTACAGAGCTCCCACTCACTTTCTTGTAGATACAGGCTTCTCCCCAAGTCTGTATAAAGCCAAACGCTTTGATCACATCATTAATGTGAATATTCCAACTCCGAGATGCTTGCACCAGCCCGTAGATCGAGCGCTGGAGATTGCATACCTTGTTAGCATTCTCTGGATCGACAAAACCTTCCGGCTGCATCATATACAGCTCTTCCTTGAGGAAACCATTAAGGAATGCCGTTTTGACGTCCATTTGCCATATCTCATAATCATAGAATGCGACAATTAGTAACATGCTTATGACTGACTTCAGCATCGCTACGGGAGAGAAAGTCTCGTCGAAGTGAATCCCTTGAACTTGTCGATAACCCTTAGCGACAAGCCGAGCCTTATAGATGGTCACATTACCATCCGCGTCTGTCTTCTTCTTAAATATCCATTTATTTTCTATGGCGTGTCTATCATCGGGCAAGTCCACCAAAGTCCATACTTTGTTTTCATACATGGATTCTATCTCGGATTTCATGGCTCCAAGCCATTTATTGGAATCCGGGCCCGCCATCGCTTCTTCATAGTTCGAAGGTTCACCGTTGTCTAACAACATGATTTCCATGACAGGGTTGCCATACCACTCTGGTGCGGAACGTGTCCTTGTGGACCTTTGAAGTTCAGTAGTAACTTGATCTGTATCTTCATGATCATCATCATTAACTTCCTCCCTTGTCGGTGCAGGCACCTCAGGAACAATTTCCTGCACTGCGCTACTTTCCGGTTCGGGAGGGGTGACTGTCACCTCATCAAGTTCTACTTTTCCTCCCACTCACTTCTTTCAGGAGAAACTCTTTCTCCAGAAAGGATCCATTCTTGGCAACAAAGACCTTGCCTTCAGATCTGTGGTAGAAGGTGTACCCAATTGTTTCCTTTGGGTATCCTATGAAGACGCATTTTTCCAATTTGGGTTCGAGCTTCTCAGGTTGAAGTTTTTTGACATAAGCATCGCAACCCCAAACTTTTAGAAACGACAGCTTAGGTTTCTTGCCAAACCAAAGTTCATACGGTGTCGTCTCAACGGATTTTGACGGAGCCCTATTTAAAGTGAATGCGGCAGTCTCTAAAGCATAACCCCAAAAGGATAGCGGTAAGTCGGTGAGAGACATCATAGATCGCACCATGTCCAACAGAGTATGATTTCGACGTTCGGACACACCGTTACGCTGAGGTGTTCCGGGCGGTGTCAATTGTGAAACAATTCCACAGTTCCTAAGGTGCGTGCCAAATTCATGACTTAAATATTCACCCCCACGATCCGATTGCAAGAACTTTATTTTTCTGTCACGTTGATTCTCAACCTCATTCTAAAATTCCTTGAACTTTTCAAAGGTCTCAGGCTTGTGCTTCATCAAGTAGATATACCCATATCTACTCAAGTCATCTGTGAGGGTGAGAACATAACGATAGCCTCCGTGAGCCTCAACACTCATTGGACCGCACACATCGGTATGTATGATTTCCATTAAGTTGGTTGCTCGCTCCATTGTTCCGGAGAACGGAGTCTTGGTCATCTTGCCCAAGAGGCATGGTTCGCACGTGTCAAATGATTCATAATCAAGAGACTCCAGAAGTCCATCTGCATGAAGCTTCTTCATACGTTTGACACCAATATGACCAAGGCGGCAATGCCACAAGTATGTGGGACTATCATTGTCAACTTTACATATTTTGGCATTCACACTATGAATATGTGTATCATCACGATCGAGATTCATCAAAAATAAACCATTGACCAGCGGGGCATGACCATAAAACATATCTCTCAAATAAATAGAACAACCATTATTCTCGGATTTAAATGAGTAGCCATCTCGCATCAAACGAGATCCAGATACAATGTTCATGCTCAAAGCTGGTACTAAATAACAATTATTAAGGTTTAAAACTAATCCCAAGGGTAGATGTAGAGGCAGCGTGCCGACGGCAATCACATCGACCTTGGAACCATTCCCGACGCGCATTGTCACCTCGTCCTTCGCCAGTCTCCGCTTATTCCGCAGCTCCTGCTTTGAGTTACAAATATGAGCAACTGCACCGGTATCAAATACCCAGGAGCTACTACGAGCGCTGGTAAGGTACACATCAATAACATGTATATCACATATACCTTTGACGTTGCCGGCCTTCTTGTCCGCTAAGTATTTGGGTAGTTCCGCTTCCAGTGACCCATTCCCTTGCAATAAAAGCACTCAGTCTCGGGCTTGGGTCCATACTTTGGCTTCTTCCCGGCAACTGGTTTACCGGGCGCGGCAACTCCCTTGCCGTCCTTCTTGAAGTTCTTCTTACCCTTGCCCTTCTTGAACTTAGTGGTTTTATTGACCATCAACACTTGATGCTCTTTCTTGATCTCCACCTCCGCTGATTTCAGCATTGAATACACCTCGGGAATGGACTTCTCCATCCCTTGCATATTGAAGTTCAACACAAAGCTCTTGTAGCTAGGTGGGAGCAACTGAAGGATTCTGTCAACGACCGCTTCGTCCGGGAGATTCATTCCCAACTGAGACAAGCGGTTGTGCAACCCAGAAATCTTGAGTATGTGCTCACTGACAGAACTGTTTTCCTCCATCTTACAGCTGTAGAATGCATTGGAAACATCATATCTCTCAACTCGGGCATGAGCCTGGAAAACCATTTTCAGCTCTTGGAACATCTCATATGGCCCGTGGTGCTCAAAACGCTTTTGGAGCCCCGATTCTAAGCTGTAGAGCATGCCGCACTGAACCAGGGAGTAATCATCACAACGCGACTGCCAAGCATTCATAACATCTTGGTTTGCCGGGGCGGGAGCGTCACCTAGCGGTGCTTCTAGGACATAAGTTTTCTTGGCAGCTATGAGGTTGATCCTCAGGTTACGGACCCAGTCCGTATAGTTGCTACCATCGTCTTTCAGCTTGGATATCTCTAGGAACGCGTTGAAGTTGAGGGTGACATGAGCGTGGGCCATTTGATCTACAAGACATATTGTAAAGAATTTAGACTAAGTTCATGACAATTAAGTTTATCTAATCAAATTTTAATGAACTCCCACTCAGATTGATATCTCTCTAGTCATCTAAGTGATACATGATCCGAATCGACTAGCCCGTGTCCGATCATCACGTGAGACGGACTAGTCATCAACGGTGAACATCTTCATGTTGATCGTATCTTCCATACGACTCATGTTCGACCTTTCGGTCTTCCGTGTTCCGAGGCCATGTCTGTACATGCTAGGCTCGTCAAGTAAACCCTAAGTGTATTGCGTGTGTATATCTGGCTTACACCCGGTGTATGCGAACGTTAGAGCCTATCACACCCGATCATCACGTGGTGCTTCGGAACAACGATCCTTAGCAACGGTGCACAGTTAGGGGGAACACAATTCTTGAAATTTTTAGTGAGAGATCATCTTATTTACTACCGTCGTTCTAAGTAAACAAGATGCATAAACATGATAAACATCACATGCAATCAAATAAAGTGACATGATATGGCCAATATCATCTTGCTCGTTTGATCTCCATCTTCGGGGCACCATGATCATCTTTGTCACCGGCATGACACCATGATCTCCATCATCGTGTCTTCATGAAGTCGTCACGCCAACTATTACTTCTACTACTATGGCCAACGTTTAGCAATAAAGTAAAGTAATTACATGGCGTTATTCAGTGACACGCAGGTCATACAATAATTAAGACAACTCCTATGGCTCCTGCCGGTTGTCATTTTCATCGACATGCAAGTCTTGATTCCCTATTACAAGAACATGATCAATCTCATACATCACATATATCATTCATCACATATATCATTCATCACATCTTCTTGGCCATACCACATCACATAGCACATGTTGCAAGAACAATTTAGACGACCTCTAATTGTTGTTGCAAGTTTTACGTGGCTTCTATAGGTTTTCTAGCAAGAACGTTTCTTACATACACCAAAACCACAACGTGATTTGTCAATTTCTATTTACCCTTCATAAGGACCCTTTTCATCGAATATGATCCGACTAAAGTGGGAGAGACACACACCCGCCAGCCACCTTATGCAACTAGTGCATGTCAGTCGGTGGAACCAGTCTCACGTAAGCGTACGTGTAAGGTCGGTCCGGGCCGCTTCATCCCACGATGCCGCCGAATCAAGATTGGACTAGTAACGGTAAGAAAATTGAGCAAACTCAACGCCCACAACTTGTTTGTGTTCTACTCGTGCAAGATGCTACGCAAAGACCTAGCTCAGATGCCACTGTTGGGGAATGTAGCAGAATTCAAAAAAATTCCTACGCTTCACCAAGATCAATCTAAGGAGTCATCTAGCAACGAGCATGAAGGAGTGCATCTACATACCCTTTGTAGATCGCGTGCGGAAGCGTTCGAAGGAACGTGGATGATGGAGTCGTACTCTTCGTGATCCTCGTCACCAATGATCCCAGCGCCGAACGGACGGCACCTCCGCGTTCAGCACACGTACGGTACAGCGACGTCTCCTCCTTCTTGATCCAGCAAGGGCGGAGGAGACGTTGTCGGAGATCCAGCAGCACGACGGCGTGGTGGTGGATGCAACAGGAAAAACTGCAGGGCTTCGTCGGCGCCCTGCGAGAGGAGTTGGAGGTGTGACGGGAAGGGGGAGAGGCGCCAGAGGCTTGGGGTGCGGCTGCCCTCTCCCCCCCACTATATATAGGGCCCAGGGGGGCGTCGGCCCTAGGAGATCCAATCTCCTAGGGGGGCGGCGGCCAGAGGGGGGAAACTTGCCCCCCTAAGGCATCGGGGGCGCCCCCTCCCCCTAGGGTTTCAACCCTAGGCGCATGGAGGGGGCCCATGTGGGTGCGCCAGCCCACCAGGGGCTGGCCCCCTTCCCCTTGCGGCCTAGGGGGCCCTCCGGGATGGGTGGCCCCACCCGATGGACCCCCGGGACCCTTCCGGTGGTCCCGGGACACTCCCGGTGACCCCCGGAATTCACCCGATGGCCGAAACTGGACTTCCTATATATCATTATTTACCTCCGGACCATTCCGGAACTCCTCGTGACGTCCGGGATCTCATCCGGGACTCCGAACAACATTCGGGTTTCCACGTGCATGTATCTCTACAACCCTAGCGTCACCAAACCTTAAGTGTGTAGACCCTACGGGTTCGGGAGACACGCAGACATGACCGAGACGACTCTCCGGTCAATAACCAACAGCGGGATCTGGATACCCATGTTGGTTCCCACGTGTTCCTCGATGATCTCATCGGATGAACCACTGTGTCAAGGATTCACTCAATCCCGTATGTTATTCCCTTTGTCTATTGGTATGGTACTTGCCCGAGATTCGATCGTCGGTATGCCCGATACCTTGTTCAATCTCGTCATGGCAAGTCTCTTTACTCGTTCCATAATCCATCATCCCGTGACTAACTCCTTAGTCACTCTGAGCTCATTATGATGATGTCTTACCGAGAGGGCCTAGAGGTACCTCTCCGTCATACGGAGTGACAACATCCCAGTCTCGGTTCGTACCAACTCAACAGACACTTTCAGAGATACCCGTTGTGTACCTTTATAGCCACCCAGTTACGTTGTGACGTTTGTCACACCCAAAGTATTCCTACGGTATCTGGGAGTTGCACAACCTCATGGTCTAAGGAATAAATACTTGACACTCGAAAAGCTTAAGCATTACGAACTATACGATCTCGTGCTAGGCTTAGGATTGGGTCTTGTCCATCACATCATTCTCCTAATGATGTGATCCCCTTATCAATGACATCCTATGTCCATGGTCAGGAAACCGTGACCATCTGTTGATCAACGAGCTAGTAACTAGAGGCTTACCAGGGACACGTTGTGGTCTATGTATTCACACATGTATCGCTGTTTCCGTACAATACAATTCAATCATGAATAACAGACAATTATCATGAACAAGGAAATATAATAATAATCCTTTTATTATTGCCTCTAGGGCATATTTCCAACAATCTTGTGCTAGGCTTATGATTGGGTCTTGTCCATCACATCATTCACCTAATGATGTGATCCCGTTATCAATGACATCCAATGTCCATGGCCAGGAAACCGTGACCATCTGTTGATCAACGAGCCAGTAAATAGAGGCTTACCAGGGAAACGTTGTGGTCTATGTATTCACACATGTGTCACTGTTTCTGTACAATACAATTCAAGCATGAATAACAGACAATTATCATGAACAAAGAAAATATAATAATAACCATTTTATTATTGCCTCTAGGGCATATTTCCAACAGTCTCCCAATTGCACTAGAGTCAATAATCTAGTTACATTGTGATGAATCGAACACCCATAGAGTTCTGGTATTGATCATGTTTTGCTCGTGGAAGAGGTTTAGTCAACGGATCTGCGACATTCAGATCCGTATGCACTTTACAAATATCTATGTCTCCATCTTGAACATAATTCCGGATGGAGTTGAAACGGCGCTTGATGTGCTTGGTCTTCTTCTGATACCTGGGCTCTTTGGCAATGGCAATGGCTCCAGTGTTGTCACAGAAGAGAGTCATCGGGCTTGACGCGCTTGGAATGACTCCTAGGTCGGTGATGAACTCCTTCATCCAGACTCCTTCCTGCGCTGCTTCGCAAGCAGCTATGTACTCCGCTTCACATGTAGAATGCGCCACGATGCTCTGCTTGCAACTACACCAGCTGACTGCCCCTCCATTCAAAATATACACGTATCCGGTTTGTGACTTGGAGTCATCCAGATCTGTGTCGAAGCTAGCATCGACGTAACCCTTTACGACAAGCTCTTCGTCAGCTCCATAAACGAGAAACATATCCTTAGTCCTTTTCAGGTACTTTAGGATATTCTTGACCGCTGTCCAGTGTTCCATACCGGGATCACTTTGGTACCTCCCTACCAAACTTATGGCAAGGTTCACATCAGGTCTCGTACACAACATGGCATACATAATAGAACCTATGGCTGAGGCATAGGGGATGACACTCATCTTTTCTCTATCTTCTGCCGTGGTCGGGGATTGAGCCGTGCTCAATCTCATACCTTGCAATACAGGCAAGAACCCTTTCTTGGACTAATCCATATTGAACTTCTTCAATATCTTATCAAGGTATGTGCTTTGTGAAAGACCAATGAGGAGTCTCGATCTATCTCTATAGATCTTGATGCCTAATATGTAAGCAGCTTCTCCAAGGTCCTTCATTGAAAAACTCTTATTCAAGTAGGCCTTTATGCTCTCCAAGAATTCTATATCATTTCCCATCAGCAATATGTCATCCACATATAATATGAGAAATGCTACAGAGCTCCCACTCACTTTCTTGTAAATACAGGCTTCTCCCCAAGTCTGTATAAACCCAAACGCTTTGATCACATCATTAAAGCGAATATTCCAACTCCGCAATGCTTGCACCAGCCCATAGATCGAGCGCTGGAGCTTGCATACCTTGTTAGCATTCTCAGGATTGATAAAACCTTCCGGCTGCATCATATACATCTCTTTCTTGAGGAAGCCATTAAGGAATGCCGTTTTGACGTCCATTTGCCATATCTCATAACCATAGAATGCGGCAATTGCTAATATGATTCAGACGGACTTCAGCATCGCTACGGGAGAGAAAGTCTCGTCGTAGTCAATCCCTTGAACTTGTCGACAACCATTAGCGACAAGCCGAGTGTCGGTGTACTAAGGTAGGGGTACCCTAGTACCCCAACTTGTGCACGGGCAGCGGCAGCTCCCCGCGGCAGGGTTCACCACGCGCTTGCCGGAGACCTTCCTGCCCCTTATCTAGCCATTCAAAAACAAAGTATATAAGACAGGAGACCAAGACCCCGGCAAGTGGAGCTTGCCGGGAAGGCCGTCCCAGGCTCGAGATTGCTTAACTAGCACGAGGCCCTGGCAAGAGGAGCTTGTCAGGACGAATAGAAGATTTTATCTTAGAAGACCCGGCAAGGGCTCGGGGAGCGGCAAGCTTCCGGGCCCGGCAAGGTCGAGATCCCCGGCAAGGTGCTTGCCGGGGGAGGTGCGCTGTGTACCCGCGCTCCAGCTCATCGGCCCACGCGTCGCCCTGGGGCCGCTCCAGGGACGCGTGGCGGATGGCTGTGCAGCCTGGGGGACACGGTGGCACTCCACGGCGGTGGATCCATCGCCGTGGCAGACGGAGACGCAACGGCGGGAGCTTTTGGGGTCGACGGCGACGGGCATTAAATGCCCTTGTCCCCCACTGTTAAGGTAGGTATAGACCACTGTTCTGTACTGTAGCTCCACTGTTCCCGCACTGTTACAACTACCACCTCTTTTACTCTTTTACCCCTTTTCTCCTACGTTGACACCTGTCGGTGACCCCTTGCACTATAAAAGGAGGCCCATGCACAACGTGGGGGGGGTTCGGTTCGAAACCTAGATTACTCTCACGCACGGTGTAGCTGCTTCTTCAAGCTCCCGAGCGCTCAACTCAATACACAACCAAGCAGGAGTAGGGTTTTACGCATCCGTGCGGCCCGAACCTGGGTAAAACTGCCCGCGCGTCTGCCTCGATCTGCTCTTCGTGCTCCCTCCGCCCTCGTACCGCACAGACAAGGGGCTCCGGTCCCATAGGTGTTCGTGGCGGACAGTTTCCCCCGACATCTTTGGCGCGCCAGGTAGGGGGCGTCGAGGTTGTGCGAACCTGATCCGGCGTTCGCGCGGGCGCATTCTCCATCAACCTCTCCAAGCTTCATCAACAACTTCATCAGCGACAACTCCATGGCCCCGAAGAAGAAGCCTTCGGAGGTCGGGGGCCCGTCTGCGTCTCATCCGCCGCCACCAGAGCCAACGGTGGGCGGGGGAGACGCCGTCGGAAGGGTGGTTGCCGGCGAGGACACTCACGGCGCCACCAGATCCAAGAACAAGACGGACGACCGGACTTCGGTCTCCGTAGACGCGCCGCGTCCATCACAGCACACAACGACCCCGCAGCGCCATACCACGGGAGGTGGTATCCGCTTGCTGGGACAAGGCCATACTGGAGGTTCGCGGGACGCCCCGGACCCCCGTCCGGGCACAAGCAAAGCGAAGGCGCCGGCACGGGACCCCGCTCCTTCTAACGTCGTTAGAAGTCCGAGCGTATCCCGCTCCTCGCACCGCTCGCCCGCGTTCCCCACTACTCCGGCAGAAGCGCTCGCAAGGGCGCAGCTGCTCCTCGATTTTCCTCCAGCGGCCGACAAGGCCGAGGAATGGAGGGCCACTATCCGGAGCCTGATAGACTTCGCCAACAACGACCCTCCGCAGCAGCCGTCGGCCTCACGGCCGCGGCAGGCCGAGAAGACGAAGGCTATCGGCGACAAGACTGCCGGGGGTGCGACAAGCGTGCACTCCCCGCCGCAGAAGCAGAAGACGCCGCCCCGCCGGAACAACCCCGACGACGGCTCCACAGCCTCGTCGGACCCGCGGGCCCGTCGGGACCAGCGCCAGGTCCTCGACGACCGGCGAGATGAAGACGCTCGGACCACGATCGAGCGCCGCCGAGAAGCTCGGCGACAATCCGACAAGAGAGCTGGGAACGCTGTCGACGCACCCGCGCCCGGTGAACCAGGCGACTTGCCGTACGCGGCAGGCTGCCCTGCGTTCACCCGCGAGCTGCGGCGCGTCCAGTGGCCCAGCATGAAGAACTTTAAGCCCGACGTACCAGAGAAGTACGACGGCAAGACGCACCCCTCGGAGTTTCTCAGCGTCTACACCATAGCAGTGCAAGCTGCCGGGGGGCGCGACGAGAAGATCCTAGCCAACTACTTCCCGCTCGTGCTGAAGCCGAACGTCCGTTCGTGGCTCATGCACTTGCCGGAAGGCTCTATCTCTTCTTGGGCCGACCTCTGCCATCAGTTTGTTGGCGCCTTCACCGGCGGCCACAAACCCCATGGTCAGGAGAGCGATCTCCACATTTTGGCCCAGAAGGAAGGCGAACCCCTGCGCAAGTATATCCAACGTTTCAGCCGGGTGCAGCACAACATCCCAGATGTTCACCCTGCTGCGGTTATCAGCGCGTTCCATCAGAACGTGCGTAACCGCCGCATGCGTGAGGAGATGGCGATGACCAAGATCAGGGACGTCAGCGAGCTCTACGCTCTTGCCGACAAGTGCGCCCGTGCAGAAGAGGGGAGGAAACTCCCCGGGGAGGATGCTGGCGCAGGGGGAAGCGACAGCGACGACGCCGCCCCGGCAAAGAAGAGCCGGCGGCGGAACAACAGGAAGAGGGGCAAGAAGGAAGTGCTTGCCGTCGAGAAGTCCGGCAAGGAGGCCCCCGCCAAGCAAGCGCAGGCTGGCGGCTCCGGCAAGGAGCCTGCCCCTGCGGCGGCGGCCGACAAGCCGGGTAGCTCCGACAAGCAATACTGTAAGATTCACCGCACCAAGGGTCACGATCTCTCCAACTGCAAGCGCGTCGAGTACCTCGTCGAGCAGCAAAAGGCTGAGTACGAGAGGCGCGACAAGGAGAAGGCCCAAGGTGGCGGGGAAGAGCCCAGCAAGAAGCGGCCATTCAATGGCCGGGGAGGACGCCGCGGCAAGGCTAAGCAGCGGCAAGGAGATCGACCTCCCCGGGGCCGCGACAACGACGAAGACGACGATGAAGACATGGAAGACGACGAGAACAGCGAGCAGGAGTTCCAGAAAGCCACGGAGGTACTGTGCGTCGACGGTGGCGCCTCCCTGCACACCTCCCACCGCCAGCTGAAACAGTGGGTGCGTGAGGTGAATGCAGCGGAGCCGCCCGTGGAGTCGCGCAGGCTCCTCAAATGGTCCAGCACGCCCATCATTTTTGACCTTGAGGATCACCCCGACCGCACCACGGCGGTCGGGTGCTTGCCGATGCTGGTTTCCCCCACCATCCGCAACCTCAAGGTCACCAAGATGTTGGTCGACGGCGGGGCCGGGCTGAACTTGATCTCCTCTGCTGTGATCAAGAAGCTCCAGATTCAAGACGGCGAGCTCGAAGAGACCGGTTCATTCCAAGGAATCAACCCGGGAAGGAGCAAGCCCAAGGGAAAGATTACTCTGCCGGTGACCTTTGGCGGGGAGCTCAACTTCAGGACTGAGCGCATCACCTTTGACGTTGCTGATATTCCATTGCCCTACAATGGGATACTCGGCCGTCCCGCCCGCGCCAAGTTCATGGCAGCTTCCCACTATGCCTACAACGTGCTGAAGATGCCGGGGCCGATAAGCGTCATCACTGTCCACAGCGACAAGAAAGATGCGCTTATTTGCGCCGACAAGATTTACCGGGATGCGGCAGCTGCGGCCGAGAAGGATACTCTTGCCGCTGAAGCTCCCGGGGGGAAGAAGACGAAGACCAAGTCCGGCAAGTGCTCTGGGACCCACTCCGGCAACCGCACCTCTTCGGAGTGCTGCGCCGCCGTCGAGGACGTTCCATCGAGCTCCACCGGCAAGAGCAAGAAAGGAATGGCTGCTCCTCCGGCAACCAAGAATGTGTCCGCAAAGGAGGATGGCACTGGTGGTACCTTCACCATCAGTGCCACCCTTGACAGCAAATAGGAAAGCGCGCTCGTCGCCTTCCTGCGGGCGAATGTCGATGTGTTTGCTTGGCAACCATCTGACATCCCCGGTGTTCCCAGGAAGGTGATTGAGCACAAGCTTGCTGTCTGCCCTCATGCGCGGCCCATTAAGCAAAAAGTGAGGAAGCAAGCCGTGGAGCGCCAAGAGTTCATCAATGAGGAGATCAAGAAACTAGAGGCAGCAGGCCTAGTTAGAGGTGTGATCCATCCGACGTGGTTGGCAAACCCAGTCGTCGTGCGCAAGGCCAACGGGAAGTGGAGACTGTGTATAGACTTCACTGATGTCAATAAAGCATGTCCCAAGGATCCCTTCCCTTTGCCGCGCATTGACCAGATCGTTGACTCCACTGCCGGATGTGAGCTACTCTGTTTTCTTGATGCATACTCAGGCTATCACCAGATTTTCATGGCTAAGGAAGATGAAGAGAAGACTGCATTTATCACTCCATGTGGCACCTATTGCTTTATCCGCATGCCATTTGGACTGAAAAATGCAGGCTCAACTTTTGCAAGGGTAGTGTACACTGCTTTTGAGCCACAGATCCACAGGAATGTAGAAGCCTACATGGATGACATCGTGGTGAAGAGCAAGAGCAAAGAAACACTGATTCAAGACTTAGAAGAAACGTTTCAGAACCTGCGCAGGATACAACTCAAGCTGAACCCCGAGAAGTGCGTCTTTGGAGTTCCCTCCGGCAAGCTTCTCGGGTTCTTTGTATCACAGAGGGGGATTGAAGCCAACCCCGACAAGATCAAAGCCATCAAGCAGATAGAAGCTCCAAAGCGCGTCAAGGATGTCAGAAGGCTTGCAGGTTGCGTTGCTGCCCTCAGTAGGTTCATTTCAAAATCCGCAGAACGCGCCCTACCTTTCTTCAAAATCTTGAAGAAGGCAGGTCCCATGAAGTGGACTCCGGAAGCGGAGGCGGCGTTGCAGGATTTGAAACGGTACCTGTCCTCCACTCCTATACTTGTCGCACCTAAACCACAGGAAAAGTTGTTGCTATACTTAGCGGCAACCAACCAGGTGGTTAGTGCTGCGTTAGTAGCGGAGAGGGAGTCCGACGAGGAGACAGCATCACCGGCAAGCGAATCTAGCGACAAGCAGGGGGCTGTCCCGACAAGCTCTGGCCCCGACAAGGAAGACTCTGCGCAGGAACAAGGAGAAGTGCGGAAGAAGATGGTGCAGCGCCCAGTGTATTTTGTAAGTTCCCTTCTCCAGGGAGCTAGATCAAGGTACTCTGGTGTGCAAAAATTGCTTTTCGGCCTCCTCATGGCTTCAAGAAAGCTGCGCCACTACTTCCAAGCCCATGAGATAACGGTGGTCACTCGCTTTCCATTGAAGAGGATATTGCACAATCCAGAGACAACCAAGCAGGAGTAGGGTTTTACGCATCCGTGCGGCCCGAACCTGGGTAAAAACTGCCCGCGCGTCTGCCTCGATCTGCTCTTTGTGCTCCCTCCGCCCTCGTACCGCACAGACAAGGGGCTCCGGTCCCATAGGTGTTCGTGGCGGACAGTTTCCCCCGACATCTTTGGCGCGTCCACGGAGACCGAGGTCCGGTCGTCCGTCTTATTCTTGGATCTGGTGGCACCGTGAGTATCCTCGCCGGCAACCACCCTTCCGACGGCGTCTCCCCCGCCCACCGTTGGCTCTGGTGGCGGCGGGTGCGACGCAGACGGGCCTCCGACCTCCGAAGGCTTCTTCTTCGGGGCCATGGAGTTGTCGCTGATGAAGTTGTTGATGAAGCTGGAGAGGTTGATGAAGAGTGCGCCTGCGCAGGATACAACTCAAGCTGAACCCCGAGAAGTGCGTCTTTGGAGTCCCCTCCGGCAAGCTTCTCGGGTTCTTTGTATCACAGAGGGGGATTGAAGCCAACCCCGACAAGATCAAAGCCATCGAGCAGATAGAAGCTCCAAAGCGCGTCAAGGATGTCAGAAGGCTTGCAGGTTGCGTTGCTGCCCTCAGTAGGTTCATTTCAAAATCCGCAGAACGCGCCCTACCTTTCTTCAAAATCTTGAAGAAGGCAGGTCCCATGAAGTGGACTCCGGAAGCGGAGGCGGCGTTGCAGGATTTGAAACGGTACCTGTCCTCCACTCCTATACTTGTCGCACCTAAACCACAGGAAAAGTTGTTGCTATACTTAGCGGCAACCAACCAGGTGGTTAGTGCTGCGTTAGTAGCGGAGAGGGAGTCCGACGAGGAGACAGCATCACCGGCAAGCGAATCTAGCGACAAGCAGGGGGCTGTCCCGACAAGCTCTGGCCCCGACAAGGAAGACTCTGCGCAGGAACAAGGAGAAGTGCGGAAGAAGATGGTGCAGCGCCCAGTGTATTTTGTAAGTTCCCTTCTCCAGGGAGCTAGATCAAGGTACTCTGGTGTGCAAAAATTGCTTTTCGGCCTCCTCATGGCTTCAAGAAAGCTGCGCCACTACTTCCAAGCCCATGAGATAACGGTGGTCACTCGCTTTCCATTGAAGAGGATATTGCACAATCCAGAAGCAACAGGCAGGATCGTCGAGTGGGCACTGGAACTGTCAAGCTTTGGACTCAAGTTTGAAAGTACTTCAACCATACAGAGCCGAGCTTTGGCAGAATTCATTGCTGAGTGGACCCCAACGCCAGAAGATGAAGTTCAAGAAGCAAGTGTACCCGTACAAGAAGCTACAAGTGAATGGGTAATGTATTTTGATGGTGCCTTCTCATTGCAAGGCGCCGGTGCTGGCGTGGTACTCATCGCGCCCACCGGAGAACACCTCAAATATGTTATCCAGATGCACTTTCCCAGGGAGCAGGCGACAAACAACACCGCAGAATATGAAGGCTTGCTTGCCGGCCTCAGGATTGCGGCCGAACTTGGGATCAGGAAGCTGATTGTGCGGGGCGATTCTCAGTTGGTGGTCCGACAAGTCAACAAGAGCTATCAGAGCCCTTTGATGGAAGCTTATGTCGATGAAGTGAGAAAGCTTGAAGAGCACTTTGAAGGTCTGCAAATGGAGCACATCCCGAGAGCTCAAAATGAGATTGCAGATGGCCTTTCAAAGTGCGCCGCAATGAAGTCACCCGTGGAACCAGGGACCTTTTTGCTCAAGCTGACTCAACCATCAGTTACACCATCAATTGGGCAGTCCAAGAAGAGAAAGTTGGTCTCCGGCGACTACTTGCCGGCGGATCTTCCTGAACCCGCCGCCAAGGTTCCCAGGATCAACGACAACGCTGACGAACAGTTTGCTCCTGCGAGCCCTCGGGCTTGTACAGTTGAAGCAAGTGTTCCCGACAAGCCTCGCCCCGGCGAGCTTGCCGGGGGACCGTCAGCTCCGACAGGACCAGAGGTCTTTACCGTAGAAGCTGGGGTTCCCGCAGCGGCCCTCGAGCCTTTAGTCCTTGCCGTCGAGCCCCGGGCTCCGGCATGGGCACAGCAGATCGTCCGTTTTCTGCAAACTGGAGAACTTCCCGACGACCCTCAAGAGATAGAGAAGATAACCAGGCAGTCAAGTATGTATCAGTTTGTGGATAACGAGCTGTACAGAAGAAGACTCAACGGTGTCAGGTTGAAATGCATCTCCAGAGAAGATGGACAGAAGCTGTTGGCAGAAATACACGGAGGCATATGCGGCCACCACATTGGCGCAAGGGCGCTTGCCGGGAAAGCTTTCCGGCAAGGGTTCTTTTGGCAAGAAGCCCTCCAAGATGCAACTGCACTAGTAACCAAGTGTGAAGCGTGCCAGTTTCATGCAAAGCAAATACATCAGCCAGCTCAAGCTCTCCAAACAATCCCTTTGTCATGGCCCTTCTCGGTTTGGGGGCTCGATATCCTCGGCCCTTTCCCTCGCGCTGTCGGGGGCTTTGAGTACTTGTACGTCGCAATCGACAAGTTCACAAAGTGGCCAGAAGTGGAGCCAGTGAGGAAGGTGACAGCACAGTCAGCGGTCAGGTTCTTCAGGTCGATTGTTTGCCGTTTCGGGATCCCTAACAGGATCATCACCGACAACGGTACGCAATTCACTAGTCGCACCTTCATGCAATACGTCCAAGACCTTGGCGCCAAGGTCTGTTTCGCTTCTGTCGCTCACCCGAGGAGCAACGGCCAAGCGGAGAGGGCAAATGCTGAAGTGCTGCGCGGACTCAAGACAAGGACCTTTGACAGGCTGCGCAAGTGCGGAAGGAATTGGATAGAGGAGCTCCCGGCGGCTCTTTGGTCAATCAGAACGACACCAAATCGAGCCACCGGACAGACACCTTTTGCTCTAGTCTATGGAGCAGAAGCAGTTCTCCCCACGGAACTCGTATACGGATCTCCTCGAGTGCTCGCTTATGATGAGCTCGAGCAAGAGCAACTGCGGCAAGATGACGCATTGCTCCTTGAGGAGGGACGTCTCCAGGCTGCTGTACGAGCTGCTCGATACCAGCAAGCTTTGCGCCGCTACCATAGCCGCAAAGTCAAGGCCAGGAGTCTCGAGGAAGGCGACCTTGTTCTTCGGCGTGTTCAGTCCGCCAAGAATTCCAACAAGTTGACGCCGAAGTGGGAAGGCCCTTATCGGGTGAGACAAGTTACGAGGCCCGGCGCTGTCCGCCTCGAGACCGAAGAAGGCTTACCGGTGAGCAACTCCTGGAACATAGAGCATCTTCGCAAGTTTCACCCCTAAGGCGCGGTTGCCGTGATCCGTTCCGGCAACCACCTTTTGTACAAGCCTTGCCGCTGTTGCATGTAACCCTTTGTACAAAGCCGGGCGCAGACCCCGTGCATCAGTAAAGATTGCGTGTTTTCGCATCGATTGCCTTTCGCATGCTTCTCTTTGCTATTTGCATGTTTTATTTGGCATTTGATGCAACACTTAGACATTCGGTAAGCACTATTACGCCGAAAGGCAATATGCTTGTTTCCCTCTCCTTTTCCTTTTTCTCTTAAGCAGAAGGAACGTTCCTCGCGCACAAGTTTGCCGGGGGGGAAGGAGATGGAGGAGGAACTAAGTGCCGTTCAAGAAAGAAGAGCCTTACCGGAAAGCAAACAACATGAGCAAGCAGCATATGAAAGATAAGTTGTTAGAATTTGACCAGTTCAAATTTTAAATTTTGGTTGTCTTCCTTGAACGATCACACTTTGTATGGAAAACCTGTGCGCGGAGGAACCTACCCGTAGCTTGCCGCACCCTTATCTTGTTTTCGAGTCCACTCAACGATTTAAGTGAGCTGCGACAAGTGTCGCGCCCTTGCCTCGTTTCCGAGTACACTCAGCAAGCTAAGCGCGTTGCGACTTGCTGCGGCGAGGTTGCTTGCCGGCGAGGACCTTGGCCAGCAGGCTGCTCAGGGTCCAGCGCTCAGCGCTCGCGGCAAGGGCCCCTTGCCGGCAAGCTTCCCGGGAGCGTAGGGTGAAAAACATACAAAGTCAAAGATTGGAACAAGGAAGATAACATTGCACTGATTGATTGAAATAAAGCAAATATCTTACAAGGATAACTTGTCGCAATGGACTAATGAGTTCATAACATAACGTGCAGCAACAAAAAGATAAAGATCAATGGGGCCCTAGTCTACGCGGTCGCCCTCCTTCCTGCCAAGCTTTGCCACCTTGGCGATGATATGGCCGACCTGCTCCTTTAGGGCCTCCGTGTTTGCATCCGCCGGCAAGCTGCGAAGAACGTTCGTGAGGTTGATCCCCGGGTTGCGGAACACGATCTTCGTCAAGACCCGCTCCAGAGTTCCTGCGCAGAGACGGCGCGACTCCTCGGCCAGCTGCGCGGGGATGCGGTTCCGGAGACCTGCAAGGGCCGGAGCGACGCCTCTGAAGAAGAGGCTGAGCTTGGCGCTGTGCGGGAGATCTGGATCCGGCGAGTAGATAAGATGTTCGACCTTCAAAGCAAGCAACTCCTGGTCAATGTTGGACGCAGAAGAAACCAGCTCTTCGGTCCACACCTCGATAGTCTGCCGGAAGAGCTCGGAGGCCTTGTTAACGCTCTCCATCAAGGTTCGCTCCTTGCGAAGCTCATCCTTCAGCTTTGCCTCCTGGGCCCGGGCAGCATCAAGCGATTCCTTCAGGGTGGTGACCTTCAGCTCCAAGTCTTCAATGGAATCCTTGGCGGCCTTCAGCTCGTCACCCCTCTGGGACAAACTCACCTGGAGCTCTGAGTTGGTGTGAGCATCCTTCTCGCGCTCCAGGATGAGCGCGGCAACCTTCTCGGCGCTCACCTTCACCGCCTTCTCCAGTTGTTCAACCTTGGCGGCAAGCTCCTTCTTGGCGTCTTCCGCGGCAACCGCGGCGGCTTTCGCCTCCTTCAGCTCCCCGCCAAGGGCAGCCTCGCGAGCGGCAAGGTCCTCCTCATGGGAGTCGAGATCCACCTTCCGCTGCGCGAGCTCTCCTTCTCGCCGGGACATCTCCACCCCGGCGAGCCGTTGCTGTTCTTCAGCCTCGGCTTTCTCCAAAAGCCACTCTTGATATTCACCGGCGAGACGCTCGCGCTCCTCCGCCACCTCGCGGAGGCCCGCCTTGTGGGCAGCGCTGAGCTCCGCCGCACGCTTCTCCATTTCGGCGGCGGCCGGGGCAGCAAGGGCTTCCCGGGAGGCAAGCTTCGCCTGCCTGGCCCGGTAAAGGGCCAGGAGTTGGTGGAGAAGCTTCTCCTCCTCGGGCCCATCTCCTTCGCCGGGCGCCTCGACGACTGTCAGACCCGCGGAGGCGAGGACTTCTCCGTCAAACGCCTCGCCCTCCGCGGGAGCTCTTGATGAAGACCCCCAAGGCACTTGGATAAAGACGCCATTGGGGGCACGAAGATAGTACGCCTGCTTCTCGCCGGTGGAGGGACCGGCGGCCGGTGTAGCATCCGGTGCTCCCGCCACCTCCGGGTCGGCGGTGCGGTCGCCGTCCCCCTCCCCGGTCGCGGCGTCAGCGGCCGGAGTGGCCTCCTGCGCGGCCGGCTCGGTGGCCTCGGTCGCCTCCTCGGTGGCCTCGGCCATCTCCACGACGACGGGAACGTCATCGCTGCCGCCCTGCGCGCCCTCCTCATCCTCGATATTGATGACCTCGGTCTCCATCGGCGCGGGAGGAGGAGGAGGAAGATCTAGAAGAAGAAGACAAAGAGATTCAAGACTCAAGCAAATATCCAAAAAAGACAAGCCAAGAAGACAAAGTTATAAAGGTTACCTTGGCGGACGTCCTCTGCGGCGGGCTCCCTTGCCGGGAAGCTCGGCCTTGGCGGAGTGGCCGTCCTCGCCGGGCTGCTCGCCCTTGGCGGGGTACTCTGCCTTGGCGGAGTACCCGCCCTTGGCGGAGCGCTCTCCCTTGCCGGAGAGTTTTGCCTTGCCGGGGACGGCGGGGCCTGCGGCTCCTCGGTGACGGTCTCCGGGCGCTCTTCCCGCTGCGGCTCCACCTCTGCACAAGAGAAGATAGAAGAACCAAGACATTCAAAAAAAAAAAAGAAAAGAGAGATCAAAGCCCTAAGCGCGCCCCGACGAGCAAAAACAGTAAACCTCTAACTTACGCTGGGGGCCGCGCTGGGGGCTGCTCCCCGGAGCGGCACTCGGGTCCGGCAAGCTCGGCTCCGGTGCGATCCCTGCTTCCGCGACGGATGGGTCTTCTACGACCTCAACTGTGGGCACCCTGACCCTCTTCGCGCGCTGCTCCAAGGTCCTGCAATCACAAGCAACAAGCAAAGTCAAGCGTCAGCAACAATCGAGATATAAAAATCAAGAAGGAGTAAGGTCTCGGGTCCTTACTCTTGGTCCTCCTCGTCGTCCTCGCTCAGCGCGGAGAAGTCAAACTCCACGGTGGGCGCGTCGGCGCGAGGAGCGGAGGATGAAGATTCCCTCGCGCGTTTCGGAGCCACCGGGGCTGGGGGCTGCGTAGGCCCAGCCCCTGTGGTGGCCGGCGCCCGAGAAGTGGGCGGAGCAGCTGCTCCGCTCCGAGAAGATCCTTGCCGGCTCGGTGCCGGCCTGCGGGACGCCTCCGTCGTGGTCCGCGCGCGCGGGGCCTCTGCCATGGCCGGCACGCCGGTCGCCTTTGGCACGGCTTGGCTCGGCCGGGGAGCTGCCCGGCGAGCTGGCTGTTGCCGGGGCGCTCGCGCCTGCTCCCCCGTCGCCGCCTTGCGGAGACGCTTCAATGGGGACTGCTTCGGGCTCGCCGGGGGCGGGGAGCTCTCCGACGAGGAGAGGTCGTCGGCGTAGAGCTCGGTGGATCCGCCGGTGTCTTCCTCCTCCCCCTCCTCTCCCTCGGCCAGTTCGCTGGCCCCAGCGCCTTGCACTGCGGGCCCCTTCCCCTTGGTGGCCCCGCTTCGTCCGGCGCCTTCGCTCCTCGCGGCACCCCTGCTTCCTCCGGCTGTGCCCTCCATTGCTGCGGCCTCCGTCGCGATCCCATTGATCCCGGAGTGCCTCAGCGAGGGGACCCCGGCGAGCGCGTCGGGAGGGAGCTCTAGCAGCTTGCGAATCTCCTCCTTATCCGCCTGGCTGGAGGCATCCGCGGCTTCCGCCTCCGCGGGTGTGTATCCAAAGTTTCCCGCCGCCGCGGCTGCGGCGACTTCTTCAGCGCGAGAAGCCATGTAAGCAATCTCTTGGTCGGTGGTGGCCCACGTGTGCAGCTTGAGATCGTCCGTCTTCTCCAACACCTCCGCAAGGTTGTCGTAGAACTCGAGGACGTCGATAGGCTTGGGCGCAATCCACGTGCGCTCCAATCCATGAGAGTCGCACGCGGGCATCATAGCGACAAGGCGATCCCGGGCGCTGCTGGCGCAGAGCGGCACCACTCCCCGGGGAGCGCGGAAGTACTCGGGGTGTGCCGGGTCGAACTTGAAAAGTTCCCTGACCATACCCCGCAGCTCGAGTGTTGTGAAGTTAAAATTGAGGCCGGGGCGCAGCCTCATGATGTCTGCCGGGCCGCCGTATTGCCACGCCGGCCTTTTCCGGTCTTGGAGGGGGGCGATCCGGCGACGAAGAAAGTCCGCGCCCACTTCAGCGACAGACAGCGGCGCCATCCGAAGACGAAGGATTCTGACGAGAGCGATATCCAGCTTGGAATCGTCGGAATCGAAATTACTCCAATCCCTGCCGCGCACGATGGGCAATGTGCGCGGCGCGGTGAAGTGTTGCGGCCGCTCCTCGACGACCCAGCACCACTCCGCGCGCCACTCTTCCCACTTGCCGCGGAGCTCCCCCGGCAAGTAGGCTGATTTCTTATTCAGCCTAAACACCCAAGAGATTCCTCCGGAGAGGGGGGCGTCGGCCTCTACTCTGGGGATGAAAAAGTGCCTAAAGAGAGCTACGTTGGGCTGGATTCCTACGAAGTTTTCGCACATGTGTGCGAAAACGGACATGGTGAGGATGGCGTTGGGAGTGAAGTCGAGGAGGTGGAGGCCATAAGTATTCATGATATCGCAGAAAAAGTTTGAGAAGGGAGGGCACAGACCGCAGTGGAAGAAGGCTGCGAAAAAGTAATACCCGCCGGGGTAGTGGTCCTTGGCGACGGCCGGGTAGACGCGCGTGCGGGGGTGCGCTGGGGTCTCCTTGGCCCAGAACAAATAATATTTGTTCCAAAGCTCCCGCACGCCGAGCTTCGGCGCGAAGACAATGTGCTCCTTCCGGTACGCGGCGAGCTTCGCCGCCTGATCTGACTTCTCCCGCTTGGACTTCTCCGACTTCGCCTTGTCGGTCTTTGGGGCCATGGCGGACGCGGTGGAAGGAAGGGGACGAAGAGCTTGGTGGTGGCGGAGGATTAGAGGCAAAGCGCAGAGGAATCTAAGGAAGAAGACGATGGCAATGAGTGCGCAGGGAGGGGAACCGCGCCGCTCTCTCTGCTTTTATGGGAGAGTGGGGGGGCGTTTCGCCCTTCCCATTAAAGAAATCGTGGGCACGTCCCATCCCACGGCGCCGCAATCGACGCGTGCCGTTGCCGTGGGGTGCGGCGGATATGGAAGTGGATTCGGCGCGCCGCGGGCTGCGGGTGCCCGTGCACTGTTTTGGGCCTGGCCCAACAGCGCTCGGCACCGTGTGTGGCCCAGGCCCGGGGGCTCCTGTCGGTGTACTAAGGTAGGGGTACCCTAGTACCCCAACTTGTGCACGGGCAGCGGCAGCTCCCCGCGGCAGGGTTCACCACGCGCTTGCCGGAGACCTTCCTGCCCCTTATCTAGCCATTCAAAAACAAAGTATATAAGACAGGAGACCAAGACCCCGGCAAGTGGAGCTTGCCGGGAAGGCCGTCCCAGGCTCGAGATTGCTTAACTAGCACGAGGCCCTGGCAAGAGGAGCTTGTCAGGACGAATAGAAGATTTTATCTTAGAAGACCCGGCAAGGGCTCGGGGAGCGGCAAGCTTCCGGGCCCGGCAAGGTCGAGATCCCCGGCAAGGTGCTTGCCGGGGGAGGTGCGCTGTGTACCCGCGCTCCAGCTCATCGGCCCACGCGTCGCCCTGGGGCCGCTCCAGGGACGCGTGGCGGATGGCTGTGCAGCCTGGGGGACACGGTGGCACTCCACGGCAGTGGATCCATCGCCGTGGCAGACGGAGACGCAACGGCGGGAGCTTTTGGGGTCGACGGCGACGGGCATTAAATGCCCTTGTCCCCCACTGTTAAGGTAGGTATAGACCACTGTTCTGTACTGTAGCTCCACTGTTCCCGCACTGTTACAACTACCACCTCTTTTACTCTTTTACCCCTTTTCTCCTACGTTGACACCTGTCGGTGACCCCTTGCACTATAAAAGGAGGCCCATGCACAACGTGGGGGGGGTTCGGTTCGAAACCTAGATTACTCTCACGCACGGTGTAGCTGCTTCTTCAAGCTCCCGAGCGCTCAACTCAATACACAACCAAGCAGGAGTAGGGTTTTACGCATCCGTGCGGCCCGAACCTGGGTAAAACTGCCCGCGCGTCTGCCTCGATCTGCTCTTCGTGCTCCCTCCGCCCTCGTACCGCACAGACAAGGGGCTCCGGTCCCATAGGTGTTCGTGGCGGACAGTTTCCCCCGACACCGAGCCTTATAGATGGTCACATTACCATTCGCGTCAGTCTTCTTCTTAAATATCCATTTATTTTCTATGATGTGCCGATCATCGGGCAAGTCCACCAAAGTCCATACTTTGTTTTTATACATGGATCCTATCTCGGATTTCATGGCTTCAAGCCATTTGTTGGAATCCGGGCCTGCCATCGCTTCTTCATAGTTCGAAGGTTCACTGTTGTCTAACAACATGATTTCCATGACAGGGTTGCCGTACCACTCTGGTGCAGAACGTGTCCTTCTGGACCTTCCAAGTTCAGTAGTAAATTGATCTGAATCTTCATGATCATCATCAACAACTTCCTCCCCTGTCGGTACAGGCACCTCAGGACAATTTCTCGCGCTGTGCTACTTTCCGGTTCGGGGGGGTGACTGTCACCTCATAAAGTTCTACTTTCCTCCCACTCACTTCTTTCGAGAGAAACTCTTTTTCCAAAAAGGATCCATTCTTAGCAACGAAGACCTTGCCTTCGGATCTGAGGTAGAAGGTGTACCCATTCGTTTCCTTTGGGTATCCTATGAAGACGCATTTTTCCGATTTGGGTTCGAGCTTTTCAGGTTGAAGTTTCTTGACATAAGCATTGCAACCCCAAACTTTCAGAAACGACAGCTTAGGTTTCTTGCCAAACCAAAGTTCATACGGTGTCATCTCAACGGATTTTGACGGAGTCCTATTTAAAGTGAATGCGGCAGTCTCTAAAGCATAACCCCAAAAAGATAGCGGTAAGTCGGTGAGAGACATCATAGATCGCACCATGTCCAACGGAGTACGATTTCGACGTTCGGACACACCATTACGATGAGGTGTTCCGGGCGGTGTCAATTGTGAAACAATTCCACAGTTCCTTAGGTGTGTGCCAAATTCATGACTTAAATATTCACCCCCACGATCCGATTGTAAGAACTTTATTTTTTTGTCACGTTGATTCTCAACCTCATTCTGAAATTCCTTGAACTTTTCAAAGGTCTCAGACTTGTGTTTCATTAAGTAGACATACCCATATCTACTCAAGTCATCTGTGAGGGTGAGAACTTAACGATAGCCTCCGCGAGCTTCAACACTCATTGGACCGCACACATCAGTATGTATGATTTCCAATAAGTTGGTCGCTCGCTCCATTGTTCTGGAGAACAGAGTCTTGGTCATCTTGCCCAAAAGGCATGGTTCGCACGTGTCAAATGATTCATAATCAAGAGAATCTAGAAGTCCATCTGCATGGAGCTTCTTCATACATTTGACACCAATATGACCAAGGCGGCAATGCCACAAGTATGTGGGACTATCATTATGAACTTTACATCTTTTGGCATTCACACTATGAATATGTGTAACATCGCGTTCGAGATTCATCAAAAATAAACCATTGACCAGTGGGCCATGACCATAAAACATATCTCTCATATAAATAGAACAACCATTATTCTCGGATTTAAATGAGTAGCCATCTCGCATCAAACGAGATCCAGATACATTGTGCATGCTCAAAGCTGGTACTAAATACCAATTATTAAGGTTTAAAACTAATGCCGAGGGTAGATGTAGAGGTAGCGTGCCGACGGCGATCACATCGACCTTGGAACCATTCCCGACGCGCATCGTCACCTCGTCCTTCGCTAGTCTCCGCTTATTTCGCAGCTCCTGCTTTGAGTTACAAATGTGAGCAACTGCACCGGTATCAAATACCCAGGAGCTACTACGAGCGCTGGTAAGGTACACATCAATAACGTCTATATCATATATACATTTGACGTTGCCGGCCTCTTATCTGCTAAGTATTTGGGGCAGTTCCGCTTCGAGTGACCCGTTCCCTTGCAATAAAAGCACTCAGTCTCAGGATTGGGTCCATTCTTTGGCTTCTTCCCGGCAACTGGCTTACTGGGCGCGGCAACTCCTTTGCTGTCCTTCTTGAAGTTCTTCTTACCCTTGCCCTTCTTGAACTTAGTGTTTTTATTCACCATCAACACTTGATGCTCTTTCTTGATCTCCACCTCCGCTGATTTCAGCATTGAATACACTTCGGGAATGGACTTCTCCATCCCTTGCATATTGAAGTTCAACACGAAGCTCTTGTAGCTAGGTGGGAGCGACTGAAGGATTCTGTCAACGATCGCTTCGTCTGGGAGATTCATTCCCAATTGAGACAAGCGATTGTGCAACCCACACAACTAGAACTATTCTCCTCCATCTTACAATTGTAGAATGCGTTGGAGACGTCATATCTCTCAACTCGGGCATGAGCTTGGAAAACCATTTTCAGCTCTTGGAACATCTCATATGCTCCATGGTGCTCAAAACACTTTTGGAGCCCCGATTCTAAGCTGTAGAGCATGCCGCACTGAACCAGGGAGTAATCATCACAACGCGACTGCCAAGTGTTCATAACATCTTGGTTTGTCGGGGCGGGAGCGTCACCTAGCGGTGCTTCTAGGACATAAGTTTTCTTGGCATCTATCAGGATGATCCTTAGGTTACGGACCCAATCCGTATAGTTGCTACCATCGTCTTTCAGCTTGGATTTCTCTAGGAACGCGTTGAAGTTGAGGGTGACATGAGCGTGGGCCATTTGATCTACAAGATATATTGTAAAGAATTCAGAGTAAGTTCATGACAATTAAGTTCATCTAATCAAATTTAATGAACTCCCACTCAGATTGACATCTCTCTAGTCATCTAAGTGATACATGATCCGAATCGACTAGCCTGTGTCCGATCATCATGTGAGACGGACTAGTCATCAACGGTGAACATCTTCATGTTGATCATATCTTCTATACGACTCATGTTCGACCTTTCGGTCTTCCGTGTTCCGAGGCCATGTCTGTACATGCTAGGCTCGTCAAGTGAACCCTAAGTGTTTTGCGTGTGTAAATCTGGCTTACACCCGTTGTATGCGAACGTTAGAGCCTATCACACCCGATCATCATGTGGTGCTTCGGAACAACGATCCTTAACAATTGTGCACAGTTAGGGGGAACACAATTCTTGAAATTTTTAGTGAGAGATCATCTTATTTACTACCGTCGTTCTAAGCAAATAAGATGCATAAACATGATAAACATCACATGCAATCAAATAAAGTGACATGATATGGCCAATATCATTTTGCTCCTTTGATCTTCATCTCCGGGGCACCATGATCATCCTTGTCACCGGCATGACACCATGATCTCCATCATCGTGTATTCATGAAGTCATCTCGCCAATTATTACTTCTACTACTACGGCTAATGTTTAGCAATAAAGTAAAGTAATTACACGGCGTTATTCAGTGACACGCAGGTCATACAATAAAATAAGACAACTCCTATGGCTCCTGCCGGTTGTCATACTCATCGACATCCAAGTCGTGATTCCTATTACAATAACATGATCAATCTCATACATCACATATATCATTCATCACATCTTCTTGGCCATATCACATCACATAGCACATGCTGCAAGAACAAGTTAGACGTCCTCTAATTGTTATTGCAAGTTTTTACGTGGCTGCTATAGGTTTCTAGCAAGAACGTTTCTTACCTACGCCAAAACCACAACGTGATATGTCAATTTCTATTTACCCTTCATAAGGACCCTTTTCATCGAATCCGATCCGACTAAAGTGGGAGAGACAGACACCTGCCAGCCACCTTATGCAACTATTGCATGTCAGTCGGTGGAACCAGTCTCACGTAAGCATACGTGTAAGGTCGATCCGGGCCGCTTCATCCCATGATGCCGCCGAATCAAGATTGGACTAGTAGTGGCAAGAGAATTGAACAAATCAACACCCACAACTTGTTTGTGTTGTACTCGTGCAAGATGCTACGCAAAGACCTACCTCAGATGCCACTGTTGGGGAACGTAGCAGAATTCAAAAAATTTCCAACGCTTCACCAAGATCAATCTAAGGAGTCATCTAGCAACGAGCATAAAGGAGTGCATCTACATACCCTTTGTAGATCGCGAGCGGAAGCGTTCAAGAGAACGTGGATGATGGATTCGTACTCGTCGTGATCCCTATCACCGATGATCCCAGCGCCGAACGGACGGCACCTCCGTGTTCAACACACGTACGGTGCAGCGATGTCTCCTCCTTCTTGATCCATCAAGGGGGGAGGAGAGGTTGATGGAGATCCAGCAGCACGACGGCGTGGTGGTGGATGCAATGGAAAAACTGCAGGGCTTCGCCAAAGACCTGCGGGAGGAGGGAGATGTGTAACGGGGGGGTGGGGGAGGCGCCAGGGGCTGAGGTGCGGTTGCCCTCTCTCCCCCCACTATATATAGGGGCCAGGGGGGGCGCCGGCCCTAGGAGATGGGATCTCCTAGGGGGGCGGCGGCCAGAGGGGGAGCCTTGCCCCCCAAGGCAAGGGGGGCGCCCCCCACCCTTAGGGTTTCCAACCCTAGGCGCAGGGGGGAGGCCTAAGGGGGTGCGCCATCCCACTATGGGCTGGTACCCCTCCCCCTACGGCCCATGGGGCCCTCCTTGATGGGTGGCTCCACCCGGTAGACCCCCGAGACCCTTCCGGTGGTCCCGGTACACTACCGGTGACCCCCGGAACTCTCCCGATGGCCGAAACTGGACTTCATATATATAATTCTTTACCTCCGGACCATTCCGGAACTCCTCGTGATGTCCGCGATATCATCCGGGACTCCGAACAACATTCCGGTTACCGTGTGTATATATCTCTACAACCCTAGCGTCACCGAAACTTAAGTGTGTAGACCCTACATGTTCGGGAGACACGTAGACATGACGGAGACGACTCTCCGGTCAATAACGAACAGCGGGATCTGGATACCCATGTTGGTTCCTACGTGTTCCTCGATGATCTCATCGGATGAACCACGATGTCAAGGATTCACTTAATCCCGTATGCAATTCCCTTTGTCTATCTGTATAGTACTTGCCCGACATTCGATCGTCGGTATACCGATACCTTGTTCAATCTCGTTATGGCAAGTCTCTTTACTCGTTCCGTAATCCATCATCCCGTGACTAACTCCTTAGTCACATTGAGAAAATTGTGATGATGTCTTACCGAGTGGGCCCAGAGATACCTCTCCGTCATACGGAGTGACAAATCCCAGTCTCGGTTCGTGCCAACCCAACAGACACTTTCGGAGATACCCGTTGCGTACCTTTATAGCCACCCAGTTACATTGTGACGTTTGGCACACCCAAAGTATTCCTACGGTATCCGGGAGTTGCACAACCTCATGGTCTAAGGAAAAGATACTTGACATTGAAAAAGCTTTAGCATTATGAACTACACGATCTTTTGCTAGGCTTAGGATTGAGTCTTGTTCATCACATCAATCTCCTAATGATGTGATCCCGTTATCAATGAAATCCAATATCCATGGCCAGGAAACCATGACCATCTGTTGATCAACGAGCCAGTAACTAGAGGCTTACCAGGGACATGTTGTGCTCTATGTATTCACACATGTATCGCTGTTTCCGTACAATACAATTCAAGCATGAATAACAGACAATTATCATGAACAAGGAAATATAATAATAACCATTTTATTATTGCCTCTAGGGCATATTTCCAACACACCGGTAGTGTACCGGGACCATCGAAAGGGTCCCGGGGGTCCACCGGGTGGGGCCACCCACCTCGGAGGGCCCCATGGGCCGTGGGGGGAGGGGAACCAGCCCATAGTGGGTTGGCGCACCCCCCTTGGGCCTCCCCCCTGCGCCTAGGGTTGGGAACCCTAGGGGTGGGGGGCGCCCCCCTTGGCCTGGGGGGCGAGCCACCCCCCTGGCCGCTGCCCCCCTAGGACATCCCATCTCCTAGGGCCGGCGCCCCCCTGGCCCCTATATATAGTGGGGGGAAGAGAGGGCAGCCGCACCCTTGCCCGTGGCGCCTCTCTCCCCCCGTTACACATCTCCCTCCTCCCGCAGTTCCTTGGCGAAGCCCTGCAGTTTTTCCGTTGCATCCACCACCACGCCGTCGTGCTGCTGGATCTCCATCAACCTCTCCTCCCCCCTTGCTGGATCAAGAAGGAGGAGACATTCCTGCACCGTACGTGTGTTGAACGCGGAGGTGCCGTCCGTTCGGCGCTGGGATCATCGTTGATAGGGATCACGACGAGTACGACTCCATCATCCACGTTCTCTTGAACGCTTCCGCTCGCGATCTACAAAGGGTATGTAGATGCACTCCTTTATGCTCGTTGCTAGATGAATCCTTAGATTGATCTTGGTGAAGCGTAGGAATTTTTTTGAATTCTGCTATGTTCCCCAACATTTTCCTAATTGGTGAATAGGGTGGCTATATCATTCAGTTTAGTAAGATGTGGCACAACAGTTTCAG
Source organism: Secale cereale (assembly GCA_902687465.1). Classification (NCBI taxonomy): domain Eukaryota; kingdom Viridiplantae; phylum Streptophyta; class Magnoliopsida; order Poales; family Poaceae; genus Secale; species Secale cereale. The sequence continues at coordinate 673,568,528 of LR738712.1, forward strand.
ATTCATAGCCATGGTAAGGATCAGATTCAACCAAAGTAATTGACTCAGGATCGACAGAGAAATAATAATCCTTATCAGGAACACAGATAGGTCAAGTAGCAAAAGAAGGGTCATATTTCATTCTACCATTCAAAGACTTTTCTTTCAGCTTAGCTAACAGTTTCTTAAGATCATATCTATCATTGCAAGCAAGAAAGTCTCTAGCAGTTTCTTCATCCATAACGTAACCCTCAGGCACAACAGGCAATTCATATCTAGGGGGATAATCTTCATCATCACTTTCATCAATATTATTAGTTTCAATAATTTCATTCTCTTTAACCCTAGCAATTTGTTCATCAAGAAATTCACCTAATGGCATAGTATTATCAAGCCTAGAAGTAGTTTCATCGTAAGTATCATGCATAGCAGAAGTGGCATCATCAAGAACATGCGACATATCAGATTCAATAGCGGGTATAGGTGTCGCAAATTTACTCATAACAGAGGGTGAATCAAGTGCAGAGCTAGATGGCAGTTCCTTACCTACCCTCGTAGTTGAGGGAAAGATCTTGGTTTTTTCATCTCTCAAGTTCTTCATAGTGATCAACAGATATAAATCCCAAGTGACTCAAAGAATATAGCTATGCTCCCCGGCAACGGTGCCAGAAAATAGTCTTGATAACCCACAATTATAGGGGATCGCAACAGTTTTCGAGGGTAGAGTATTCAACCCAAATTTATTGATTCGACAGAAGGGAAGCCAAAGAATACTCTCAAGTATTAGCAGTTGAGTTGTCAATTCAACCACACCTGGTAGACTTAATATCTGCTGCAAAGTATTTAGTAGCAAAGTAATATGGAAGTAACGGTAACAGTGGTAAAAGTAACAGTAATAGTTTTGTAGTGATTGTAACAATAGCAGCGGTAAAGTAACTAAACAAGGAGCAATATGTGAAAAGCTCGTAGGCATTGGATCAGTGATGGATAATTATTTCGGATGCGATTCCTCATGTAATAGTTATAACCTAGGGTGACACAGAACTAGCTCCAATTCTTCAATGTAATGTAGGCATGTATTCCGAATATAGTCGTACGTGCTTATGGAAAAGAACTTGCATGACATCTTTTGTCCTACCCTCCCGTGGCAGCGGGGTCCTATTGGAAACTAAGGGATATTAAGGCTAACTTTTAATAGAGTACCGGACCAAAGCATTAATACTTAGTGAATACATGAACTCCTCAAACTATGGTCATCACCGGGAGTGGTCCCGATTATTGTCACTTCGGGGTTGCCGGATCATAACACATAGTAGGTGACTATTGACTTGCAAGATAGGATCAAGAACTCACATATAGTCATGAAAAGATAATAGGTTCAGATCTGAAATCATGGCACTCGGGCCCTAGTGACAAGCATTAACCATGGCAAAGTCATAGCAACATCAATCTCAGAACATAATGGATACTAGGGATCAAACCCTAACAAAACTAACTTGATTACATGGTAAATCTCATCCAACCCATCATCGTCCAGCAAGCTACGACGGAATTACTCACGCACGGGAGTGAGCATCATGGAATTGGTGATGGAGGAAGGTTGATGATGACGACGGCGACAATATCCACTCTCTGGAGCCCCAAACGGACTACAGATCAGCCCTCCCGAGAGAGATTAGGGCTTGGCGGCGGCTCCTTATCGTAAAATGCGATGAATCCTTCTCTCTGATTTTTTTTCTCCCCGAACGTGAATATATGGAGTTGGGGTTGATGTCGGTGGAGCGTTAGGGGGCCCACGAGACAGGGGGCGCGCCCAGGGGCGCCCCCACCCTCGTGGATAGGGTGTGTGCCCCCGGGTCTTGATTCTGCCGTCGGTATTTTTATATATTCCAAAATAATTCTCCGTTGATTTTCAGGTCATTCCGATAACTTTTATTTCTACACAAAAATAACACTATGACAGTTCTGCTGAAAACAGCGTCAGTCTGGGTTAGTTCCATTCAAATCATGCAAGTTAGAGTCCAAAACGAGGGAAAAAGTGTTTGGAAAAGTAGATACATTGGAGACCTATCAATCCACGAGATGGAGCTGCCGTCACCTCCTGTTCATCCTCGGGATGCCAGATCTGGAGTCTGTTTGGGGCTCCAGAGAGGGGGATCTTCGTTCTTCGGCATCACCAACCCTTCTCCATCGTCAATTCCATGATGCTCCCCACTGGGAGTGAGTAATTCCTTCATAGGCTCGCTGGTCTGTGAGGAGTTGGGATGTGATTCATCATGTAATCGAGTTAGTTTTGTTAGGGCCCGATCCCTAGTGTCCACTATGTTCTTAGATTGATGTTGCTATGACTTTGCTATGCTTAATGCTTGTCACTTTGGGCCCGGGTGCCATGAACTCAGATCTGAACCATTTATGAATTCATCATTATATCCATGTTTTAGATCTGATATTGCTAGTTATAGTCACCTACTACGTGTTATGATCTGGCAACCCCGGAGTGACAATAACCGGAACCACTCCCGATGATGATCGTAGTTTGAGGAGTTCATGTATTCAATATGTGTTAATGCTTTGTTCCGGTTCTCTATTAAAAGGATGACATAATATCCCTTAGTTTCCAATATGGACCCCGCTGCCACAGGAGGGTAGGACAAAAGATGTCATGCAAGTTCTTTTAATAAAGCACGTCTGACTATTTATGGAATACATGCCTACATTATATCGCTGAACTGGAGCTAGTGCCGTATCACCCTACGTTATAACTGTCACATGATGAATATCATCCAACAAATCACCGATCCAATGCCTACGAATTAATCCTATATTGATCTTGCTAAGTTACTACTGCTGCTACACTTCCTACAAAATTACCGCTATCACTATTACTGTTACTATTGCTGTTGTCACTACTATCAAAACTATCAAACTACTTTGCTACAGATCACTTTCCTCCAGATAATTAATCTCCAGGTGTGGTTGAATTGACAACTCAACTGTTAATACCTTCAAATATTCTTTGGCTCCCCTTGTGTCGAATCTATAAATTTGTGTTGAATACTCTACCCTCAAAAACTGTTGGGATCCCCTATACTTGTAGGTTATCACATGCCCATCTATATTTTCTTCCGGGAGATCTTTGACCATAGCAATATTAGGTTCTACTTTAATTTGTTCATCTGGCTTAGGTGTTCTAATATAACTTTTATTAACCACAGTTGAAACTTTAGCATGTTCCTTTATCCTAATAGGAAAAGGGGGGTTTTCAATATAAGCAGTAGGAATAACTGGATCAACATTATAATGTATAGTTTCTTCTTTAACTGGTACTGGTTCTTTAATTTCATCTTTAATAGGTGGGTGATATTTAAACCACTTCTCTTGAGGGAGATCAACATGAGTAGCAAAAGATTCACAAAAGGAGGCTACTTTCTCAGAGTCAAGTCCATATTTAGTGCTAAACTTTGAAAAGCATCGGTATTCATAAAAGATTTAACACAATCATACTTGAGCTTAATACCTGACTCTTTACCTTCATCGAGTTCCCAATCTACAGAGTTGTGTTTAACTCTTTCCAAAACATCCCATCAGAATTCAATAGTGTTCTTCATAAAAGAACCTGCACAAGAAGTATCAAGCATGGATCGATCATTGTGAGAAAGCCGAGCATAAATATTCTGAATAATAATTTCTCTTGAGAGCTCATGATTGGGGCATGAGTATAACATTTACTTAAGCCTCCCCCAAGCTTGAGAGATACTTTCTCCTTCACGAGGCCAAAAATTATATATGTAATTCCGATCACGATGAACTAGATGCATAGGATTTTTTTTGGTGAAACTCCATTTTCAATTGGTTCCAGTTCCAAGATCCAATATCATCGCATAGCCTATACCATGCTAATGCTTTTCCCTTCAAAGATAAAGGAAAAACCTTCTTCATAACTTGATCTTCGGGTAAACCTGCAAGCTTAAACAATCCACAAATTTGTTCCACATATATCATGTGCATATCAGGATGTGCAGTTCCATCTCCTGCATAAGGATTAGCTAGCAGTTGTTCTATCATACCCGAAGGGATTTCATATTCAATATTTTCAGTAGGTGCAGCAGATTGAGGGGTAGCTAATTTTGGTTTCAGTCGAGGTGAAGATACCACGAACAAACCCCTCAAAGGATTGTTCTCCATAGTAACAAGTGATAATAAATTTCAGCACACTATATGAATGTTTCCTTACTAATTTCCACTTACCAGAAGCGCTTCACTCCCCGGCAACGGTGCTAGAAAATAGCCTTGATGACCCACAAGTATGGGGGGGTCAATTGTAGATCTTTTCGATAAGTAAGAGTGTCGAACCTAACGAGGAGCAGAAGGAAATGATAAGTGATTTTCAGTAAGGTAGTGTCTGCAAGTGCTAAAATTGTAAGTAGCAGAGTAGTTTGATAGCAAGATTATTTTGCAACAAGCAAGTAATGACAGTAGTAGAAAAAGTGCGGCAAGATAGCCCAATCCTTTTGAGTCAAAGGACAGGCCAAGACGGTCTCTTATAATAAGCAAAGCGTTCTCGAGGGTACACGGGAATTTCATCTAGTCACTTTCATCATGTTGGTTCGATTCGTGTTCACTACTTTGATAATTTGATATGTGGGTGGATCGGTGCTTAGGTGTTGTTCTTACTTGAAAAAACCTCCTACTTATGATTAACCCTCCCGCAAGCATCCGCAACTACGAGAAAAGTATTAAGAATAAATTCTAACCATAGCATTAAACTTTTGGATCCAATCGGTCCCTTACGGAATAGCGCATAAACTGGGGTTTAAGCTTCTGTCATTCTCGCAACCCACCATCTAATTAATACTCAACAATGCATTCCCTTAGGCCCAAATATGGTAAAGTGTCATGTAGTCGACATTCACATGGCACCACTAAGGGATCACAACATACATACTATCAAAATATCGAACACATATCAAATTCACATGATTACTTGCAACATGATTTCTCCCGTGACCTCAGGAACAAAGTTAACTACTCACAAGTGGTAAACATGCTTAAGATCATAGGGGTATTAAATAGCATAATGGATCTGAACATATAATCTTCCACCAAATAAACCATATACTAATGAACTACAAGATGTAATCAACACTACTAGTCACCCATAAGCACCAATCTATAGTTCCTATAACAAGATTGAACACAAGAGATGAACTAGGGTTTGAGATGAGATGGTACTGTTGAAGATGTTGATGAAGATAACCCTCCCCAAGATGGGAGAGTTGTTGGTGATGATGATGATGATGATTTCCCTCTCCAGGAGGGAAGTTCCCCCGGTGGAATCACTCTGTCGGAGAGCAAAAGTGCTCCTGCTCAAGTTCCGCCTCGAGACGGCAGCGCTCCATCCCGAAAGTCTTCTCCTTATTTTTTTTCTAGGTCAAAATGACTTATATACCAGAAGAGGGGCACCGGAGATGGGCCGGGGTGAGAACAACCCACCAGGGCACACCTGGGGGGCCTGGCGCGCCCAGATGGGTTGTGCTCACCTGGTGGGCCCCCTCTGGTGGTTATCAGCTCCAGTATTTTTCATATATTTCATAAAAAATCTCCGTGGAATTTTAGCTTGTTTGGAGTTGCGTAGAATAGGTGGCCTGACGTAGCTTTTTTAGGTCCAGATTTCCAGCTGCCGGAATTCTCCCCCTTGATGCAGTCCTGGCAAGTTATGAGAGAAAAGGCATTAGAATTACTCCAAAAAGCATTATTATGCATTATAACAACATAAATAATAGCAAGAAAACATGATGCAAAATGGACGTATCACGTTGCCGAGGCCACCCGAAATCCTAGAAGCGTCAAGGCCACCATAAACCCTAGAAGCGTTTCCTAGGCCACCCCAAACCTTGGAAGCGTTGCCAAGGCCACCCCAAACCCTAGAAGCGTTGAGTCCACCCAAATTTACCAAGTTAAAAGAGCGTTGTCCAGGCCACCCCCAAACCGTAGAAGCGTTGTCGAGGCCACCCCAAATCATGGAAGCGTTGTCGTGGCCACCCCAAACCATAGAAGCGTCGAGGTCACTAATTAATATTCCTTGTTGTGATTAGCTAGCTAAGTCCATGTTTGCCACTAATATATTAATTGACATATTGTAATATTTGCAAAAACTATGGAGCAAAGAAACGAAGAACAAGAACTGTTGTTGGGGGATATAATCTACGATGGAGGAAATGTCTTTTCGTTTCTCAACGACACCGATGGTATGGAAGGAGAGGATGATGAAGGCTCCGGTGATCGAACAACGGAGGAGGAAAGACATGATCATGATGGCTCCGGTGACCGAATGCCGGTGGAAGAAGGAGATCGTGATGACGGCTCCGGTGACCGAACGGTGGAGGGAGCTGTTGCAAAGTTCGGCAAGGTATATATATTAATTAAGCATGTGCTAGCTAGATAGTTGATGCATTAATTGATTTGGTATGTACATGTATTAACTCTTCTTTCTTCTTTTATAGCCCTCCGGATCAAGCCAAACTTCGGAAAAGAGACGAGGCCCGAAGAAAAGGTTGCACCAGGATGAAAAGTTCACGATCACAGCAATCGCGGACGATGGCCCACGGATTCAACCCAGCCAGACGAAGCTAGAATTTTCTGGTCAGTGCGGAGCTATTGTCCGGGACAGCAACCCGATCAGCATCCAGCTATGGAATAAGCCTAAGAAGGAAGACCCTCAAGTTTCTTATGTCACCAATAGACAAAAAGATGATCTTTGGACCTCACTGAAAGCAAATTTCACCCCTACCGCCAGAGGAGGATCCGAATAAGCCAGTTATAGAGCCACTGATCAAGGTGTGTGCTCTTAAGAAGATGGGAGATCTATTCAGGAGGTGGAAGAATGAGTTGAAATCAACATTTGTCGATAAAGGGGAGACTCCAGAATTCACAGGTCGATTTGAGAAGATAAGATATCACTGGCGCACATTTGTGGCTTACAAGACATCGGACAAGAGTAAGAAAATGTCAGAGATAAACAAGATAAATGTTGGAAAGAAGCAGTATCACCATCGCACGGGGTCAGGCGGCTACCTCAAAGCCCAACCGTTGTTGAACAAAGCTGAGAATGACTTGATAGCTAAAGGGGTCGAACCAGAGACATTGAACTGGCCAGAGCGTTTAAGGACTTGGTTCTTCGTGGTTGGGGGAACTTTGGATCCTGAAACAGGGGCCTGGCGTTGGATGAACGAGCAACTTGCAATACCCGTCAAGAAGCTTCAGAAGTATATCAACTTAGCGCTGGAAGGGTTGTTCATTCCCGACAGAGAGAACGATGAGCTGACTGCGGCCCTCGGGAATCCTGAGCACCCTGGACGAACACGAGGCATGCCAGGCTTCGTTTCGTGGAAGTTTGGGTTTCTCGGCGCAGGCGGTTACAAAACCCGGGAGAGGAAGAGGAAACGGGAGTTGAGCGCAGTGGAGAAGCTCCATGCAAGAGTACTAAATCTAGAGGAACAAGCTGAGAGCCAGCGAGTGTCCAACCAACCATCTCAGCAGCATAAAGCTACCCTGCCATCTCAGCGGAGAAGAAGTGTGGCTTCCACGCAGCTCGTTCAGCAGCCAGCTGACTTCACAGCTCCTAGCTACCCCGTGGATGCTATCACGGAGGCTCAACATTGTGAGCTTATGACAAATTGCATGAACCTCACCGTTAAGGCCGCTATCGGCTCTGTTTTACCTGCTGAAGCTAACCAAACTTTTCCCTGTCGTCCGATTCCACATGGCTATGCTAAAGTGACGATGGATGAAATAACAGAGGGATTCGAGGAGCTGGTGCTTGACCACCCTACAGGTGAAGGGGGGAATCATCTGATTAATGCTTTGAGGAGTACATGTCTATGGAGGAAGGAGCACATCAAGCTTCCAAACTGGACGCCTCCTCCTCCTCCGGCGAGTTAGGGCACTGCGCCTCCTCCTCATCCTCCTCCTCCGGTGAGTGACCAGGGCACTCAGCCTCCTTCTCCGCCTGCTCCGGCGCGTGAGGGCACTCCGACTCCTCCTTCGCCTCCTCCAGCGCGTCGGAGCACTTCGCCTCCTCCGGCGCGTCGGAGCACTTCGCCTCCTCCGGCGCGTCGGAGCACTCCGCCTCCTTATCCGCCTCATCAGCAACGGCGGAAGATAGACGCCACCGCTCCGGCTCCTCTGGCGTGTCGCAGCACCCTGCCTCCTAAGCAACGACGGATGAAGAGAGACGCCGCTGCTCCAGCGGGTAGCAGTACAGCCAGAGGCGGTAGGCAACTCAGATACGGTCCATATCTCAAGCATGGGGAAAAGTTAGCATATGAGAGGACCGAGAAGGAAAACACGGATATATGTGCTGCCGGAGTGAGGGAATTTTTTGCAAATAAACCTCCACCTCCAAAGGAGACGATAGATCCGTTGAAAGCGAAGCGCACTATCAATGCCCTGAAGCGACCTCCGCCGGATACCAACTATGCACGTTGTATTGAAAGGGCATATACATATGTGGTGCAGTCGGGAAGTACTTCCAGTGATAAAAGGTTAGCAGAACGAAGAAGTGGGAACAATTCCCCAGCTCGGCGAATAGGCGAACCAATCGTACCCCCCCCCCCGCTCAAGGTGTCTAGCGATATCATCGCTAATCTGCTGGTGATGGCGCCCGGTATCAATCCTGATGATTACCTGGCCGATGACGATATTTTACTGATTGAAACATTGGAGGCGGACAAATTCAAATACAAGTACGGGTAGCCTCTCATCAAAGATGGAAGTCGTCCTCTAACAATGATGATGCGAAGATTCCATGATTGGTACATGAAAATTGGTACATGAAAACCTGCAGCGAGTCTGGGAAGAATACTTTGACAATGCTAATTAAAGAGGAGCACGACCTGGTTCCAACTGGTCTGTTCTCTGTTGAATTTGACGAGTCATTCTAGTTCTACAATCAAAAGGCCCTCAACAAATCAGTCGTGACTTGCTACTGTCTGTAAGTACTCCTTATGTAATTAAGTCTCTATATATCGCTCATCTCTTTCTCATTCCATGTGTATATATAATTATCCTCACTATATTATGCAGATTGAAGATTGTCGAATGCAGAAAAGCACAAATGTTAGACATTGGGTTCATTAACCCAAATATCATACATGAATGGATGGTTCAAAAGAATGTCACAAAAACCAAGGACAAATTTCTACAATCGTTGCTCAAAAATCAAAACAAATATACAATAATCATTCCTTACAACTTATCGTGAGTGTTACTGTCTTGTGCATATTCGGTTTCCCTTATTACTCGAGGTTATAGTAATGTAATTGATGAGATATGCATGTGTGCGCAGGTACCACTTTATTCTCCTAGAGATTAAGCTTGAGCAGGGAGTAGTAACCGTCTTAGACTCGAGACGAAAAAATCCCGAGGACTATGCGGACATGACTCAAATGCTCCAGAAGTAAGTCCAATCGATCATTATCGCACCATATCGGCAACTTTGTTCATTTCCTGATATCAAGTAATTATTTTCTTTATCTGGCAGGGTTTGGAAAGAGTTCACCACAATTACTCCGGGACTGCCGAGAAAGCTGTGATTTACACACCCAAAAGTAAGTACTACTACATAGTTCCGCGCATCATTCTAGCTAGTTTCATCAATACCATTCACTACAAGAAATATGTCAACTTGTGACCACCACTATTGGTCACTAAATGGTCACAAATTTCCATTTGTGACCTTTTTGTGACCAAAAACATAAGGTCAAAAGCTGGCCGTCATAAACTGACTATAGCGACCTTCTCTGTGAGAAGGTCATAGACGTTTATGACCAAAATATGCCTACTGTCGTGTTTTGGTCACTAGCAGCCTCCCCAGGCCACGTAGGCATCCAGCGTGGCAAGCTGATGTGGCACAAGATTCAGCCCGGTCCAATTCGGTGTTTATATGGGCCTAGCCCAACAATCAGCCTTTTTAATGTATTTTTTCTTGTTAATTTTCGCTAGCTACATGGGCTTGGGCCATTAATTCGGCCTTTTTTAAGATGCAGCCTTTTACAGTCTACTTATTTTTTATTTTCGCCCTTTTTTTTTGCCACTGGCCCACCAATCAGATTGGTCCCACTTGTCATGCTTATCACAAAATTGATCCCACACATCAAAAATTTCAAAATCTGTCAAACAACCATTATAACTTGGACCGCCTTGTCTTTCCATTTGACGGGTATTCAAATCACATACACAATCATTATTTCAATCAATTCAAATAGCAAATGAAATTCGTCCAAAACAACACGGCATTAGTCTATTACAAACGTTACAGTATACTACAGCCCAGATAAGCCTACTACTGCCTACATTTACAACACATAATATGCTAGTCTTTGTTGTTATGCTTCACAGCTTCGAACTTGGATTCACACTTCACCTGTGCAAAAACAAGAATGAACATATAAGAATAAGAATGTGTATAGAACTTCAAACCGTAGCCAATGAGGGATCCAATAACTTATAAGAAAGAATTGACAGCAAATGAGATGTACATAAATAGTATGACTAACACTAACCGGTATGCGTTCATGGAGTGACTAAACTGTTCTCACTAGCTAGGATTTTTTTTAGTATACAATATACTGACATGTGCAACTCTCTAAATTGACCATAGAAATGAAAATTGTAGGTGCGCTGTAGGCCAGATCATCATATTTGAGCATTAATATTTCTGTATTACTACACAACAACTACAGCACTAGGAGTACACAGCAACTAGTAGCAGAACTAGAAGAAATAACCAAACTGAGTGTACACCAATATCATCAGGAACATGAGTATAACAAGCATCTTGCTTTACTGGGATACAGTGACACAGCAGAATTACTAGGATACAGTAACACATACACATTGTTGATTTAACACGTCCAGAAACAGTCTAGTGTGTATATTGTACTCTTCAAGGCTTGATTTAACACAATGAGGAACATTATTGATTTAAAACATGTCCCAAGAATGAACTACTCCTGCAAATATCAGAAGAGCATAAGCACACACTACATCTACTCCCCAAACAATCACTTGCCAAACTCACAAGAGCATAAGCAAAAGACCAGTGCATATTACCCAAGTTTCTTCAGTACTCGAGCATCACAAGGAAAAGGAGCAGTGCATCACTAGTGACTAAGTACAAACTAGTCAGATCTAGATGATATCAAACCGAAGCAAATCAGCCACATCAAAGAAAGGAGAAAGTGATACAGCTAAAGAAAAAGATGGATGGAGGCAAGATAGAGAAGCAGCAGCCAACCTCATACTGCTCGGTCCACAGGCTGGTCTCGGTGGCCTGCTGGTAGCGGTCGAAGATCCCCTTGATGTTGCAAGTAGCACATGAAGAAGAAGAACAAAATGAAGCTGCCTTAGAGAGGTAATCAAGCAAGCAAACAGAAGCAACAATGTAGTACAGAATGTATCACTATAGCAGGGGTGTGGTTACCTTGACGAGCCAGCTTCCACCGGGAGAGTTTTGGGGGTCACCGGTATTGAATTCCTTCAACGATCAGCTTAAATAAAGGAAAACAAGTAAGAAAAGCACATATATATTGTCCCTGGAAGGCGCATGCATACAACAGCAAGAACAACAGGAAAATTATACAAGAATAGCGCATGGAAGCGGATTAACTACATGGAACCAAAAACGGAATCATTGCAGATCAGATTACACAAGAACGGAATGTAGAAGCAGATTATATGAAAGCAAAACCAAATCATTACGGAGCACAGAATAATACATGAAAGAGAAAGAAGCAACTATACAGGCCAAAACTGGACAAACCACAAACAACAACAACACAACGGCAGAAGTAGCCATGTTTGCATCATGTTGAACAGCACAAGCAGCCATATATGCATCGCAAACAAAGAACACTTGATATCCAACATCTGAAGATATATTTTGCTTCAGGACTAACATAGAACACTCAACATCCAACAATCTATCTATCTAGAAAACAAACAAAGCATCTCAGGGTTTTAGATGCCGGAGACATGGATGGATGGTTAATACCTGATTTGTCGAGCATGGATAGCTTAGCCTCCGGACTGACATATAACCCGCCTGTCAGGACCCCGATCCTAAGTCACACAGGTCTAGCCTGTAACACACCATATCACTTTGCGGCCTCACGCACGGTATCCCCACGGGTGCCACCTTACCTGGCCCGGGACCGTTTGCGCATTTTGGCACACGTATATGATAGTGTCGCTAGCATCCATATGACAGAGAACCCGGGCCGACATGACCAGTCATAAACCAAAAGTGGCACTAAATTACAGAGACAGGCATACATGACCCAGCAACGAACGTGTCGGTCATCAACGTGTGAACCCAAGTCGTAGCAAGCTACAAGGACTTAAAGGAACAACGCGTGACATTTCCCCTAAGGGACAGACACAGGAATGAAGAAGGACACATGCCGGCCAGCCTAAGTGTTCCGGAGCAGTAGCAAGCTACCAAGGCTCAGTGGAAGCACTAGGAGACATTTCCCTGTAAGATAGGCTACCAAAGGTAAACAACTAGGTGTCGGATCCCACACATAGCAATACACATTACACGTACGCATAACATGCAAGTATGTGTTGTACAACAAGGCGTCACAACCTAACTCAACAACTCATATAGATAAAGGCCCAGAAGAGCCATCATAGCATTTATTACAATCAGAGGTCACATGACCCAACATACAGAGCATACAGGCAACGGAAGCATAACATGTCTGAGTACAGACAACTACAAAGGAAAAAGGCTGAGAAGCCTGACTATCTACAAGATCCTACCGGGGTACAGGACCGTAGCTGAGGTAACAAGCTAAACGTCGAAGTCCACGCGGAACCACTAGCGAGACTGAGGTCTCTCTGCAAAACATAAATTAAGCAAACGTGAGTACAAAGGTACTCAGCAAGACTTACATCAGATCTATCTACATATGCAACAGTATCAACAAAGGGGTGGTGGAGTTTGACTGCAGCAAGCCAGCTTTGACTCGGTGGCTATCCTAAACTACGACTGCAAGTAACTCTTTGAGGTGGCGCACACGAGTCCACATATTCACCAATCAATACACCACTATGGATCCGCTCCCGTCTCCCTACGAGAAGGCCATCCATAGCACTCACGCTTATCTTGCGCGTTTTAGAGTATCCACTTTCACTTGTCTATGAACTGTAATAGGCAACCCAGAAGTCCATTTCCGCGGACACGGCTATTCGAATAGATTATATATATAACCCTGCAGGGGTGTACTTCTTCACACATGTTTCGACCACTTAGCGTCTGCACACGACATGTGCTCGACAGACTTCAAGCGAAAGCCGACGTGGGTGTAGACCACGACCTAACCAACCACTCAAGTCTCTCGTCCAGGTTTATCGCCTATTTGGGTTCCATCCGTGGGGAGATCCGGCCGGGGTGTCGCTCACGGCCCCAAACGATGTGTACAGGGTTCCCGCGTCACCAAACGGGCGACCGGTACACCGTGCCACATACCTGTCGTGTCACAGTCCACCCCGAGGGTCAGCACTGCGCACGACATCTAGTAAACTACAAACACCAGAAACTAGTTGCAACTCCTGGACAGAGAACAAGGGCAGTCAATAAGTCGAGCGGGGTCATATTTCAGGGCCCAATGTGTGGTAGTAGCTGTTTCATGGATCAACCAACACAGAACTCAGTTCCTGAGGACGGCTGCAATGAGACAACCCACCATGCACTCCTACATGGCCTCTCATCGCTACCTTTAGCAAATCGTGTTCACACACATAGCTCACACATAGTAGGACATGTTCATCACCCTTCCAATTCATCCCCGATGAATCAGACCTGACACAACTCTAAGCAATAGGAGGCATAACCAGAAAGCATCAATGAGTAGGCACAACATGGCTCAAACAACTCCTACTCATACTAGTGGGTTTCAACTATTTACTGTGGCAATGACGGGTCATGCAGTGGAAAGGGGTTCAACTACCGCAGCAGGTAACAATTGAAGCGTTGTTGTCCTAATGCAGTAAAAGAGAGCAAGAGCGAGAGAGTGGGATTGTACCGGAATGCTCAATGGGGTTTTGCTTGCCTGGCACTTCTGAAGATAACAATGAGTCTTCATCGGTGTCATCGAACTCATCATCGGAACGTCGTCTACTGAGAGGGGACAAAACCGACAAACAGAGAAAGAACACAATCAATGCAATGCATCAATATGATGCATGATCATGACATGGCAATATGCTGTTGATTGAGCTAATGCAACTAGCAACACAATTAAATGAAGTTGGTTTGAACCAAAGGTTCAAATTCAAACTCCATATGTGATTATTTAATTGTCATTTAATTGATTTGACCTGATCAGCAGGCTTAGCTTTTTCAAACATGCATGAAAGTGCCATAAACAGATTCCTTGGATTTTTCTGATCATTTTTCATATATAAATTATTTTCATCTGAGCTACGGTTGATTTTATATGATTTTTACAAGTTTTGGCTATTTTCTGAAATAAATAAATCATTTCTGATTTATTTTAAATCACAGAAAATAGTTACTGCGTCAGCTTGACGTCAGGATGACGTCATCAGTCAATAGAGACTGGTCCAGGTCAAACCTGACGTGTGGGGTCCACACGTCAGTGGCTCTGCTAATTAACAGGGTTAATTAGCACTAACTAAATTCTAAACTAATCTTATACAGGACAGGGCCCACATGTCAGTGACTAACTAATTAACCGATTAATTGAAACTAAACTAGGTTAATTAGCAGGGTGGGCCCCACTTGTCAGCGAGTTAGTGGTTGACTAAGGGCGTGGGGCCCATACGTCAGTGACTCGGGGGGGGGTCAACCCACCGGTCAAACCAGTCAAACGCGCCGGCGGCTCGTCGCCGGCGGTGACAGACACGGTGGAGGGCTCGGAAAATGCCCTCCGGCGACCAAAACAGCAGCGGGGAGCATCTACGTGGAGCTAGTGAACTAGCGCATCCAGTAGGGCAAGCCAGAGGAGCTGGGGTGGCCGGAATCATCGGCGGCGACCTCAACGGCGGCGGCCGGAATCGGGCCTCGGAGGTTTCGGTGATACGGGGCACTGGGAGGGGAGCTAAGGGGCTCTACGGATTCCTAGGAGCGTGCTGAGCACGACGGAAGGCTCGGACGCGAGCTTTGCTAGCTCTGTCCATGGCGGCACCATGTTCGGCGGCGAGGAGCTCCGGTCACGGCGGGAACGACGCTACGGCAAGGGGCAAACGAAAAGGAGGGAGGGGAAACGCAGTGGAGCTCACGGCGAGGGCGAGGAGGTGGTCCACGAGCTCAGGGCTGTCCTTGACGCTGCGAATCGAGCGGTGGCGATCGCCGGCCGTGGCGATGAAAACGGCGATGATGGGGTGGCATCGGGGCACCTGGCGTCGCGTGCGTCGTCTTAGAGCTTCACGGAGCCGAGGCGGAGCTCATGGGCTAACTGGCCGGGCTTGGGGATGCTGGTGGCCGCGGCAACGGCGAACGGCGGCGACGGCCGTGTTCGGTGGGGGAAAACAAAAGGGGGAGAGAGCGTTCGGGGGGAGAGAGGGAGAGGGGCAGGGGTTCTGGCGTCTCCGTGGCGTCGTCCAGAGGCATCCAGGGGGGAGGAGGAGGTAGGCACGCAGGGAGGAGCTGGCGCGGCTCGGCGGCGCGCCTGGCACGCAGCTGCTTCTCCTCCTGGCAGGAGGAAGAAGACAGCGCTGCCCCTGGTGGGCCGGGCCGCTACAGCGCTGGGCCAGCTGCAGGTAAGTGGCCGCCAGTTAAGTGCTCTCTCTCTCTCTCTCTCTCTTTTTATTAGTTTATGTTTCCTATTTTCTTTCTTTGTTTTGCTTTAATAAAAATGCTAGAGCATTTTCATAATTCATGAAAACATTTGTGGGCACATATTGAATTAATTTCAATAGCCCTCAACTAGTTTTACAATTATTAGAGCATCTAAACTATTTATAGAATTTAAATGCTCCAATTCAAATACAATATGGATTAATTCAAAAATCCATAATGGTCCTAGAAATATGTGCAACATTTTTGGCAGAGGTTTTTAGTCAATCCAAAAATGATGAACTTTTCCAAAGGGCATTTGGGTTCATTGAAGAAGATTTTAATTTGACCCTAGTTAAATTCATTTATTGCTAGGGTTTGAGCATCCCCATTTCAAATTCATTTAAAATTTAAACATGATGCAACAGACAGGTGCTATCCTAATGCAAGGTGAAGCTGGGGATGTGACAACTCACCCCCACTAAACAAGAATCTCGTCCCGAGATTCAGGACGTGAGATAAGAAATCAGAGGGGACACTAACTAACACCATCTTCATGAACCAAGTGTCCTTCATAAGAATGTTGACTGTTTGCATCATGTTGATCCTAGCATCCTTGCTTCTGAGATTTTTGTCCAAGACAGTGACGAAGAAAGAAACTCTACAAAAACGATCTTCCGAAAGATCAAGCGACTCAAGATCAACTCATGGAGTGAGACATGGAAACATCTCTTGAGCTGAGACACGGAGTACACCTCCAGGGGGATGGAGTGAAGCAAATGATGAAAGTTCATTTAGTGGCAATAATTCCACACCTAAGAAGATGGTGATCGATACCACCAGACGGGGCACCTTAGAGAAGGTGACCCGTAGAGTTATTCCCTTAGGTGACAAAAAGAATTACTTTTGATATAGAGATCATTGAAGTTCCCTATACCAACCTAAGGCAAACACAATCGATCGTTTGACGGAGTCCGAAGAAATGACATTCTCGGCCAAAATGGATGATGTGAACTTCCTTGTTGAAGACGGCACAAGGAATGATTTTGTTTATCGTCGGGAATGGAGGGGACCCATGGTGAGATGGCACATTGGCGGTGCAAGCTGGGAACAAAATGCAAATGCTGGGAATGAATCTGGTAACTAGGAAGAAACCCATCAGTAGAGAGTAAATCTATTCTTTGAGAGGTTATAGCATAACCAAGAACACTGTGAGCAATCCCGGTTAGTACCGGTGATAACACCTAGTGCTTGTGCGTGCTCTCAAGAACTTGAGCATTCCCATATCCATCAAGGTTTTACCAATATCCGTGGCAAGGATTCTGGCAACACAACATACGACCATGACGAATAGTGATGGACGATGCAGATGCAAAGGAAGATAACATTTTCTTAGATTTTTCCTTAGCAAAGCCAAGAAAAAAATCCGGATGATCGACCGAGAGACATTTAGCACTCCGCTTCCAATGTTCTCCTTGATGTGTTAGCGTAAGCCATTCATAGATATGTTTGGTATCTTGAACATCAAGTAAAGGTCGGACTTCGGGAGCACAAGAATCCATAAGGAACAACTAGGAAGTAAATCCTACGAAGTTCTTATGGGGAGGTGGCCAATTTCTTCAATCAAGATACTACAACAATAGGTCTTCCGGCTAGGTGGGTTGGCCACGACATCCACTTTACCGGTAATCGAGAGACCAATATTATAGTTCTTGGGAAATGCACCAACCATCATAACTGCCTGAGATTCAGTTCTGGTTGGTGTCAGGATATTCCAGACTCGTCGAGTCTAGAAGGAAAAATGAAAGTTTACAACACAAATCGACGAGATGGCGTTGCGAGATTCTCGGGAGTGAACTACGATAGCAAGCTCCAAAACATGAGTTGGTTCTGCTACACACATGTGAACACGTTGTCCAAGACAATCATGACCACGTAGTAGTCTTACAATGAAACACTACCAAGTTCGGGTTGGGGAACCATCATCGAGGATATCGAGGTCCTTGCATAAGTCCGGATCTTAAGAAGGAACTTCTTCTCCTAGGACAATCAATCAGTGGCTTGGTGTGCTAGGAATACATATAGAGTGAAGGTTGCAAGTCTCCAAACCATAGAATTCTTCGCACGTATGCATGACTGACTTGGGATGATTCCAGAGGAACAATATTGACTTTCTCGAATTCACAGCGGCAACTTGCATCAAATGCACGTGAATTAGGGAAAGTCTCTTCTCTCATCCAACATATACCTCATGAACGGGACACGAAGGCAATGCTTACAACGTTTCCAACACTAGCTTAATGTCCTACAAAATCATGGAGAAGATAGCAGTGTTGCTGATGGGCTCAACAACAATCCATCCAGATTTCCATGGGGATGGAATTCCATAATTATGTGAACAAGTGATAGTATTGGTCTGACCAAGAGATATAACGGTGTATGCTTGAGGGATCAACCACGAGTAAGACAACGTTACGAATATCGTTGGTTCTGATTTGATTTGAGGATAGCCCACACTCAAATCAAAGTTTTGGACAAGACAATAGATCCAATAATTGATCAAAAGGATCAACCGATCAAGATATCAACTATCTTCTACACACACACACACAAAAGATATCCCTTAGAAGGAACTAGGTCGGACAAGCTTTTATCTTCCAACTCTCCAAGTTGTTGTTTAGCTTAACTAACTAGTTTAGGGTATCCAATACAGATTCTCGGAGAAGGGGTGGTTTACAAGGAACCAACTTGATCACTAATTCAACATAGCGGTCAGGGAACAACCTGGTAATACTTCCGAGAAGATATTCGGAAAATCACGAACCACCGATATGTTACTAAGCTCGAGAACAATCTTGCCTTTCAAAGCAAGACGATATGATCAAATGAGCAAGGACTTAACACAATCCTAACTCATCAATCAAGGAGCGCACCAGGGAAGTGGACTAGGTAGCACGATCAACCTTAGGGTGATGATTCAATAATCAACTCGCTAAGGATGAGGTTGTTGTCCTTTAACTACCAAGCAACGAAGTTACTAGGAGTATTAATTTCACACATCACAACTCACTTGACGGCATTCCGGTTACAATAACACGGAAACCGAGGGATGAACAGTAATGGCAAGAAGTATTACTACATCAAGAATTCATAAGAGATAATGCAATTCTCACGACATTCTTGACATAAAGATGGTAATACTCCAGGATAGAACAGTTTAGAAGCTGCATTAGCATTCTTCATCTGCGAAGTACAACTTCTTTGACCAAATCTGGGATATGGATAGGGTACTGGAGTTTGTTTCTCCTAGTCATTCCGAGATAGAATGAATTGACGGATCACAAGAGTAGTAAGGCATCGATGAACACGAGTGCACAACTACTCCTGACTTTCAATTGATAGACGAGGGTCATAATACAACTAAAAGGAGACAACTCAAGGAACTTTTAATTCCTGAGTTGTGGATGCATAGATTACATGTCGAACGAGTTCAACATATTTCTTCCGGATAACCCATGCAGAAAGTAGATTTGGCAGAGTCACAATATGAATGGAGTACTACTCAAGAGCACTCGGGTTATGATCTTTTGGTTTAGAAGAACTTCTGCCATGATGGTTCATGGTGTTTGGAAGAAGGATATACCACGGACCTCGAGGACTATCACAAGGTTACTAATAACCTAAGGAACGAGCAAATACTATGAACATGAAGTAAGTAGAGTGAAACTCGGGTTCAAGAACCCAGGAATAGAATACCTACCAACTAAATAGCATCACGGGATGCTTTCGAGAATGATGGCCAAAATCATCACACTAGGAATATGAAGCATTGCTAGATTACTGGTGATCTTCTAAGACACCTAGGGTCATAAAAATAAGTCCAACATATATGTCGAGGTAACGGAGTGCCTCAACACACCGACTAGTGTGGTTAATTTCGCCTAAAAGGATATTAAGAACAGATAGGAATGGTTTGCAAATGCATCAGACTATTTAGAAACCTGGGATAACTCGGACAGCATAACGGCTGCAAATGCTCGAAAATACTTTTGAGATCCAAGCAAAAGGGTAGCATATCCACTTAACATCATATTGTCAAGGTTCTGAGACCAACATTTGAACAAACAGAAGTAGTAGAAACTAAACTAAGGGTTGAATCCACAATTAACGTGATCCTAATAAATAGAATGAGAATCCTAGTTCTTAATCCCCGTAGAAAGAAGAAGGTGACTCAGATCAGAAGGTCATAGGGCAAAGGAGTAAAAAGAGCCTTACGTTCCCTTCCACAAACAATTCCCTTACATAACTAAAGAGTTTCTAGACACGACTTCGACCAGTTTGGCTTGCTAATCCTACAGGCAGTCAGGCTCTGATACCAAAGCTGTCAGGACCCCGATCCTAACTCACACAGGTCTAGCCTGTAACACACCATATCACTTTGCGGCCTCACGCACGGTATCCCCACGGGTGCCACCTTACCTGGCCCGGGACCGTTTGCGCATTTTGGCACACGTATATGATAGTGTCGCTAGCATCCATATGACAGAGAACCCGGGCCGACATGACCAGTCATAAACCAAAAGTGGCACTAAATTACAGAGACAGGCATACATGACCCAGCAACGAACGTGTCGGTCATCAACGTGTGAACCCAAGTCGTAGCAAGCTACAAGGACTTAAAGGAACAACGTGTGACATTTCCCCTAAGGGACAGACACAGGAACGAAGAAGGACACATGCCGGCCAGCCTAAGTGTTCCTGTCAGGGATATGACTAGCAGGTATAAACCGGCTAGTGTAAACCGGCTTAGTTATATTATACTCGGTTGTAATATTTAGTAAAGGCTACGGCCCATGAGATCTTAGGGCCCATGTGTAGAATTAAGGTTTGTAAACCGCCAAGCGATGTAACTTGAGAGATAAGGAAGAAAAGACAGAGACCGAGGCGGACACAAGTATGAGCCGGCCTCGGGACTCTGTAAACCGGACCAGGCGTCACCTCTATATAAAGGGACGACCCGGCAACAGTTCAGGACAAGCAACAATCAACCCGTCGAGACACAGGCAAGCGAATCCGCTCCCTGTAATCCGACGCCCAAGCAATACCAAACCAACTAGACGTAGGCTTTTACCTTCATCGAAGGGGCCGAACTAGTATAAACCCTCTCTGTCCTTTGTGTGCTATGAACCCCTTCAAGCTAACCCGTGCGATGGTTCCATCATCAAGTCCGCTAAACCGGACATCTGACGTGTTAATTCCACGACAGTTGGCGCCCACCGTGGGGCCTCCGCACGATGGTTTCGAGTTCTTGAAGGGCAGCTTTGAAGGGCTCAAGGGTTACGCGGTGGCCGGATGACCAAGAGTCGCCGCGGCCGGATCTACATCGATGACGCAGGTTGGGGACCGGAAGCCGATTCAATCGAATACGGGTACCGGGTTCCTTTCGGTGGCATCCAAGTCTTCATTGGCAATACGGGTTCCTTTCAGCCCGCTATGAAGCACGTGTTCGTTGGAGCAATCCACGGAGTTCGAGCCGAGGACGGATCGGAATCCGATGGTGCAACAGTTGTCTACTCAGACGACGAATCTTCATCCGGAGAAACTGAATCTCTGTATCAGTTGCAGGAAGGACGGTCTGAGGGCGAGTCCGATGGAAACAGTATTCCGGGCCCCTTTGGCCCGCCAAACCGGGTGGCTGTCTTTATGGCCGGTTCACAGCCCCCGGTGAACGGGACGACAGCTGAAGCTGGCGTAGGGGGGAGCGGCACGACCCTCTCACTTACTGATGTTCTATCCACCTTGATGGATGAATTCACAGCTAAAGCGGTGGAAACAGTAGCTCTGGCAGACAAGGCGCATCATGATGCAGAGCTCCTTCAGTTGAAAGGCCGGATTGATCAGTTAAAAGAAGATCTGAAGTTAGAGAGAGAGATGATAGCAGCGAGACAGACGGAGCTGGATGATCAGGCTTTCTACCTAAGGATGGAGCAAGCTTCTATGGAAGGAGTAAGGGGACGAAAGTACCAGTCTCGTCTGCCGCCGGTTTATGAGGCAACAAATCTATTCAGGACACCTGGGGCTGGGACTAGTAATAATCCGGTTCCAAGCCGAAGGGCACCTCCTGCCAGGGAAGAGCCGGTTCAGCAGCCCGCCGCAGAGCGTGATCGTCGGATTACATCGGCACCTTATGTTCCCGCCCCTCCAGGTCATTACTCAAACCCTTTGGATAACATCGCTGCAGCTGCTGCACGTTTGGCCGCTTTACCTGTGGAGGAGACATCCCCGGTGGCAATGGAGGCGCGCAGGGTCAAGGAGCTGCTTAATACGGCGTTGATACAGCAGCAAGCGTATTCTCATAGCAGGGAAAGGCTACATTCAACACTGCGTCCCGGCCGAAGTTATACTAGGCATTGGGAGGAGCCAGAAGTTTCTAGCAGTGAACGCAGGAGGCATCAGCGCAGGCAGGATAATCCGGCGGGTGCAGCGGCACCAGCTCCAGATATAAACCGGGTTAGATCAGGAGCCCGGGAAGAGGTTCGTCAAACAACGCCGGTTCACACCGCT
This sequence comes from Secale cereale, assembly GCA_902687465.1. NCBI lineage: Eukaryota > Viridiplantae > Streptophyta > Magnoliopsida > Poales > Poaceae > Secale > Secale cereale. The sequence goes on from LR738712.1 coordinate 673,590,873, forward strand.
ACAGCGGAAACAGGGATTACGACGAGTTCTTTCGGGGTGCAGTGTCTTATCCCCGCTTTACGGGGTGTCAAGCTGCCTAAAGATTTCAAGGGGCCCCGCAAGGTACCTAATTACACAGCAGATTTAGCTCCAGAAGCTTGGGTGGAAAGTTATGAGATGGCCATGGAGATGCTGGATGTGGATGAATCGGCTTGTGCTAAGTATTTTACTATGATGCTCGAAGGTACGGCCCGGACCTGGCTGAAAGCTCTACCCCCGAACTCTATTGGATCATGGGGGGAACTACGCAGCCAGTTTATCAAAAACTTCAAAGATACATGGAAACAGCCGATGTCAGTGGTGGATCTAGCAGCTTGTGTGCAAGGAGAGCAGGAGTCTACAGCAGCTTGGGTACGGAGAGTAGCAGAGATTTTACACTCTTCGAATAGTATCAATCCTAGTACGGCGATAGTGACTTTGGAGAACAATTGCCGGTTTGAATCTTTAAAATTAAAGCTCGGACGGCTTAAAAGGGATTGCAATGATATGGGAACTCTCATGAGTGCTCTGGTGAAATATGGAGACTCTGATAATACCAAGTATCCAGAAGCAGAAGGAGACAAGACTGGGAAGGTTAGCAAGTCTGGTAAACCGGCGCAGATTAATCCGGCTACCACAAGTTTTTTGGGCAAACGGAAGGCAGAGGGTGGTTCTGACTTCGTGGCTAGCACTCAAGTTCAAGGGGATTTTCAGCACAGCCTGGGAGATCCGCCTTCACAAACCGGCGGAGGAAAACTTAGCTGGGATCAAGAGTTAGATCAGCCTTGTCCGAAGCATGGCGTAAGGGGGCGACCGGCAAAGCATACCATGAGGGAGTGCATACCCCTTATGAAGGCAGTGGCGGGCCGTTTCAATCCTCATAATCGGCCTCCAAATGGCGGCTCAGGTCCTGGATTTTATGGTCCGGGTCATCAGGGGAACAACTCCGGATCAGGATATAGGGGCAATAGCAATGGTTATCAAAACCGGGCAGGTAATCAGAATAATCAAGGGAATTATAATGGCCAGGGCAATCAGTCGCATCATCAAGGTGGTTACAATAATCAGAGTAATCAGCAGCAGAGCCAAGGGAATTATAATAGTCAGGGAAATCAGCAGCAACAGCGTCAGCAACAGCAGCCGCAATCTGGATATCAGAGTAATCCGAAGGAATTGAACAGTGGGCAATATCATGTCTTTACTACAAGTTTGTGTAAGAGGGATCAGCAGGTTTTGAAACGGGCCATTAACGCAGTTGAACCGGCGACGCCGCAATTTCTGCGCTGGTCCGAGCAGCCCATTGTGTGGAGCAGAGAAGACCACCCGATGCGGGTGGATAATCCGGGCCATTTAGCCCTGGTGGTGGCACCTCAGGTGGGGGGTTACAAATTCACTAAGGTTCTCATGGACGGTGGTAGCAGTATCAATATCTTGTACTATGAGACTTTCCGTCGTATGGGTCTGACAGATAAGAAGTTAAGGCAATCAAATACAGTTTTTCATGGAGTGGTCCCAGGTAAGTCAGCTTATCCGGTTGGAAAGATTGACTTAGAAGTTACCTTTGGGAACGAGTATGATTCCAGGTCAGAGATGATAACTTTCGAAGTCGTCAAAATCAAAAGCCCGTATCACGCTCTGTTTGGAAGGACGGTTTATGCTAAGTTTATGGCTAGGCCATGTTATGTTTATTTGCAGCTTAAAATGCCGGGTCATAAGGGCACGATCACGGTTCATGGAAGTCGCAAGATAGCAGTGGAATGTGAAGAGGGAGATGCAGCTTATGCGGAAGCAGTATGTGCCACGGAGGAGTTGAAATTTTATAAAGATAATGTTGATCCGGCAGATATGACTCCATTGAAGAAGCCAACTACCGAGCATGATCCGGCGTTGAAGTTTAAATCGGCGGAGGAGACCAAGCAAGTTGATTTTGTGCCTGGAGATTAGTCCAAGCAGTTCACCATCAGCGCTAACCTTGATCCCAAATAGGAAAGCGCGCTCATCGAGTTCATCCGTGAGAACCGGGATATCTTTGCATGGAAACCTTCTGACATGCCAGGTGTACCGAGGGAACTCGCTGAGCACAGTCTTAATATTGATCCGAAGTTTAAACCGGTCAAGCAGTATCTACGCCGCTTCAATGAGGAGAGGTGCAAGGCTATAGGAGAAGAAGTGGCCAGAATTTTGGCCGCAGGTTTCATAGTAGAAGTTTTCCATCCGGAGTGGTTGGCTAATCCAGTGCTGGTGTTGAAGAAGAATGGGAAGTAGAGGATGTGTGTGGACTACACAGACCTCAATAAAGCTTGCCCAACTGATCCTTTTGCTCTTCCTCGCATCGATCAGATCATTGACGCCACAGCAGGGTGTGAGCGGCTAAGTTTTTTGGATGCATATTCAGGGTATCACCAGATCAAGATGGCAGTGGAAGACCAAGAGAAGATAGCTTTCATAACTCCTTTTGGTGCCTTTTGCTATGTGTCTATGCCTTTTGGACTTAAATGTGCACAAGCAACTTATCAGCGTTGCATTCAGAATTGTCTAAAAGGGCAGATAGGGAGGAATGTTCATGCCTACGTGGATGACATTGTGGTAAAATCGAGGAAGGAAGGAACAATGATAGAGGATCTTAAGGAAACTTTTGATAATCTTCGAGCTTATAAGATGATGCTTAATCCGGAAAAGTGTGCTTTTGGTGTTCCGGCAGGTAAGCTACTGGGATTCTTGGTCTCAAATAGAGGAATAGAAGCTAATCCAGAGAAAATCAAGGCCATCACATCTTTGACTAAACCGGTTTGCATCAACGATGTTCAACGCATAGCTGGCCGGATCACAGCATTAAGCCGGTTCATCAGCCGTTTGGGAGAGAAGGCGATCCCACTTTACCAGATGTTGAGGAAGACAGATCGGTTTATATGGAGTGATGAGGCAAACGCAGCGTTTGAGGATCTGAAACGACAACTGACAAAACCACCGGTTTTAGCTGCTCCTATTACAAGGAGCCGTTGCTGTTATACGTCGCTGCTAATACACGGGCAGTTAGCGTCGCAATCGTGGTTGAGCGCAAGGAAGCAGGGAAGGAGTACCCGGTTCAGCGCCCGGTTTATTACGTGAGTGAAGTACTCATTGAGTCCAAGCAGAGATATCCTCATTGGCAGAAGTTGGTATATGGTGTGTTCATGGCAAACCGGAAGTTGAAGCACTATTTCCAAGGACATCCAATAACTGTGGTTAGTTCAGCACCGTTGGGGGATATAATCCAGAACAGGGAAGCTACGGGCAGAGTAGCGAAGTGGGCTATTGAGCTCAGCCCACATGAGTTGAAATATGTACCACGCACTGCTATAAAATCTTAGGCATTGGTAGATTTCATCAATGATTGGACAGAGTTGCAGACTCCTGAGGAGAAGCCGGATCTTACTTACTGGACGATTCACTTTGACGGTTCAAAACAGTTGGAGGGCTCGGGGGCTGGAGTTGTCTTAACTTCCCCCAGAGGTGATAAATTTTGTTATGTCCTCTGCTTATTGTTTCCTTGTACTAATAATGCAGCGGAATATGAAGCACTACTTCATGGTTTGCGGCTAGCAAAGGAAATGAACTTGAGCCGGGTTAAGTGCTTGGGCGACTCAGATCTGGTGGCACAGCAAGTTTCTGGCAAGTGGGATTCAAGAGATCCCCTCATGGCGGCTTATAGACGAGAGGTTGAAGCAGTTGCAGGATACTTCAAAGGATATCAGGTGGATCATATAGACCGGCGGAGGAACGAAGCGGCTGACGCTCTAAGCCGGCTGGGGTCTCAACGTAAACCGGTGCCACCAAACACCTTTTTGGATGAATTGCACCGTCCTTCGGTTCAGATACCGTCGGAGGAAGACCTAGCTGTTCCGGACCCAGAGGCACAGTTAGTGGCAGCGCTCCATGTTATTCCAGATGGGACGTTGCCCTATTTGGCATACCTGAGCCGAGGAGAATTACCGGACGATGAAGAAGAAGCACGACAGATAATCCGGCGTTCTAAGTCCATGACGATTGCAAACGGAGAGCTTCACCATCACAGTACTTCTGGAGTGTTTTAGCGGTGTGTATCAACTGAGGAAGGTTGTGAGATCCTTCGCGAGATTCATGAAGGGGATTGTGGTCATCATGCCGGTTCAAAATCATTGGTGGCTAAAGCATTCCGACATGGTTTCTATTGGTTAACTGCTCATGCAGATGCGGCAGATCTGGTCCGGAAGTGTGACGCTTGTCAGAAATTTTCAAGGCGTGCTCTGGTTCCGGCACAGGAGCTCCGGATGATACCAATAACTTGGCCGTTTGCGACTTGGGGGCTTGATATGGTTGGACCTTTCAAGCGATCCCAAGATCAGAAAACTCATCTACTGGTAGCAGTAGACAAGTTTACAAAGTGGGTTGAAGCGGAGCCTATAAGCAAGTATGATGCGGCAACGGCAGTCAAATTCATCAAAAAAGTAATTTTCCGGTTTGGCTTTCCACACAGCATCATCACAGACAATGGCACCAATTTATCTCAGGGTGAGATGGAAGAGTTCTGTCAACGAGAGCATATTCGTTTGGACGTGTCTTCTGTGGCTCACCCCCAATCCAATGGTCAGGCTGAAAGGGCAAATCAGGAGATTTTGCAAGGTATCAAACCCCGGCTTATGACACCTTTGCAGAGAACCCCAGGATGTTGGGTTGAGGAATTGACATCTGTTCTTTAGAGTATCAACACTACACCAAACCGGTCTACAGGTTACACACCTTTCTTCATGGTTTATGGTGCTGAAGCAGTTCTTCCGAGCGATATACGTCATGATTCACCAAGGGTGACAGCTTATGTTGAAGCAATCAACGAGAGATCAAGACAGGACAGTTTAGACCGGCTGGATGAAGAGCGTGATATAGCTGCAGCACGATCTGCGATTTATCAACAAGACTTACGCAGATATCATAGCCGCCGGATCAGAACAAGGACGTTCCAGGAGGGTGACTTGGTACTCCGGCTCATCCAAGATCAAACAGATATGCATAAGCTATCCCCGCCTTGGGAAGGGCCCTTTGTGATCAGCAAGAATCTACACAACGGTTCATATTACCTGGTGGACGTTCGAGAACGCAAGGACTCACGGACATCAGAAGAGGAGACGAAGAGGCCGTGGAACATCGCCCATTTACGGCCATACTATACTTAAGCTACGTGCTCCAATGTATCCTATGTATATATTATGAGTAATGAATAAACCGGCACCCTCGGTAAACCGGGGGCTTAGCCCTTTTTCCATATACAAAAAATCTTGTGAGGACAACCGTACAAGTTTTTTATCAGATATTATATTTCAATATATTGGCCGGTTTAGAAATTTTTTGCAGAGTATGCAAAGGAGCAATAAAACTCTCTAAAAAACATGAGATCATATCCGGTTCGAAGAGAGGAGGCTTCACAATTTACCTACCGGTTCAGGAGGAACCCTGGAGACCCTCTGAAAAGTTGGATAATTCCACGTTCAGTGATTGGTTTAAATTTACCCACCGGTTCAGGAGGAACCCTGGAGACCCTCTGAAAAGTTGGATAATTCCACGTTCAGTGATTGGTTTAAATTACCCACCGGTTCAGGAGGAACCATGGAGGCCCTCTGGGAATGGTAACGCCCATGTCCCAGTGATTGGCTCAATTTTTATGTACGATTCTATCGGCCCTCTGAAAAGAATGGTTCGCCCATGTTCAGTGATTGGCTAGGCCCCTTGGGAAGAGATGGACAAACCACGTCCCATTGATTGGCTCAGTTTTTTTTTGCGGTTCTATCGGTCCTCTGAAAAGAATGGTTTCGCCCACGTTCAGTGATTGGCTAGGCCCCCTGGGAAGAGATGGACAAACCACGTCCCATTGATTGGCTGAACCTTGCTTTGAGCCTGGCAGCTCTTAAAAAGCCTCGACTACATGGTCTTATTTGCAAAATTTGCATCTTTTTGCGTTTGTGTTTTATAACCCTTTAAACCGGAGTGGAGCAGCTACAGAAGATGACCACATATCTATAAAGTGGAAAGTCTGGGTCATGAATACCAGCGTGAGTAACCCGGTGTTCATTAAAACCCGGATCGTATATAAGGCAACAAGCTACAAATTTCTGCATAGTCTCGGAGAACAAGATGAACCGGAATTCATCATCAAGGTAAACCGGAGTTTTCCGGGTTTCTAATTGGATCAATGAAGGTCTTCATCAAGCGACTTTAAAGTCCTACCGGATTAAGAATATTGAGCGTATATAATCTCAGGTATAAAGTTATTTCTGGTATAAAGATATACTTATTTGGCATTTCGGGGAACAATGTAATCCGTCCAGCGGTAAACCGCTAGGAAACATTTTCAGTATTATTTCTGCAGGAGCAGAGGATATGCAAGAAAAGCAAACATCGGACAACATTTAGATTGGCAAATATTTTATATAAGGCAGAATATCCGGATTAAAGCAGATCAAGTTTCAGCTATCCTATTACAAGGCATAGCAAGCCTGACGGATTAACAAGATTGTTTTGCAAAACAGAGACTGAGGTTACAACAATAAAATTTTGAATTATGCTCCTCCTTGCTGAGACGGCTGGCCATCACCTTGATCCGGAATATCTTCATCTTCCTGAAGCGGTTGGAAGTCCGGCGCACGCCAGTCAATCTTCGTCAAAGCCCAGAAATACATCTCGTCGTTGATAAGTTCAGAAGGTTCAATGTCAGGAGCGAAGGTATGAGGACGAACCGGCGGGATTAAGTTGACGGAGTCATAGACCGGTCGCTCCACCCGTTCGTTTTGCAAGTTGTATCCCGGATGATATCTGGACAAGTCAGATTCAGCTGCAAGCTTGCTGGCGAGAGGACGCATCTCCTTCCTCAAGGCATAGAGATCCTTTGCGGTAAAGGCTGAGCCGTCATCTTTTGTATCAGGAAATCCGGTTAAAGCTTCCTCCGGATCAAGATCCGGAACCCAGGCCTTAGCCCTGGTAAGGGCCAGAAGAGCACCACCTCGGGCAGCAGATTTTTTGACTTCTTCCAGACGAACCGGCAAGACAGATAATTTCTTCAATGTGTCCTGGATAGTCGTGGGAGCCGGTTTACCGAAAGAAGTGGCATTGATGATCCTCTGAGCACCGAAATACAGTTGCTCGACCAAGGTGTAACACGCCTTAAGTTTCTTTCGTAGGTCATCCCCAAGATGGGAGACACGGCGCCATGTATATAGATATAATGGTTAAACCGACACAGTTAGAAGATTACAGAGATACAACAGGAGTTTAGATTATACTTACCAAAGATTGCAGTGGTCATCATCTCAATCTGCTGCTTTAAACCGGTCAACTCTTCTGTCACCGGATTAAGCGCCCCTTCAGCATCTTGAATCCTTTTCTCCACATCTTTCTTTTGAACCTCAAAAGTGGTCCGCTCTTCTTCAAAGTATTTCTTCAGATCTTCAGCAGTCTTTAAACTTACTTGAAGATCTTTCTTAGTCTTTGAAGCGGCAGATTCTGTCTCAGCAAGACGGCTCCGGAGTTCATTAATTTCATCAGCGTTCCGGTTTAACTCAGCCTGCAAGCACAATCAAAAGATAAGAAGCGAAAAACAGGCAAGTCTCAAGCATACAAACAAGTTGTCTACTTAACACTTGGGGGCTAATGGCAGGTGAAGCAATAAACAACAGCAATTCAAAGTTACAAGTCTCAAGCACACAAACAAGTTGTCTACTTGACACTTGGGGGCTAATGGATGGTTGAAGTATCATCACAAATTTTTACAAGTATCGAATACATAAACAAGTTATCTACTTGATACTTGGGGGCTAATGTAAAGATCAGTTGTTCAAACTACAAAGTTCCGGTTCACCTTCATCGTACAGCTAAACCGGAACTTGGGGGCTGTTATGGGATAGAAGCATATCAAAAGTACAAAGTGAGAAGAAAAGGATTACCTCATATTTCTCCCTCATTAAGTTAACCAAACTTGCTTCATAATCTCGGCTGCTGTGAAGCCGGTTTAGATACCCAGAATAAATTTCTTGGGCGCTCATATTGGCAAGATTGGATACTTCAGTACTCCATTTGCCCTTCTCTTTATATAACTTCTCCGTTTTAGCCGTATGCTTGGCTAAAACGGTGGGCTCAGCTGGAGCAACGAAGGCAGTCCCAGTCACCACAACATCTGGAGAGGCAGGTGCAGTTGGGGGAGTCGCAGTGTGAGCCGGATTGGGAGACGCCGGATTAATCTGAGGAGAATTGACCCGGGCCGGACTTGGCGGATTATGGGCATCCTCAGCAGTAGGATTCTCAGGGACGGAGACATGATCTGTAGGCACAGGATCTTCAAGAGGAGTTATGGGCTCGTGTTCTGGAGGAACGGTTGTTGCCGGATCATCGGCCGGATCATCTGCAGTGGTCTCAGCAGGAGGTTTATTTCCCTTGGGTTTCTTGCTAGGTTTTGGTTTACTGAAAAAAGTATGCAAAATAAGTTAACATTATAAAGCAGAAAGGAATCATAAACCGGAAAAGTTAAAAAGTTACCCTGGGACAGTTTTCAAGGGAGGAAGCTGCGTGGCAGTTGATTCACCAGAAGAAGAAAGCGGAGTTTCCTGGTAATCAGGATCAGACGGTTTAAGAGGTTTTCGGATAAGCCCGGCCTTGGGATGAAGAAGAGTCGGAGAAAGTATCACCTCAGCACGGCGTTTTCGAGCCGGAGTTAAAGAAATCCCGGATGATTCCACGGCCAGGCCACTATGGCGAGTGGTCCGGCGAAGAGCTTCATGCTGTTGTTTCTTCAAAATTAAATTAGGATCCAACTGAGCATAAGGATGAGAAAATTGGTATTTCCGGACGGTCCGACGACTTTTTTGTGGAAGAGGTTCTGAATCAGAGGAGAGAATGGTTACCTCAACTTCGGCCGGATTATCACCTTCAGCCAACTCCTGTGGAAAGGTTATCATTACATACAGATATAAGTTTAAGAAAGCAAAATTCAAACCGGATTAATTCATACCTCGGAATCCGGATCATCGTCTTCAGCGGGAGAACTGGCGTCAACAGCTGCTTTTCTTTTCTTATTGGCAAAGGTTTTTCGACGTACTTGTTTGCCGGTTTTCTCCTCAGGCTTTCTCTTCCAGAAAGGATCATCAGACTATTCAAAGGAAAGAAATACAATTGAAAAGACGGTTTAAAGAAATGGGTTACAAATACAGGGCGAAATAAAACTTACAGCAGGCAGTTTGTTCTTTTCATAATACGGAGCTAGCCCGCCTTTGCTGCAGTCTGCTAAAGTGACGTTGAGCATCTTTTTAGCCGACTCAATAACCTCCGATTCAGATAATTTGTCCTTGGTAAACCGTTGAGGATCATCCGGTTTACCAGAGTACTAGCACATCAGTTGGGATCGCTGGCTTAAAGGAAGGATGCTCCAAGACAACCAGCAGTGCATAAAATCAGTTCCGGTCAAACCATTAGCTATGAAAGCTTTCAACCTGGAGAGCTGTGATGAAAACCGGGTCCGCTCGACCGAGCTGAGCCGTTGTGGAAGAGGATGATCTTCCGGAATACGAGTTTCACGATAACCCGGCAAGGGGTTCTCCCCTTCAGGAGAAGTATCAACGCAATAAAACCATGACTTGTTCCAATCCTTTGGATGTGTGTGTAAAGCGGCGTGAGGAAAAACAACGTCTCTCCTCTTCTGGATACTAACGCCTCCGAGCTCCTGATGCGGTCCACTGGTGAACTCAGTACGCCGGTTCAGGTGAAAAAAGTCCCGAAACAGATCGACAGACGGTTCTTCTTGCAGATATACCTCCGAAAACACTTGGAAGTCACAGATATTTGAAACAGAGTTGGGTCCAATGTCCTGAGGGTGGAGTTGGAAGGCAGCAAGAACATCCCGGAAAAACTTTGAACCGGGGGGAGAGAAGCCTCGAGATATGTGATCAAAGAACACAATGACCTCCCCGGACCTGGGAGTAGGAGGACATTCATTCCCCGGGGCCCGCCACTTCAAAACAGACTGAGGGCCTAACGTACCAATTTCAGAAATTTTGACCAAGTCTTCCTCAGTAATGATAGAAGGGACCCAATCGCAGGAGACATACTGTTTGGCCATTGCAAAGAAAGGACAAGTACTGGAAAAGATAAAGTGCAGAAAACGGATTATGCGGGTACAGCAGTATAAACCGGAAATTTATGAAAGTTACGCAACGGTTTGAACTGAGGACTAATGGCATGGTTAAACCGGAAATTACAGCGAGCTACGTCATTTACGGTTCACGACAGTAAAAGAGGAACAGCTAAACCGCCGCGTTCAATTTCAAAAGTATTGCAAGAGCGTGTCATACAGCTTAAACTGGAGTATATTTAATGGATCTACAAAGGAGAAGAAACAGTTTCCTTGTAAACAGCTAAAGTGGAACATATCTGGGCGTGCGAGGAAAAGAAAAATAAAGTGCAAGAAAAATACGAGAAGAAACGTCAGGGATCTTATGCGAAGCAGATGAATCTATAGGATTAAGTATAAGTGGCGAGATCTAAAGTTAATATTAGTGGAAGATCTGTTAACTGGGCCTAAAAATCTTCTACGAGGAACAAGACGAAGCTTTCGTTGGAAGCCCTAATGGCGAAAGAACAAGGGAGGAATACTAGCAGATACAGATCGGTAATGAGGAAGAAAGGATGTACCTGAGCAATGGAGGACAGCGGCGGAGTTTCTCTGGTCGAATCAGGTTGATGCAGCGGCCAGGGAGATTTTGACTCGGCGAGACGACGGCGGCGCTTCAAGCTCGGGCGTCAATGGAGTTTTTGAGGCTCGGGCGGCGGACGAAGGAAGAAGAGGTGAGAAGAAGGAAGAATGAAGGGGGACGGTGATATTTATAAGCGAAGGGACAGATGCGAAGCGACAGGTGCGAGATTCGAGGGGGTAAAGATCGGATAAAGATCCTTTTTGACGCCTCGATTTTCGGATAACCATTAAACAAAGCTACGGTACAGCTCACAGCGTTAAATGCGGAGATGATGTCACGGTCAGATCTAGTGAATCTCGAAGATGACGTCAGAGCCGGTTTACAAGAGTGTGAAGACAGAAGAAAATTATACAAGACAAGGAAGACTGATATGAACAAGTTCAAATCATTCTGGGGCCTAATGTCAGGGATATGACTAGCAGGTATAAACCGGCTAGTGTAAACCGGCTTAGTTATATTATACTCGGTTGTAATATTTCGTAAAGGCTACGGCCCATGAGATCTTAGGGCCCATGTGTAGAATTAAGGTTTGTAAACCGCCAAGCGATGTAACTTGAGAGATAAGGAAGAAAAGACAGAGACCGAGGCGGACACAAGTATGAGCCGGCCTCGGGACTCTGTAAACTGGACCAGGCGTCACCTCTATATAAAGGGATGACCCGGCAACGGTTTAGGACAAGCAACAATCAACCTGTCGAGACACAGGCAAGTGAATCCGCTCCCTGTAATCCGATGCCCAAGCAATACCAAACCAACTAGACGTAGGCTTTTACCTTCATCGAAGGGGCCGAACTAGTATAAACCCTCCGTGTCCTTTGTGTGCTATGAACCCCTTCAAGCTAACCCGTGCGATGGTTCCATCATCAAGTCCGCTAAACCGGACATCTGACGTGTTAATTCCACGACAGTTCCGGAGCAGTAGCAAGCTACCAAGGCTCAGTGGAAGCACTAGGAGACATTTCCCTGTAAGATAGGCTACCAAAGGTAAACAACTAGGTGTCGGATCCCACACATAGCAATACACATTACACATATGCATAACATGCAAGTATGTGCTGTACAACAAGGCATCACAACATAACTCAACAACTCATATAGATAAAGGCCCAGAAGAGCCATCATAGCATTTATTACAATCAGAGGTCACATGACCCAACATACAGAGCATACAGGCAACGGAAGCATAACATGTCTGAGTACAGACAACTACAAATGAAAAAGGCTGAGAAGCCTGACTATCTACAAGATCCTACCGGGGTACAGGACCGTAGCTGAGGTAACAAGCTAAACGTCGAAGTCCACGCGGAACCACTAGCGAGACTGAGGTCTCTCTGCAAAACATAAATTAAGCAAACGTGAGTACAAAGGTACTCAGCAAGACTTACATCAGATCTATCTACATATGCAACAGTATCAACAAAGGGGTGGTGGAGTTTGACTGCAGCAAGCCAGCTTTGACTCGGTGGCTATCCTAAACTACGACTGCAAGTAACTCTTTGAGGTGGCGCACACGAGTCCACATATTCACCAATCAATACACCACTATGGATCCGCTCCCGTCTCCCTACGAGAAGGCCATCCATAGCACTCACGCTTATCTTGCGCGTTTTAGAGTATCCACTTTCACTTGTCTATGAACTGTAATAGGCAACCCAGAAGTCCATTTCCGCGGACACGGCTATTCGAATAGATTATATATATAACCCTGCAGGGGTGTACTTCTTCACACATGTTTCGACCACTTAGCGTCTGCACACGACATGTGCTCGGCAGACTTCAAGCAAAAGCCGACGTGGGTGTAGACCACGACCTAACCAACCACTCAAGTCTCTCGTCCAGGTTTATCGCCTATTTGGGTTCCATCCGTGGGGAGATCCGGCCGGGGTGTCGCTCACGGCCCCAAACGATGTGTACAGGGTTCCCGCGTCACCAAACGGGCGACCGGTACACTGTGCCACATACCTGTCGTGTCACAGTCCACCCCGAGGGTCAGCACTGCGCACGACCTCCAGTAAACTACAAACACCAGAAACTAGTTGCAACTCCTGGACAGAGAACAAGGGCAGTCAATAAGTCGAGCGGGGTCATATTTCAGGGCCCAATGTGTGGTAGTAGCTGTTTCATGGATCAACCAACACAGAACTCAGTTCCTGAGGACGGCTGCAATGAGACAACCCACCATGCACTCCTACATGGCCTCTCATCGCTACCTTTACCAAATCGTGTTCACACACTTAGCTCACACACAGTAGGACATGTTCATCACCCTTCCAATTCATCCCCGATGAATCAGACCTAACACAACTCTAAGCAATAGCAGGCATAACCAGAAAGCATCAATGAGTAGGCACAACATGGCTCAAACAACTCCTACTCATACTAGTGGGTTTCAACTATTTACTGTGGCAATGACGGGTCATGCAGTGGAAAGGGGTTCAACTACCGCAGCAGGTAACAATTGAAGCGTTGTTGTCCTAATGCAGTAAAAGAGAGCAAGAGCGAGAGAGTGGGATTGTATAGGAATGCTCAATGGGGTTTTGCTTGCCTGGCACTTCTGAAGATAACAATGAGTCTTCATCGGTGTCATCGAACTCATCGTCGGAACGTCGTCTACTGAGAGGGGACAAAACCGACAAACAGAGAAAGAACACAATATTTGCAATGCAACAATATGATGCATGATCATGACATGGCAATATGCTGTTGATTGAGCTAATGCAACTAGCAACACAATTAAATGAAGTTGGTTTGAACCAAAGGTTCAAATTCAAACTCCATATGTGATTATTTAATTGTCATTTAATTGATTTGACCTGATCAGCAGGCTTAGCTTGTTCAAACATGCATGAAAGTGCCATAAACAGATTCCTTGGATTTTTCTGATCATTTTTCATATATAAATTATTTTCATCTGAGCTACGGTTGATTTTATATGATTTTTACAACTTTTGGCTATTTTTTGAAATAAATAAATCATTTCTGATTTAATTTAAATCACAGAAAATAGTTACTGCGTCAGCTTGACGTCAGGATGACGTCATCAGTCAACAGAGACTGGTCCAGGTCAAACATGACGTGTGGGGTCCACACGTCAGTGGCTCTGCTAATTAACAGGGTTAATTAGCACTAACTAAATTCTAAACTAATCTTATACAGGACAGGGCCCACACGTCAGTGACTAACTAATTAAAAGATTAATTGAAACTAAACTAGGTTAATTAGCAGGGTGGGCCCCACTTGTCAGCGAGTTAGTGGTTGACTAAGGGCGTGGGGCCCATACGTCAGTGACTCGGGGGGGTCAACCCACCGGTCAAACCAGTCAAACGCGCCGGCGGCTCGTCGCCGGCGGTGACAGACACGGTGGAGGGCTCGGAAAATGCCCTCCGGCGACCAAAACAGCAGCGGGGAGCATCTACGTGGAGCTAGTGAACTCGCGCATCCAGTAGGGCAAGCCAGAGGAGCTGGGGTGGCCGGAATCATCGGCGGCGACCTCAACGGCGGTGGCCGGAATCGGGCCTCGGTGGTTTCGGTGATACGGGGCACTGGGAGGGGAGCTAAGGGGCTCTACGGACTCCTAGGAGCGTGCTGAGCACGACGGAAGGCTCGGACGCGAGCTTTGCTAGCTCTGTCCACGGCGGCACCATGTTCGGCGGCGAGGAGCTCCGGTCACGGCGGGAACGACGCTACGGCAAGGGGCAAACGAAAAGGAGGGAGGGGAAACGCAGTGGAGCTCACGGCGAGGGCGAGGAGGTGGTCCACGAGCTCAGGGCCGTCCTTGACGCTGCGAATCGAGCGGCGGCGATCGCCGGCCAAGGCGATGAAAACGGCGATGATGGGGTGGCATCGGGGCACCTGGCGTCGCGTGCGTCGTCTTAGAGCTTCACGGAGCCGAGGCAGAGCTCATGGGCTAACTGGCCGGGCGTGGGGATGCTGGTGGCCGCGGGAACGGCGAACGGCGGCGACGGCCGTGTTCGGTGGGGGAAAACAAAAGGGGGGGGAGAGCGTTCGGGGGGAGAGAGGGAGAGGGGCAGTGGTTCTGGCGTCTCCGTGGCGTCGTCCAGAGGCATCCAGGGGGGAGGAGGAGGCAGGCACGCAGGGAGGAGCTGGCGCGGCTCGGCGGCGCGCCTGGCACGCAGCTGCTTCTCCTCCTGGCAGGAGGAAGAAGACAGCGCTGCCCCTGGTGGGCCGGGCCGCTACAGCGCTGGGCCAGCTGCACGTAAGTGGCCGCCAGTTAAGTGCTCTCTCTCTCTCTTTTTTTATTAGTTTTTGTTTCCTATTTTCTTTCTTTGTTTTGCTTTAATAAAAATGCTAGAGCATTTTCATAATTCATGAAAACATTTGTGGGCACATATTGAATTAATTTCAATAGCCCTCAACTAGTTTCACAATTATTAGAGCATCTAAACTATTTATAGAATTTAAATGCTCCAATTCAAATACAATATGGATTAATTCAAAAATCCATAATGGTCCTAGAAATATGTGCAACATTTTTGGCAGAGGTTTTTAATCAATGCAAAAATGATGAACTTTTCCAAAGGGCATTTGGGTTCATTGAAGAAGATTTTAATTTGACCCTAGTTAAATTCATTTAGTGCTAGGGTTTGAGCATCCCCATTTCAAATTCATTTAAAATTTAAAGATGATGCAACAGACAAGTGCTATCCTAATGCAAGGTGAAGCTGGGGATGTGACACCGCCATTCATTCGGGCCTCACGCTTTAGCTGAACCAACTCCTTGTCCTGCAAACCAAACTAGCATTAAGTATATTTCCCAAAGTTAAGCTACTGGCAGAAAACAGTATTAGAAGCACATCTAATGATTCATCAAGCAGAAAGAAATATGTTAAACCAGATTATTTGTAACGGAGAGGGGCTGACTTACATTGGTTGTACTGGTCTATTGTGGCCTAAACATATCTGTTGTAGTCGTCGGGGTCTGGGACGTCCCCGTGGAGAATGATCACGTCCGGCACGCCGAGCTCGATGGCGTGGTCGGGCCACAGGCTCCACTCCCTCCTCCCTGCCATGGCAAGGCATGCCCCCTTGGCGGCGTACTAGTAGGCCAGTTGCTGCATGCAGAAGAGAAGATCCCAAGTTGTTTGGAGTTAACAATGAAAGTACTGTATAATATTTAGAACATGTATGACTAGGAAATCAGAGTTCTAGCAGAGTAGCATAAGTAGTCCAGAATTCCCAAAAGGTTGTATTCTAACAAAATTCTGGATTCACTTAAGTAAGATTAATGGACGTCACCTGCAAGAAAAGCGGTGGGAAGGTACGGGAGGATGGCAGGGGCTAGGGGAGGAAGGGGCGGCGACTGAGGGACAAGCATGAATATGATACATAATTGAGCATATTAACGCTAAGAATTGGGTCTTCGAACTTGGTACAGAACATATGCAATTTTGTGAATGAATATGGTTTCACTATGTAGGGTCTGAAATACGAGAGACATATGGAAGATAAACTTTCACCTAGGTTCATCTTGATGCCTAGACATCCAAGATGTAGCTTGCGGTATGCAAGGCCAAACATCCAACATACTATTTCTTAATGCCCCAACTACTGAACAACCCATGGCAGTTCTAACCATATTAAATTAAAGGACAAAGTGAAGTCATGGTGAATTGATAGTTCGGTCTTATAAAGATTTCTGTTTAACATATCCTAAATCACAGTTTGTCTACCCATATGTGAACTCTCTAGTTTTCAGAACCGAGGCTCACATATTTGGGCTGATTTGTACACAGCCACCAGGAGCCTTGGAGGACGGCTTCTTCGGCAGCTTCGGATCCACGCACCTCAGCGCCACCAGGAGCGCCTTCTTCGTAGTCCCTGTTGCTCATCATCTTCTTCAGCCACTCCACGAGAGCGTGCTAGATCTGACGTGGGGTGGGGAAGAGGCGCGACTTGGCCGCCGACAACAGAGCTTCCTCCCTTTCTTCTTCTCTTGTCTTGTGATGAGTGGAGGGGAGGGGAGGGGAGGGTGCAGATGGCTGCAGACCAACCGTGAGGGGAGAGGTGGGTGGTGGAGGTGAGGGGAGAGGTGGGTAGCGGAGGCGAGGGGAGAGGTGGGCGGCGGAAGGAAGGGGAGGTTAGGGCGGCGACGGAAGGAAGGGGAGGACTGGGCGGCGGCGAAGGGATCTGGATCGGGGAGAGGAGTGGAGGCGGGGAGGAATCTGGATCGGCTAGGGTTCACGTGCGCGTGACAGAGAGGGAGAGAGAGAGGCTGCAGTGGGTTGGATGGACAGATGGATGGACGGATGTTTGCCACGTCATCGATCCATGCCACAACGGATTCCACCAATTAGAATCAAGCTTGTGTAATTTTGTTTTTTCTTTTTGTTTCTCTTATAGTCTTTTATCCTCTTATTTATGGCAAACATTCATAATATTAATCACTTATAGTTTGTTAAAATGAATGAATATTGTGCACATGTGTGTACGTTGCAAGGACAAACAATGTTGATTTGTGGAGTTTTCATTCTCATTGCACAAAAGAGTCGTTTTCTATTTTCCGAGTGCCCAAAATGAGTTTTTTTGTGAAGAACCTACCATATATTTATTGCCAAATTGGACCAAATAAATTTTCTAAAATACTAGTACATATTTAATGCACAACTGACCAAATGGTTGGGTGTAAAAAGTTTTGATCCATCTCTGGTGAAAAAGACAAATTTCGACCGATTCAGCTGGAAGCGGGTCAAATTTGAACTGTAGCTACCTCGTAGTTTGCTTTTTATTTTTTCCAAAAATCATTTGTAGGTACATAAGTATCTATTTAATCAGAGAAACACCAAAAAAATTCCAAGATTCAACCAGTAGCTAGGAACGGTCATTCCCGCCGTTTTGACCGCATTTTGAAACGGGCATAAAAAATTCAAAAAAAAATCAAAAAATTGGAACACCTTCGCATTGTATCATTATATATGACCAAGTTACCAGGAAAAATATTAAACTTGTAATACGGCAATTCTATTAAAAAAGTGTTCTCAGAAATGAGCTATCATGCGTGAAGATTCATGGCTTTCAAGCCAAATGATCAATCCTATGGCCACATTCATGGCATAGTTTGTTCAAATGATCTCATATTGTGCACAAGGGTGCATCTTGGAATGGCAAACAATGTTGCCTAAGGAAGTTTTCATTTTCTTTGGACGAAAAATTCATTTTCCATTTTCCGAGTGCCCAAAAGGAGGTTTTTTTGTGAAGGACCTCCCAAATAATTGTTGCAAAATTGGACCAAATCATTTTTATAAAATACTAGGCCATATTTAATGCACAATTGACAAAATGGTTGGGTGTAAAAAGTTTTGATCCACCTCTCGTGAAAAAGAAAAATTTCCGCCGATTCAGCTGGAAGCGGGTCAAATTTGAACTGTACCTACCTCGTAGTTTGCTTTTTATTTTTTCCAAAAATCATTTGTAGGTACATAAGTATCTATTTAATCAGAGAAACACCAAAAAAATTCCAAGATTCAACCACTAGCTAGGAACGGTCATTCTCGCCGTTTTGACCGCATTTTGAAACGGGCATAAAAAATTCAAAAAAAATCAAAAAATTGGAACACCTTCGCATTGTGTCATTATATATGACCAAGTTACCTGGAAAAATAATAAACTTGTAATACGGCAATTCTATTAAAAAAGTGTTCTCAGAAATGAGCTATCATGCGTGAAGATTCATGGCTTTCAAGCCAAATGATCAATCCTATGGCCACATTCATGGCATAGTTTGTTCATATGATCTCATATTGTGCACAAGGGTGCATCTTGGAATGGCAAACAATGTTGCCTAAGGAAGTTTTCATTTTCTTTGGACGAAAAATTCATTTTCCATTTTTCGAGTGCCCAAAAGGAGGTTTTTTTGTGAAGGACCTCCCAAATAATTGTTGCAAAATTGGACCAAATCATTTTTATAAAATACTAGGCCATATTTAATGCACAATTGACAAAATGGTTGGGTGTAAAAAGTTTTGATCCACCTCTCGTGAAAAAGACAAATTTCGGCCGATTCAGCTGGAAGCGGGTCAAATTTGAACTGCGGCTGCCTCATAGTTTGCTATTTATTTTTTCCAAAAATCATTTCTAGGTACATAAGTACCTATTTAATCATAAATACATGGTTTGGTGACGATACGTCGAGGTTTGGGTGGTGGTCGAGGGCCCCAACTCTAGAGCGCGTAAACTCGCATGCCCGCTACGTGGTCACCGCGTGACTGTGGCGTTGCCATGTGTTCTGGGCGGACTAGGCATGTCTAGTGGGTTGGCCACTCCCCAGGTAGGTGCTAGGAAGAAAATTACAACATAAGATTCTCACGAGGAGACTGATCGATGCTCAAACATGAATTAGCAGCCAAGTGTTTGATTAGCGGTACGGAAAATGCACATGGCTAATGGGCGTGAGTTTTGGTTGAGGATGATCAGTTACTAAGAAGACCGTCTTCACAAATTTTCAGCTCAAAAGGAGGAGTCTAGGTGGTACTTGCTTTGCAAAGTACCACACTGGACATAAATACGAATGTTGAAGATGGGCTCAAAATAATGAATGGATTGAGCTGAAATTTGGTGGAGGATAGTTATTTGGGCATAGGAAAGCACTGTAGAAAATGGATACCATTTGGACATGCCAAAGTGGTACTTCCTTCACAAAGTGTTTTTTTGAACAGAATAGGAAAATGAATATTTTTCAATTATTTTTGAACTAGGCAAGGAAGGTTTTTTACATGTTTGACGAAGATATGACCCAGAGAATTTATGAGATTTTTTGGGGAATTTTTGGAATGACAGAAATATAGGTTGCTTTACAACCTAGGGCAAAAACTGCCACATGGACATGATACGTAGGCAAAACTGATGAGGTGGCGCCTAGTCGTAGCAACCCACCACAATTTTCAAGGTTATGACCATCTATATTGGTCATGAACAGCTAGAAATAAGGCAGCGAACCAGTGCTATCTGCTTTGTGACCATTTCGTGTAAGGAAATTATGACCTTTCTGACCAAAATGGTCGTTATAGTTTAGGGTTTGGAGCCCCCCGAACAGCTTTTGACCAATTGGCCTGAAATGGTCATAGATCTATGACCAATTCTTCCAGGGTCACTAACAAAAGGTCATAAGTTGACATATTTCTTGTAGTGATTTAACATGCTTTCTTATCAGTTTGATTGACCTATATTTCTCGTAAAGTGCTTGTGGCAGGAACAAGGGAATGATTTTTGTGGATTGTAACATCCCAAAATTTCAATTTGGAATGTTATACATAGATCATATTGCATATCATATTTTATTGCATTTGGTGTTGCGATGCCCTAAAATTCTAAGCAACTCAAGGACCCACGGAGAGAGTTGGGGATTTTACCGTTCTCGTATTTGAGTTTTCTCAAATACCAGTACGGGGATCACTTTGGTTTTAATTGTTTTTCTCTCCTAAAAATATTTATCAATAAAATATATGAGAGGAGATAATATGACTTCTCCAAAATAAAAGAAATATTGGAGGAAAAATATTAAAATCACTTTTGGTATTTTATTCGGATTTAATTGCGATTTTATTTGCATAGGACAAATACACGTTTTTCAAAATTCCATTTAGGTCCGGGAAAAATGTTCATATTGTCCTAAATATTATTAGAGGGCGGATAAAATTTATTTCGGAACTTTTCGAGTCCGTTTAGTATTTTTTTTCCCAGTTTTGCTGCGTCAGGACTATTTAGAAAAAAATGCACCGACCTAACCGGGCCGTGTCCGGCTAGGACTCTGCCCGGGGGCCTTTATAAGCCCAGTCGGCCGCCCCCAGCTAGCCCACCCGCCCGAGCCGCCCGCGCCCTAACCCTAGCCACCCGTCGCGGCACGTCGGGAAGCGCGCCGCCGCCGCCACTTCCGCCACCGCCACCGGCACTCGACGCCGCTGCCGCCGCCGCGCCAGCGCCGCCGGTCTTCGCCGCCGTCGAGGTAGTTGACGCCGCCGCCGCCGATTTTTTTTAAACCCTTAGGTTTTTTTTGAAAACCCTAGATCTGTTTTTTTAATAGATCGGTTCGGTTTAGTTATCTAGCGGACGTTCGTCCGTTCGTTCGTTTTAACGAGTGCTTTTCGTCTTTTAGTAACAGACAGGGAACGTTCGTTCGTTAGCCTGTTCGTCCATTTTTCTTTTTAGGGTTTTTTCGCGATTATTTTCGATCGCGATTTCTGCCCTGATCTTCTTTTTAGTTTTTCTTTTCGCTCGTCAGCCGGAATTAGGCGATTCAAGCGCCCAGATCTTCGTCTCGAAGCCCTCTTTCATTTAACCAACTTAAACAAGGTTTTGCTACCATAAAATTTGACTTTAGTTCAATCTAGTAAACGGATCTTATTTCTTTCGCAGTTTGAGTTTCGTTGCTCCGTTTGATTTGATTCTTTTTGCAAATTGGAGTTCTTAAGTTGAACTTTCTGGTTAGATCTTCGTATTTGGAGTTTTACATGTGCATCTCTGCTTGTTTGCTTATGTATGCTATTGTTTGCTTGCGATAGAATTCCCGGAGTGCGAAGCATGCTACTATGAGTCCCTAGGTTTTGCGAATCATCAGCAAGGCAAGTAACACTTTCATCATACCCTTTATTACCTAGTTTTTATGCATTAGATCAAACCCTCACACATTGCATGAGTAGGATCTCTTAACTTGTGGGTCTGGAAAGTAGATTGGGGTAGAACCTATTACCTGCATTATTTTCAAACCCCTAGGAGTTACTTCTACGTTATGCTTAGGTTGCTATGCTATGCTCGTAGACGTGGATTGGGTTTGAGAGTATCCATGACAGATGTGAGATGGTAATTAATGGTTCAACTTAAGGTGGCTACTTTAATACACATCTGGGTGGATTGGTTGCAGCGCACCTGGAGAATCCAGTGTTGTCCTAGGAAATCCTGGAGGAACCGTGTGATTATCCTTTGGAATGCCATCCAGGCTCAAAAGGATCATGAAACTATTCATGCTAGAAACTTTCGTGTGCAGCCACAATGCCATTATGGGCTCTGGCATAGTATGAGTAAGTTGTGTGTGCTCTTTCAGTGGTGGACTAGCAGATGTAGGGGAAAGTAGGTGTACGGGTCCACCCGGGGTAAAGAGTAAATGATTCTGAAAGACTGTGTCTCGGTCATCCCTTTCTCAAACACCATGCAGTGCGAGAAAATCCAACGGAGGAGATCGAGTCTTGTGGGGAAAAGTGCGCAAACCTCTGCAGAGTGTACAAACTAATCGTGATTAGCCGTGTCCCCGATTATAGACATCTTGAGTATCTGGTACTTGAATTATTGGTTGATCTCATCACTCTAAAATTAATTTGTTGGGTTAATGATGACTACTTTAATTGGGATTGAGCTGGAGGAACCTTCTCAATGATGTTTCAACTACCATGATAGTTAAAATAAAAGTTATTCATTTGTTGTAGGGAAAAATTGGCTTTATGCAAAAACTTTAACCTTAGAGCCTCCACCAGCCAAATATGCATATAGTGTTAGCCTTTATTCTGTTACTTGCTCTACTATGTTATCTTGCCAGCATATTCCATGTGCTGACCCATTTCGGGCTGCAACATGTTACGTTGCATACTTTTTAGAAGAAGAGTAAGGTGCGCTAGGTCGTTTGTCATGCACTCAGCTATGCCGTTGGAGTTGATGGACTCACTTATCTTCCAAGCCTTCCACTGTTATTTTGTTAGATGGCCTTATGCCATAAACTTTTGTAATAAGTTTTCTTTTGAGACATTCGATGTAATAAGTGTGTGATTGCCACTCTGTTATAAATCTTTCAAGTACTGTGTGTGTCAGCATTATCGATCCAGGGATGACACAGAGCGCAGAGACTTCGGTCCATTCGGATCGTGGTAGCTACAAGATGGTATCAGAGCACACGCTGAATGTAGGACACGACCACTAAGATAAACCCTAGGTCGCTCTTCTCTACTCATTTCTGACTCCTCTCCATTTTCTACTCTTTAGGATGGTGGACCCAAGGAACAAGTTCACTCAACCGGATGAAGACACACCTTTTGGAGACACTTGAAGGAAGTCACTAGGTACCTGAACGTCGGAATACCAAGCTTCACCGGGACCTACACCACTCTACCAGAAGAGGAGCGATGGAATATTCAAGTCCAAGTTCTCGGGAGGACATTCGCACCATCCACTAAGCCCATAGAGTTTTCTTTTAATGCACCAAACTGGAGCCTAGGCAAGAGTATGGCAGCCCACATTACCATGGGGCGTATTGGAGAAGTCTACAAGTAGGAGCTGAAGAACACTATCTACCAGATATGTGGACGCCGAGATGAGCAATGGGACATGATCAGTACCCGGAAGGACAAGTCCATTGCAGCGTTCATCCAGGAGTTAAACCAGCACATTCGTCGACAGGAGCACCGGATGTGCGCAGGGATGATAGATTTGAAGAAGGCATTAACCAGGAACTTGGACCTAGAAGAGGAACTCAAGTCTACACGTGACGGATACGAGGAGGAGATGACAATACTTGTGGAGAAGAATGATGACTTGACAATGAAGCTAGGAGTATTCATGGGAGATCCAGCACCAGGAGGAGAAGAAGAAGAAGAACCTAAGGAAATTCGTTCTAAGGACTACATCATCATCGACGACACCGACTCAGACCCCGATGATAGTGATGATGACTATGAAGATGAAGCTAGGGCAGATATCATGGAATCTTCCGCCGATCAAAATTTCTAGATGACCACCCTATGAATAGTAGTCCTCCTCCCATAAAGTAGAATTTAGAGCACTTTTGTAACGTTAGTTAGAATCTTTTGTGTGCCCTTGCTTGAAATTGATTGGTGTGATAGGATTGTGTTTGTCTCATGTGCATATGGGTAGTGAATTTTCTCTTAGACCTCATTTCTATTCTAATCTCTTTTGTAATGCTCAGGATGGGACTATACCTCCTACGTGTCGAGGCACGACTTAAAGGTATAAGCCCATTCTGGAATGATCTCAAGTTTGGTATCTTTGCACGACTCATGTAAAAGAGGGATCAAATTACAAAAGGAGATAGTTGGCTTACACTGGCCACTTCACACAATACATTACATAAGCAAAACATCATTCAAAACATCACAGCCCATCTAAGGGTAAGATCCAAAAGACAAGATACCAAACATAACATTAAACCACAGGTCTAGATCGAATCCTAGTAGAAACCACTACTGATCATCGAAACGTCACAAGTATACGGCCACGCTCTTCACCGAGCTCCCATTGAAGTAGTTGAACCGGCTCCTGCAGGATTCTCGGCCGAACCTGCATCTGGTGTTGTAGTATCTGTGAGCCACGAGGACTCAGCAATCCCATAACCATGGGTATGAAGACTAGCAAAGCTTTATGGGTAGGAGGAGGTAAAGTGGTGAGGTTGCAGCAGCGGCTAAGCATAATATGGTGGCTAACTTACGAGTACAAGAATAAGATGAGCATCTACGCAAACGGTCGCAACTAGTAGTGATCGCTAAAGATCCTAAACTACATACGAGTCAAACATAACCCCACCGTGTTCTCTTCTCAAAGTGAAAAGAGACAGTCACGGTTACTCACACAGTTGTGTGTTTTACTTCGGATCCTCTGACAAGTTTTCTACAACTGGACATTAACAAATTCCAATCTGCCACATAACCGCGGGCACGGCTTTCGAAAGATTATAACCCTGCAGGGGTGTCCCAACTTAGCCCATCACAAGCTCTCACGATTAGCTGAAGTGATAAATATAATATCATCACCCCTTATCTTAGGGAAATCCGATCAGGCTCGGCATCCCGGTGTACAAGACATTTCGACAATGGTAAAACAAGTCCAGCAAGACCTTCCGGTGTGTCGACACCCTGATAGTAGCCGCGCGTATCTCGTCTCAGGCCACGACCGGATGGGCGATTATACGAGTAAAACCAAACCTCGAGTTTCCCCGTGGTGGCCCCGCATACTCCCCGTTTGGGACCAACACCATCAGCACTGGCCCCCCTGCTATGTAGAATTAAGAACCTGAGGGTGCGACCCCCTATGCAAATTTAATTAATTAATTAAGTTGTTATTATGAGGCAAATTAAAACCAATGTTGGGCCTTGCTGGAGGAGTTTTATTCAAAGTCGAACTGTCAAGGCGTCCCCATCCACCCATCGTGTAAGGAACGCAAAAATCAAGGAACATAATGCTGGTTTATCGGCGCCTAAGGTGGCATGAGTGGAACAAAACACCGAGCAAAAGGCCAAGCCTTCCACCCATGCCCAGTATATAGGTGTGTTAATAAGAATTATAGATATTGTGATATATCCAACAACAAGTTCCCTCCTGGAACAAATCTTCATCTTCACCTGCAACTAACAACGCTATAAGAGGGGCTGAGCAAGCGGGTATCATAGCCAAACAGTGGTTTTGCTAGGAAGGTGTCAAAGGTTAGAGGTTTCATGGCAACAAGGAGAGGCCGACATAAAAGATGGGTAGCGCGACATGTAACGATAGCATCAAGACACTAAGCATGGCAATGGTAGTAAAGGTATCCAAGGGTATGATCATCTTGCCTGGGATTCCGCAAGGAGGAAGAACGATTCCAAGAAGTAGACGGAGCAACACACTCGAGCGAATCCTCACAACTCCGGAACGAAACCGAAGCTAACAAGAGAAGCAACCGGAAAGAAGCAAACAACACGGTGAACACACAAGCATAAACATGGCATACGATGCACATCCAAGTATGATGCATGCCCGGTTTAATTATGCATGGCATGGCAAAGTGCACAAACAACACTACAAGTTAAGTGGAGCTCAATATGCAACGAGTTGCATATTGACGAAACACCACATTTTATTTATTTAGTTGTCTCTCATTTATTTACAAGACAAGATTAAATGTTTGTTAACATGGCAAGACGTGAAGCAAAAACAAACTACCTATTTAGACATTTTAAATGAGGCCGGAAATAACAACAACAATTCCGAAAAATCCCCATGAGCATGTTTAGTAATTTTAAGCAAACAACAATTAAACATTCTAATGTTGTTAACATGATGCGGATGACATGATCAAGTTTATGCAAGTTATTAATTAAAGGTTGACATGAAGAGATATGAAGATGATTCGGAGTATTAGTCACCGTGGTGGAAAAGGGGTGCCACGGCAACAATCCGAAAGTGATGCAACGCAACATCTCGGTTCCGGTAAATCGTTGAGAGACCGGTGCAAAAGGTGGCGGAGAGCGTGTCAAGTAAGATGACAGGTGGGGCGATCCCGTCACCTGGTTCCCACGGGTCGGCGACGAGGCAACCGAGGAGCACGACAAAAGATGAAACGGCACGGTGCACACAAAGGGAACATTTCATACAACACAACAAGCATTCATCCACGGGTCATTGTCTCGGGGTTATACCTTCGGAACATGCATTTCGGGGCGGTTCAAGATCGTAGTGGAATTAGTGGTACTCGCGGTCGTAGAGGAAGTAGTGGAAGTAGACGTTCCGTAGAGGTACTCGTTATGTAGCCGTTCTCGCGATTCATAGAGGAAGTAGGCGTTCCGTTATCGTGTCGTGGTACTTGACGTATCGCCGTGTAGTTGTTCCCGTTCGTAGTCGTGGTACTTGCCGACGGGGTCCTTGTCGAGTCGTCGTTGACGTAGGGGTACACGTTCGTAGAGGTACTTGCGGTCTCGGCGACGATAGACGTACTTGTCGAATCCACGTAGTTGAACTTGAAGATCCGAAGACGTTCACGGTTGTAGTGGTACTTGACAAAAACCCTGGGCGGTCTTGCGATCCCAACAACAACAAAACACAAGGAGGCCTCGGTCATGGCTATGGCAGCGAGCTGCCGAATGAACATGGCCAAAGGAACTCGAGCAGAGGGGCTCGAGGGCAGCAGCAAAAAATGCGGACGGCGACGCGGTATTGGCCAGCAGCATGGCGAAGAGGTGCTGGAGGAGACGAGGCGGAGCCGCGGGGAGGCGAGGCGCCGCTCGTGGCCGCAGGGCCGCAGGAGGACGGGGCGGGTCCTGGCCGGACGAGGAGATGGAGCACCTGGCCGGTGAGAAGGAGAGGCGCAGGGCCCGGGGCGAGGCGGGGCGCGGACGGGGTTCCTGGCGCGGAGGCAGGGCGGCTGGAGGACGGGGCTGGCCTTGGCGCGCCGGGCTGGAGGCGCCATGGCAGGCGAGACGCACAGGAGGGAGCTGCTCGAGGGCTCCATGGCGCGGAGGGAGCCGCGAACCAGGCGGGGCGCAGGACGAGGCCCTCGCGGTTGAGAAGGAAGGCCGCAGGGCGCTGTGGAGCTGGCAACGCAGGGCGATGGAGGAGGAGAGGGGGTTCGAGAGGGAGAGGAGCGAGATGGAGCGGGGAATCGGGATGGGAGGTCGATGGGGTTCGAGAGAGAGGGAGGCAGAGGGCGAGGGGATCGGGGTGCGGCGCTGGATGAGATCGAGGGGTGAGGAGCGGCGCACGGGAGAGGGATGGACGAGTGGGAGAGGTCGCTAGGGTTAGGAGCGGGTTGTGGCCTGGAGATGGGCCTGAAGAGGATATGGGCCTAGGAGGGATGTTTGGGCTGCTGGGAGGCCTAGAGGCCAGAAGGGCCTGAGGGAGGCCGGCGGGCTGCAGCTAGGAGGGAAGTTGGGCCTCCTTTGCTGATATTTTCTTCTGCCTTAACCAATTACAGAAAAATAGCCATATAGAAAAGAAAAGAACGGAAGGGTTTGAAACAGAATTTGGACAAGAGGCTAATTTTACTGGACTCGCAAAAATGTCCACGGTCCACGAAAAATAGGAGAGGCAAGAATGCAAGAGATAAAAACGAACTCATTTGAATTAAATTCAAATGATTTGAATTAGGGCATGACTTAAAAGTGTCCAAAAGTGTTGAGGTTTTTGGAGGAACCTCGATAAACGGGAAAAGAAATATAGGGAGGGTTTTTGACGGTGATACTTGAATTAAGAGGCATGGGGAATATTTGCAAGTGTGTTACGGTTAATTCCAAACAATGGAATATTTTTATAATATAGCTCCCTAAATATTGGGAGGATATGTTATAAAGAGAAGTCACACTTCCCTCGACTTAAATGGACCGAAGGTCCACACGATTTATTTAGGTTGAGATGCAAAAGATTAAAGACATGATGGCATGATGCTATGGTGCAATGCAAAAATAAATAAATAAAGCAAGCACAAAGAAACACACGGAAGAACCCGGAACATCTGGAATCTTCTGGAATCTTCTGGGACGTCGGTCTTCGGGCGTCACAACTCTCCCACACTAACAGAGGATCTCGACCCGAGATCCTAGAGATGGCACCGGATAAAAACGGAAGAAGAAGAGGTAAAACAAAGTTGCTTCTTTGACAGACGAGTGAAACCACAAGCCTTGAAAGGTTGAACAAATTGAAAGAAGAATACAACAGAGATGAACGAAGTTAAGAGCACTCCGGTAAAAGGAGGAACAAGGAACATAATGAGAACCTTGTAGGTTGAAAGACATGAAACAAGAGCTTAGGAACCAAAAGAATATGAAAATGCAATGGTATAGCCAAGGAATAAGAATGATAGAATCTGGACAGCACCCCATCTGAAAATCGAAGGAATTAACAAGAACTTGAGAAGATGGGATGATACTTGATGAAAACAACAACACATTGCCTCCAAAACAATTAAAAGAATGGCACAAGGGGTAAGAAAGATTCAGACAGCACTCCGGTTAAAAGACAGGCAAGACTTGATAAGATGAGAGAACTAGAATGAAGAATACCACACTCTAGTTAACTGGATAAGCAAAAGAAATGATATGCTCTTGACGAAAACGATATGATGGTCAAAGATAGCAATATCACAATGCCTCCGGAATGAAAGAATAGAATATAGATCCATGAAAGAATTGAACGGATAAGAAAAATGACAACATCTCTCAAAATTGAATTTGAAAGAGCATCCTTACGAAGAAAGGTTGAACAGAGCTGTTGGAATTCAACAACGAAAAGAATAAGCTTGATGTGGGCTTATGGAAAACATCTCAAAGTTATGATGTGACAACCAGCCACTGACGAAAACATCTGATTGGATTGAGATCAACAAGGAGACGATAAACTTATATCACCGGAATGATAAATGAAGAACTTGGGTCATTTATAAGCACCATAATAGCAACAATTCTCAGGGAAAGCTTTTAGGTGAAATACAACCCAAGATAACTCCAACGAATAATTGAAGAGTTGGAAACATCTCCTGAACAAGGAAAATGATGGATTTAAATATCTCATTCCTGACAACTCGTGAATCATGAAACATGAAGGAATTGACAAGAATGACATAACACCATCTCAAAGATAAGGTAGAAAGGATTGCAATTGGAAAGCATGATGAAGGATGCTTGAGCTTCAACAAGAATCTTGATGAAGACTTCGAGGATGAATTAAATCATGATGAACCACCATGAAAACTCCGATAATGAAAGCATGAGAAGTGAAAGATGAAAAGAATAAGATTCAAGGCCTGCGATGAATTAGATGGAGCTTTGAAATGATGTAATAGAAATAACTTGGAACTCCGGAAAACAAGATGAACAACTTAGAACCAAGGATATGATATGATGAACAAGCTCCGGAGAAAGAGATTAACCTCTTGAAAGAAACTAGAATAAGATTTATGTTATGCATATCCTTCACCAATTTAAATTGATGACAACCAAAGGATTTGGCATACTACTTATTCTCGTTGGAAAGGATTAAGAGAGATCTCGCACAAACTTGGGTAAATCTTCAACAAAGCGCCGGTAGGATTATGAAATGAACAAATGAATTAAAACGATAACAACGGAAGGGTAATCTTGAAAGAACCACCGTAAAAATATGGAGACGAACGAAGAGGCATCAATGAAGAATATTTGGAGGACGCAGTTGAAAACTGAGAATGAAGAAATCTTCTGAAATGATGGCCTTCGGAGGATCACAATGGGAAGAATTCATGAAATTCTTCGGATGGGATAAAAGAATTCCTCACAATCTAACAATAATGAGGATGGCATGAAGTTAGAACCACGAATCTTCAAGAGAACGGCCAAGATTCAAGCGGAACTCGTCTTCGAGTCTTCAAAATCTGAGAAGACGATGAGATACACCACCATGAATTGTTGAGGCACTCCGGAATGAAGAATTAAAAGGTTGAACCAATGATGAAAAAGAATTTGAAAGCGGTCCTGGAGAAGGCATGTGACTGATGGAGATCATTCTTACGTCACACTTTGAAAAGAGTTTGAGTATAACTCCGGAAAATTGGAAGAGTCAGGTAAGATCCGGGAGAAAGACCTGTGGGTTAGGGCCCACTCAAAGAAATCACCATTGGAAAAGATTGCTTAAGAGATATTGCACCGGTTGAATTAAATGGCTTGAGTAAGATAGCAATCCTCAAAAATAATTTGAACGGATTAAGAATGGAATTATGAATCTTCAGCACTCCGGATATGAATAGCAAGAGGAGAATGATTAATTGGTGCACCGGAATAAGAAAGCATTGTGAAATGAGGAAAAGGATAAGATCAACACCGAAATCTTGAATTACATCCACCGGCAGAATTAGAGAACAAAAGAATGATGAACTTGACACTACTAGGAAAAGGGCTATAGATGGAACTGATACTAATGGCGCACCAGACAAGCAGTGCGCCATTAGTATATAGTAATGGCGCACCAACAACAGATACGCCATTAGAGTTCAAACTACTAATGGCGCACCAGACCCAGCGTGCGCCATTAGTATCAAAAAGTTTTTTTTTGAACTAGTGCGCCTGTCCAAACATACAAATGGCGCATCGAGACGAAGTGCGCCAATACTAGTTGTAACTAGTAATGGCGCACCAGCAGTAAAGTGCGCCATTAATGTTCTTTTTTTTATGATATTTTTTATTCTTTTTTTTTACAAAACTACTAATGGCGCACTGTCCCACATTTGTAGTGCGCCATTAGTATGTTTTTTTTTTGCAAAACTAGTAATGGCGCACCTACTATAAATGCGCCATTAGTAACCTTGATTACTAATGGCGCATTTGTAGTGGGTGCGCCATTAGTAAGTGGGCAGCAACAAGATATTTTGGACAGCCTCTTCTACCCACACTCACTTTCTCCCCCACTTCATTCTCTCCACCTCCTCCTCCTCTCGGGTCCCTCCTCTTTTTCACCTCATTTCCACCATATATTCATTCAAATTAAGTGGTTAAATTACCTTGTTTTGATAGGTAAGTAAGGGGGGAAGCTATATTTATGTTGTTCTCCATACAACAATGTGCACATGCACTTTTTATGGCCTAGCTAGATCTATGTATGTTCGTGGTGTTGCATATGTTTGTTGTGTTGTATATGTGTTTGTGTTTGGAGGTGTACCGGTATTTGAAATGCGATAGTTGCCAATATTTTCCCAGAATGTTGATTCATTTCCGTTTCGGTGAGAATTTTGGCATTAAGCATTCTTTTTTGTCCTATTTTTAGGGAAAGGCATGGCAAATTTTTTCTTGGTTCTAAAATATCGTTTTGCTCTACCCCGCAGGCGACCATGGTGCGCACGATGACCGAAGGCATCGTGAATAGGTTTTTGAGGTCGAAGGCCAAGATGCTTCAAAAGAACGAGACGGAGATAAGATGTCCGTGTCGAAGATGCAAGCTGAAGAGCCTTATTACGGACCCGGATTCCGGGCAGGTGCGGGACCACCTGCTCTTGCGTGGTTTCATGGATGGCTATCGGTGGCAAGGTGATGAAGATGACTATGAAGTCGTCCATGGGGGCCGGGCAAGAAATGAGGAAGGGCAGCAAGACAACCACCGCGGCTCGGGCGGGCGAGAAGACGAAGAATCCCCAGGAGATGATCACGACGGTGATGCTGTACACAGTCATCATGTAGAAGATGCAGGACATGATGATGAGGAAGATGCCAGAGCAGACGACGGGCATGATCATGAAGATAATGATGCCAGCGGAGCAGACGACGCTGGACCATTGATGGGCTGGGTGCAGGACCCTCATATTCAAGAGCTGCTTCTCAAGCAGACCGATAACGCAAGAGCTGCCGCTCGAGAGAAAGCCAAGATGGATCAACTTGAGTTAGACGCGGTTACTCCATTGTATGAAGGATGCAGGCCCGAGGATACCCGCCTGAAAGTAACGCTCATGGCTCTGGAGATGAAGGTAAAACACAAAATGACCAACGCATGCTTCGACGAGAACATGTCATTCTGGCACGAACGTCTTCCCAAGGGGAACAAGTGCCCCACCAGTTTGGAGGAGGCGAAGAAAATCGTGTGTCCTCTGGATTTACCGCACGTGAAATACCATGTGTGCATGAACAATTGCATCATTTATCGGGACGAGCACGCGGAGTCTACCATATGTCCGGTGTGTGGCGTCACTCGATACAAGAAGAGGAAGAAAGCTCCTCGAAAAGTGGTGTGGTACTTTCCGATCACTCCTCGTCTGCAGCGGTATTTCGCGGACCCTAAGGTAGCAAAGCTCCTGCGTTGGCACGCGGATAGGGAGGAGAAGAAGCGAGAAGATGACGCAAATGATCCGGAGATAGATAAAAAAGACAAGATGCTGAGTCACCCTAAGGATGCGAGCCAGTGGCAAGCGTTGAACTTTGAAGACCTAGAATTTGGAAACTTAGTACATGTGTGGATACATAGACAAAACAGTATGTCCCTAGTATGCCTCTACTAGACTAGCTCATTGATCAAAGATGGTTATGTTTCCTAGCCATAGACATGAGTTGTCATTTGATCAACGGGATCACATCATTAGGAGAATGATGTGATGGACAAGACCCATCCGTTAGCATAGCACCATGATCGTTTAGTTTTACTGGTATTGCTTTCTTCATGACTTATACATGTTCCTATGACTATGAGATTATGCAACTCCCGAATACCGTAGGAACACCTTGTGTGCTATCAAACGTCACAACGTAACTGGGTGATTATAAAGATGCTCTACAGGTGTCTTCGAAAGTATTCGTGGTGTTGGCATAGATCAAGATTAGGATTTGTCACTCCGAGTGTCGGAGAGGTATCTCTGGGCCCTCTCGGTAACACACATCATAATAAGCCTTGCAAGCAAAAGACTAATGAGTTAGTCACGAGATGATGTGTTACGGAACGAGTAAAGAGACTTGCCGGTAACGAGATTGAACTAGGTATAGAGATACCGACGATCGAATCTCGGGCAAGTAACATACCGATGACAAAAGGAACAACGTATGTTGTTATGCGGTTTGACCGATAAAAGATCTTCGTAGAATATGTAGGAGCCAATATGGACATCCAGGTTCCGCTATTGGTTATTGACCGGAGATGAGTCTCGGTCATGTCTACATAGTTCTCGAACCTGTAGGGTCCGCACGCTTAACGTTTGATGACGATCGGTATTATGAGTTTATGAGTTTTGATGTACCGAAGGTAGTTCGGAGTCCCGGATGAGATCACGGACATGACGAGGAGTCTCGGAATGTCCGAGACATAAAGATTGATATATTGGACGACTATATTCGGACACCGGAAGTGTTCCGGAAAAGTTTCGGATTTAACGGGATTGCCGGAGGGGGTTACCGGAACCCCCTAAGAGGGGGGATGATCCATAGTGGGCCTTAAGGAAAGGAGAGAGGCAGCCCATAGAGGCTGGCCGGCGCCCCACCAGGGGATCCTAGTTGGACTAGGATTGGGGGGCGCCACCTCTCCCTCCTTTTTCCTTTCCCTCTCTTCCTTCTTGGTGGACTCCTACTAGGAATAGGATTGCAATCCTATTCTTAGTAGGAGTGCCCTAGCCGCACCATAGGAGGCCGGCCGGCCCTCCCCTCTTGCTCCTTTATATACGGGGGCAGGGGGGCACCCAAAGACACACAAGTTGAATTGTTCCAGCCGTGTGCGGTGCCCCCCTCCACAGAAATACACCTCGGTCATACCGTCGCGGTGCTTAGGCGAAGCCCTGCGCCGGTGAATACATCATATCTGTCACCACGCCGTCGTGCTGACGAAACTCTCCCGTGAAGCTCAACTGGATCAAGAGCTCGTGGGACGTCATCAAGCTGAACGTGTGCTGAACGCGGAGGTGCCGTACGTTCGGTGCTTGATCGGTAGAATCGCGAAGAAGTTCGACTACATCAACCGCGTCACTTGACGCTTCCGCTTCCGGTCTACGAGGGTACGTAGACACACTCTTCCCTCTCGTTGCTATGCATCTAGTAGATAGATCTTGCGTGATCATAGGAAAATTTTAAAATACTACGTTCCCCAACAGTGGCATCAGAGCCAGGTCTATGCGTAGATGATATGCACGAGTAGAACACAATGAGTTGTGGGCGATACTAGTCATACTGCTTACCAGCATGTCATACTTTGCTTCGGCGGTATTGTGAGATGAAGCGGCCCGGACCGACATTACGCGTACGCTTACGCGAGACTGGTTTCACCGTTACGAGCACTCGTTTCTTAAAGGTGACTGGCGGGTGTCTGTCTCTCTCACTTTAGCTGAATCAAATGTGGCTACGCCCGGTCCTTGTGAAGGTTAAAACAGCACATACTTGACGAAACATCGTTGTGGTTTTGTATGCGTAGGTAAGAACGGTTCTTGCTAAGCCCGTAGCAGCCACGTAAAACTTGCAACAACAAAGTAGAGGACGTCTAACTTGTTTTTGCAGGGCATGTTGTGATGTGATATGGTCAAGACATGATGAGTTATACGGTTTTAATTGTATGAGATGATCATGTTTTGTAATGTTATCGGCAACTGGCAGGAGCCATATGGTTGTCGCTTTATTGTATGAAATGCAATCGCCATGTAATTGCTTTACTTTATCACTAAGCGGTAGCGATAGTCGTAGAAGAAATAGTTGGCGAGACGACAACGATGCTACGATGGAGATCAAGGTGTCGCGCCGGTGACGAAGGTGATCATGAACGTGCTTTGGAGATGGAGATCAAAAGCACAAGATGATGATGGCCATATCATGTCACATATTTTGATTGCATGTGATGTTTATCTTATTATGCTTCTTATTTTGCTTAGAACGACGGTAGCATTATAAGATGATCCCTTACTAAATTTCAAGGTATAAGTGTTCTCCCTGAGTACGCAACGTTGCGAAAGTTCGTCGTGCCGAGACACCACGTGATGATCGGGTGTGATAAGCTCTACGTTCAAATACAACGGGTGTAAGCCAGTTTTGCACACGCAGAATACTCGGGTTAAACTTGACGAGCCTAGCATATGCAGATATGGCCTCGGAACACTGGAGACCGAAAGGTCAAACGTGAATCATATAGTAGATATGATCAACATAAGATGTTCACCATTGAAACTACTCCATCTCACATGATGATCGGACATGGTTTAGTTGATTTGGATCACGTGATCATTTAGATGACCGGAGGGATGTCTATCTAAGTGGGAGTTCTTAAGTAATATGATTAATTGAACTTTAATTTATCATGAACTTAGTGTTGGTAGAATTAGCATATCTATGTTGTAGATCAATAGCTCGCGATGTTGCTCCACGTTTATTTTTATATGTTCCTAGAGAAAACTAAGTTGAAAGATGTTAGTAGCAATGATGCGGAATTGTTCCGTGATCTGAGGATTATCCTCATTGCTGCACAGAGAAATATGTCCTTGATGCACCGCTAGGTGACGGACCTATTGCAGGAGTAGATGTAGACGTTATGAACGTTTTGACAAAAGCTCGGTATGATGACTACTCGATAGTTTAGTGCACCCTGCTTTACGGCTTATAACCGGGACTTCAAAAACGTTTTGAACGCCACGGAGCATATAAGATGTTCCAAGAGTTGAAATTAGTATTTCATACTCATGCCCGTGTCGAGAGGTATAAGACTTCTGACAGTACTTTGCCTACAAGATGGAGGAGAATAGCTCAACCAGTGAGCATGTGCTCAGATTGTCTGGGTACTACAATTACTTGAATCAAGTGGGAGTTAATCTTCCAGATAAGATAGTAATTGACAAAGTTCTCTAGTCACTATCACCAAGTTAGTAGAACTTCGTGATGAACTATAATATGCAAGGGATGACGAAGGTAATTCCCGAGCTCTTCGCAATGCTGAAATCGGCGAAGGTAGAAATCAAGAAAGAACATCAAGTGTTGATGGTTAACCAGACCACTTGTTTCAAGTAAAGGGCAAAGGGATAGAAGGGGAACTTCAAGAAGAATGACAAGCAAGTTGTCACTCCCGTGAAGAAACCCAAAGCTAAACTCAAGCCTGAAACTAAGTGCTTCTACTGCAAAGGAAATGGTCACTAGAAGTGGAACTGCCCTAGATATTTGGCGGATAAGAAGGATGGCAAAGTGAACAAAGGTATATTTCATATACAGATTATTGATGTGTATTTTACTAGTGTTCATAGCAACCCCTCAGTATTTGATATTGGTTCAGTTGCTAAAGAGTAGTAACTCGAAATGGGAGTTGCATAATGAACAGAAACTAGTTAAAGGATAAAGTGACGATGTGTATTGGAAGTAGTTCCAAGATTGATATGATCATCATCGCACACTCCCTATACTTTCGGGATTAGTATTGAACCTAAATAAGTGTTATTTGGTGTTTGTGTTGAGCATGAATATGATTTGATCATGTTTATTGCAATACGGTTATTCATGTAAGTTAGAGAATAATTGTTGTTCTGTTTACATGAATAAAACCTTCTATGGTCATACACCCAATGAAAATGGTTTGTTGGATCTCGATCGTGTGATACACATATTCATAATATTGAAGCCAAAAGATGCAAGGTTAATAATGATAGTGCAACTTATTTGTGGCACTGCCGTTTAGGTCATATTGGTGTAAAACGCATGAAGAAACTCCATTGTGATGGTCTTTTGGAATCACTTGATTATGAATCACTTGGTGCTTGCGAACCATGCCTCATGGGCAAGATGACTAAAACTCCGTTCTCCGAAACTATGGAGCGAGCAACAGATTTATTGGAAATCATACATACCGATGTGTGTGGGCCAATGAGTGTTGAAGCTCGCGGCGGGTATCGTTATTTTCTGACCTTCACTGATGATTTAAGCAGATATGGGTATATCTACTTAATGAAGCACAAGTCTGAAACATTTGAAAAGTTCAAAGAATTTCAGAGTGAAGTGGAGAATCATCGTAACAAGAAAATAAGAGTTTCTACGATATGATCGTAGAGGTAAAATATTTGAGTTAGCGAGTTTGGCCTTCAATAAAAACAATGTGAAATAGTTTCACTACTCACGCCACCTGGAACACCACAGTGTAATGGTGTGTCCGAACGTCATAACCGTACTTTATTAGATATGGTGCGATCGATGATGTCTCTTACCGATCTACCACTATCGCTTTTGGGGTTATGCATTAGAGACAGCTACATTCACGTTAAATAGGGCACCATCTAAATCCGTGGAGATGACACCGTATGAACTGTGGTTTGACGAGAAACCTAAGCTGTCATTTCTTTAAGTTTGGGACTGCGATGCTTATGTGAAAAAGTTTCAACATGATAAGCTCGAACCCAAATTCGGAGAAGTAAATCTTCATAGGATACCCAAAAAGAAACTGTTGGGTACACCTTCTATCACAGATCCTAAGGCAAGATCTTTGTTGCTAAGAGTGGATCCTTTCTAGAGAAGGAGTTTCTCTCGAAAGAAGTGAGTGGGAGGAAAGTAGAACTTGATGAGGTAATTATACCTTCTCCCGAATTGGAAAGTGGAACATCACAGAAACTAGTTCCAGTGATTCCTACACCAATTAGTGAGCAAGCTAATGATGATGATCATGAAACTTCAGATCAAGTTTCTGCTGAACTTCGTAGATCAACCAGAGTTCGTTCCGCATCAGAGTGGTACGGCAACCCGGTTCTGGAAGTCATGTTACTGGACCATGATGAACCTACAAACTATGAGGAAGCGATGATGAGCCCAGATTCCGCAAAATGGCTTGAGGCCATGAAATCTGAGATGGGATCCATGTATTAGAACAAAGTATGGACTTTGGTTGACTTGCCCGATGATCGGCAAGCCATCGAAAATAAATGGATCTTCAAGAGGAAGACCGACGCAAACGGTAATGTTACTGTTTACAAAGCTCGACTTGTTGCGAAAGGGTTTCGACAAGTTCAAGGAGTTGACTACGATGAGACTTTCTCGCCCGTAGCGATGCTTAAGTCTGTCCGAATCATGTTAGTAATTGCCGCATTTTAAGAAATCTGGCAAATGGATAACAAAACTGCATTCTTTAATGGATTTATTAAAGAAGACTTGTATATGATGCAACCAGAAGGTTTTGTCAATCCTAAAGTGCTAACAAAATGCGCAAGCTCCAGCGATCCATCTATGGACTGGTGCAAGCATCTCGGAGTTGGAATATACGCTTTGATAAGTAGATCAAAGCATATAGATTTATACAGACTTGCGGTGAAGCCTGTATTTACAAGAAGTGAGTGGGAGCACTACAACCTTTCTGATAAGTATATGTGAATGACATATTGTCGATCGGAAATGATGTAGAATTTTCTGGAAAGCATAAAGGAGTGTTTGATAGGAGTTTTTTCAAAGAAAGACCTTGGTGAAGTTGCTTACATATTGGGCATCAAGATCTATAGAGATAGATCAAGACGCTTGATAAGACTTTCGATGAGTACATACCTTGATAAGATTTTGAAGTAGTTCAAAATGGATCAGTCAAAGAAGGAGTTCTTGCCTGACTTGTAAGGTGTGAAGTTGAGTAAGACTCAAAGCCAGACCATGGCAGAAAATTATAGAGAGAATGAAAGTCATTCCCTATGCCTCAGCCATAGGTTCTATAAAGTATGCCATGTTGTGTACCAAACATGTTGTGTACCTTGCCATGAGTTTGTCAAGGGGGTACAATAGTGATCCAGGAGTATATCACTGTACAGCGGTCAAAATTATCCTTAGTAACTGGATGACTAAGGAAATGTTTCTCGATTATGGAGGTGATAAAGAGTTCGTCGTAAAGGGTTACGCCGATGCAAGCTTTGACACTAAATCCAGATGACTCTAAGTATCAATCTGGATGCGTATTGAAAGTGGGAGCAATTAGCTAGAGTAGCTCCATGCAGAGCATTGTAGACATAGAAATTTGCGAAATACATACGGATCTGAATGTGACAGACCCGTTGACTAAACTTCTCTCACAAGCAAAACATGATCACACCTTATTACTCTTGGGTATTAATCACATAGCAATGTGAACTAGATTATTGACTCTAGTAAACCCTTTGGGTGTTGGTCGCATGGTGATGTGAACTATGGGTGTTATTCACATAACGATGTGAACTATCGGTATTAAATCACATGGCGATGTGAGCTAGATTATTGACTCTAGTGCAAGTGGGAGACTGAAGGAAATATGCCCTAGAGGCAATAATAAAGTTGTTATTTGTATTTCCTTATATCATGATAAATGTTTATTATTCATGCTAGAATTGTATTAACCGGAAACTTAGTACATGTGTGGATACATAGACAAAACAGTATGTCCCTAGTATGCCTCTACTAGACTAGCTCATTGATCAAAGATGGTTATGTTTCCTAGCCATAGACATGAGTTGTCATTTGATCAACGGGATCACATCATTAGGAGAATGATGTGATGGACAAGACCCATCCGTTAGCATAGCACTATGATCGTTTAGTTTTACTGGTATTGCTTTCTTCATGACTTATACATGTTCCTATGACTATAAGATTATGCAACTCCCGAATACCGTAGGAACACCTTGTGTGCTATCAAACGTCACAACGTAACTGGGTGATTATAAAGATGCTCTACAGGTGTCTCCGAAAGTATTCGTGGTGTTGGCATAGATCAAGATTAGGATTTGTCACTCCGAGTGTCGGAGAGGTATCTCTGGGCCCTCTCGGTAACACACATCATAATAAACCTTGCAAGCAAAAGACTAATGAGTTAGTCACGAGATGATGTGTTACGGAACGAGTAAAGAGACTTGCCGGTAACGAGATTGAACTAGGTATAGAGATACCGACGATCGAATCTCGGGCAAGTAACATACCGATGACAAAAGGAACAACGTATGTTGTTATGCGGTTTGACCGATAAAAGATCTTCGTAGAATATGTAGGAGCCAATATGGACATCCAGGTTCCGCTATTGGTTATTGACCGGAGATGAGTCTCGGTCATGTCTACATAGTTCTCGAACCCGTAGGGTCCGCACGCTTAACGTTTGATGACGATTGGTATTATGAGTTTATGAGTTTTGATGTACCGAAGGTAGTTCGGAGTCCCGGATGAGATCACGGACATGACAAGGAGTCTTGGAATGTCCGAGACATAAAGATTGATATATTGGACGACTATATTCGGACACTGGAAGTGTTCCGGAAAAGTTTCGGATTTAACGGGATTGCCGGAGGGGGTTACCGGAACCCCCTACGAGGGGGGATGGTCCATAGTGGGCCTTAAGGAAAGGAGAGAGGCAGCCCATAGAGGCTGGCCGGCGCCCCACCAGGGGATCCTAGTTGGACTAGGATTGGGGGGCGCCACCTCTCCCTCCTTTTTCCTTTCCCTCTCTTCCTTCTTGGTGGACTCCTACTAGGAATAGGATTGCAATCCTATTCCTAGTAGGAGTGCCCTAGCCGCACCATAGGAGGCCGGCCGGCCCTCCCCTCTTGCTCCTTTATATACAGGGGCAGGGGGGCACCCAAAGACACACAAGTTGAATTGTTCCAGCCGTGTGCGGTGCCCCCCTCCACAGAAACACACCTCGGTCATACCGTCGCGGTGCTTAGGCGAAGCCCTGCGCCGGTGAATACATCATATCTGTCACCACGCCGTCGTGCTGACGAAACTCTCCCGTGAAGCTCAACTGGATCAAGAGCTCATGGGACGTCATCAAGCTAAACGTGTGCTGAACGCGGAGGTGCCGTACGTTCGGTGCTTGATCGGTAGAATCGCGAAGAAGTTCGACTACATCAACCGCGTCACTTGACGCTTCCGCTTCCGGTCTACGAGGGTACGTAGACACACTCTTCCCTCTCGTTGCTATGCATCTAGTAGATAGATCTTGCGTGATCATAGGAAAATTTTAAAATACTACGTTCCCCAACAGGAACATCGTGCTGGGCGCGAGCACCGATGGAGTCAATCCGTTTGGCAGCCAGAGAAGCACACATAGCACCTGGCCTGTGTTTGTGTGGATGTACAACCTTCCCCCCTGGTTGTGCATGAAGAGGAAGTACATTCACATGAGTATGCTAATTGAAGGACCGAAACAACCAGGGAACGACATCAATCTGTATCTGGGGCTGCTGAAAGAGGAGCTAGACACGCTGTGGAAAACGCCAGCCAATACGTGGGACGCCGCAAAGAAAGAATATTTCCCTATGAGAGCCGCGCTGCTCACGACGGTGCACGACTATCTCGGTTACGGATATGTCGCGGGGCAGGTGGTCCAAGGATTTTCTGGATGCGTCAGGTGCATGGATGACACAACGTATCGCCAGCTAGATAGAGATCCCGGGTCTTCGAAAACCGTGTTCATGGGACATCGAAGGTGGCTTCGCGACGATGACCTGTCAAGAAAACGCAAGGATCTGTTCGATGGTGAAACCGAACCCCGAGGACGCCCGCGTACGATGAGCGGCGAGGAAATAGACGAGCTGTTGAAAAATTGGAAAGATTGCCCACTGTCGGGAAAGAAGCAAAAGGCGCCAGAGCCGGGAAAGAAGCGAAAGGCGCCAGAGCCGCTACTGAAGGTATGGAAAACGAGGTCTGTTTTCTGGGACTTGCCGTACTGGAAGATCCACCGTGTGCCTCA
The DNA here is from genome assembly GCA_902687465.1 of Secale cereale. Taxonomy (NCBI): domain Eukaryota; kingdom Viridiplantae; phylum Streptophyta; class Magnoliopsida; order Poales; family Poaceae; genus Secale; species Secale cereale. The sequence goes on from LR738712.1 coordinate 673,632,473, forward strand.
CAGCCTTGATGTAATGCATATCACGAAGAACGTGTGCGAGAGTCTGCTTGGTACCCTGCTCAACATGCCAGAGAGGACTAAAGATGGGCCGAAAGCAAGGGCAGACTTGAAATCAATGGGCATCAGGCAGGAGCTTCACGCTATATATGATGATCATGATGATGATGATGATGATGAGGCGAAGCAGGACACGGAAAGTCGTCGCAAAGGCAAAAAGGCCAAGAAGACCGGAAATGACTACCCTCCCGCGTGCTTCACTCTAAGTCAGGAGGAGATCGAGCAGTTTTTCACCTGCCTCGTAGGAGTACAACTTCCTTACGGTTACACGAGGAAGATAAGCAGATACCTAGACCGGGCGAAGCTGAAGTTCAGCGGGATGAAGTCTCACGACTGTCACATGCTGATGACGCAGATACTTCCAGTTGCAATCCGTGGTATCATGGACGCGCACGTCCGTGAAACCCTATTTGGCCTATGCAACTTTTTCGACGTCATCTCTCGGAAGTCTGTTGGCGTGAGGCAACTCAGAAGGCTACAGGAAGAGATCGTGGTGATACTATGCGAGCTTGAGATGTACTTCCCGCCCACATTCTTTGATGTTACGGTGCATTTGCTGGTCCATATCATGGACGATATCATCCAACTCGGGCTAACGTTCCTGCACAGCATGATGCCGTTCGAAAGGATGAATGGTGTCATCAAAGGATACGTTCGCAACATGTCACGTCCAGAGGGAAGCATAGCCAGGGGCTTTCTGACTGAAGAGTGCATCTCCTACTGCACGAATTATCTAGGCATCGAGAACCCCGTTGGTCTGCCCGTCAACAGGCACCTCGGCAGGCTCGCTGGATGGGGTCACCGTGAGGGTCGCCGCGAAATGCATGTCGACTTCGAGGGTCGACTCGCCGACTTTGAAAGAGCAAACCTAGTCGCGCTACAACACATAGATGTGGTCGATCCTTGGGTGGTTCAACACAAAACCTTTATTGAGAAGACGTACAATGACCGAGGCCAACAGAGGACGGACGGAGATATAATCAAAGAGCACAACTCATGTTTCACGCGTTGGTTCAAGCAGAAGCTTCTGTCGTCGTACCCTTTACATGATGATTCTTCCGCGGAAGAACAACTCATATTCGCCTTGTCACAGGGCGCCGAGAACAACCTGATGACCTATGAGGCGTACGATATCAACGGCTACACATTCTACACCGAGGCCAAGGACATGAAGAGCGATGGTTATCAGAACTCCGGGGTAACGATGGAATCCTACACCGGTAATGACAAGGACAGATACTACGGAAGGATCGAGGAGATCTGGGAGCTGAGCTACGCTGGAGAGAAGGTCCCGATGTTCCGTGTCAGATGGGCCAAGAGCGTCCTAAAAGAAGACCGGTATTTCACCACCATGGTTATACCCGAAGCCAAATCCAAGACCGCGGGCGCAAACGTCACCGCGAAAAATGAGCCATGGGTACTGGCTTCCCAAGTTGACCAATGCTTCTTCATTACCGATCCGTCAAAGCCCAGTCGTGTTGTCGTGAGGAGAGGCAAAAGGAAGATCATCGGAATGGATGGAGTAGCCAATGAGCAAGACTTCGACAAGTACGGCGACCCGAGGATCGAACATGACGACGATGATGAAGTAGCAGCTTACACCACAAGAAGAAGCAGGACCACCCTACCTAAAGGACGTCCGTTCCACAGAAGAACTCCATTTGCGAAAAAGAAGGGCAAGAAGATTGTAAACAGATAGCTAGCTAAGATCGATTGTATTTAAATCGTACCCTTCATTTCTCGATTGTATTTCATGGGCACTTTTTGGACTATCCTGAATATTTTTAAATTTCATGGACACTCGATCTCGACCCCCCCTCCATCTCGATCGCTATCCCACCTCGCCAGATCCGGTCCCCCTCGCCGCCGAGCACCCCCTGGTCCACCGGCCGCCGCCGCCGACCCCCCGCACCCTCGATTCCCCTACTCAACCGCCGCC
>LR738712.1:673634652-673666507 GCA_902687465.1 Secale cereale
CACCGGCCGCCACCGCCGACCCCCCGCACCCTCGATTCCCCTACTCAACCGCCGCCGCCGACCCATGATATATTCAAAATAATAAATTTGATGATATTTTTTCATATTCATAAATATTTTCAAATAACAAATTTGATGATATTTTTAAAAAAAATTATTACTTTTTTATAAAAAAATATTACTGTTATGATTTAAACAAGTTTGAACATATTTAAACACAAATAAGTGTCAAACAGCATTTTAAAAGCAAAAAAAAATTGGGGAGCCTGGGAATCGAACCCAGGACCTCCTGGTGGGTGTGCAGAGTGCTGACCAGTCGGGCTAGTGCGGGGGTTCTGTTAGGTAGTGGGTTAGGTGGAATATATAGCTTTCTGTCGGGCTAGTGACTAGAACACAATACTAATGGCGCACCTGGGGGTGGTGCGCCATTAGAGTCTACATACTTATGGCGCACGGAGCTGCGGTGCGCCATTAGTAATGCCCCCATACTTATGGGGCCGGCCGCACCCTCCTCTCTCTCCCTCTCGCCAGATCTCCCCCCTCTCCCCGACGCCTCTCTCTCCCTCACCCGCCGACGCCTCTTTCTCCGGCCGCACCCGCCGACGCCCTCGACGCCCGCGCCCCCGACGCCCCGGACGCCCAGAGCTACGCCGTCGCCGCCCGCGCCCCCGACGCCCCGGCCTCGACGCCCGCGCCCCCGACGCCCCGGCCTCCCCCAGGTGCGTGGCCATCTCTGGCCGCCTCCTCCAGATCCTCGCCGACCACGGGTCCCTCACCGTCGCCAACACCTGGAACCACGCCAAGGTATAAAGCTCCAAACTCCCCATGGCATCCTCCTCCTACCTACCAGTCCTTGTATTCTTCCATCCAATCGCCTATTATTAGGTTAGTGAACTCTGGTTTCTGGAATACTGCAAACGCAAGAATTGGGTTGGTCAGTTAGGAATTCGGCGAACTAAGTGACTACTTTTTCAAAGTGGTGCATTATAAACAAGCAGCCGCTCTCATTCCATCCAAAAGTGGATAAATGGACCTAAAGTAGTGCATTATAAACCAGCAGGCAGCAGCAGCAGCTTGTCGAGTTTTCTACTTTCTAGGCATACTAGATGAGGCAGATGAACCACCGAGAAGCAGAAATTGGGAAAATCATGGCGTGGTTTCTCTCTTGTAGCCTTGCAAAGCAGAAAGGAAATGGCACTAGCAAGGAAGCCATGCATAGATTGATTTTCGTGCCCTGTCTGTCTCGTTCATCAGATCAACCTAGCTAGCCAGCTAAGCTTAGCTTAACTTAGCTACTCCCGGTCCCGGACATAAACGTAAGATCACGGCGCCCTAACCTGTCACTTCCCATTAGTGCAAAGGTTTCGCCGTCGACAACCTGTGTGTGGACAGATGTACACGACCTCCTCTTCTGATGATGTGTATCTACCCCCACAACATAAGCTAGCTTGACCTGTTCTATTCAGGGTAGAGCAATGCGATGTTTCAGTTAATGTTCCTTTCTTTCTTGAAAAGATGTTCTCATGTATGATTGTTTTAGTACTACTATATACGTAGTACGTGGTGATGTTTCTGGAATTAAACGCATGCTTTCCCTCGCCTACTGGGGATGCCATCAGATAGTAGCTAGAGCACTCCATCTGATGTAAATACAGTATGAAAGGTGGCATTACCCTCTTGTTTACTTCTCTTTTTGGATGAGCTAATTGAGCTAGTCCCACCAGATCCACCACAAAACTTTTTGGTGCGTGATCGATTGTGACAGTCAGAAGTTTGGTTAATTTGTTTCCCGGGGAGATCGATCATCATCAGCAACTAAACAACGTAGTATGACCAGTGTGGCATATGAATAACCGCACTATGCTGCCTTTTACACTCTAGGCAAGATGATTCATCGTGTGGTCTGAGGACTCCTGCTTATTAGTGGCATTTGCCTCCTGCTTAATTATTAGTGCTCTTTTGGAAGGTGCTAATTGGGATAGTCCCACCAGAAAACTTTTGGGTGGTCCTGCTTCCTGCTTGTTTATAATGCACCACTTTGATTAGGAATTTTGTAACTAATTGTGTCCCCTGAAATTGAAAAAAAAAAGGTGAAAAGCAATTGATTTTACCCAAAATCAAGAAAGATGGGAGAGTTACTGGAACATGGGACCCATGGGTTGACTTAGACTATGCTAAAAGTGGCTCGCGTGTCACCCTTTTAAACGAGTTCAGACATAGGAGTATTTCTCAAAAGAAGATGACCAACTCTTCATATTTGATAAATCCTCTCTTGCTCAACCACTCTCACGTATCTCACTCGTTTAGGTTAACTTCTATTTTTTTTGTGGAAAGAAATCATCTTATTGGAGGCTCTGCCCTTATGAGGTCAAGGATAGCCACTATTACTTAAATATGCCATATTGCTGCTGCTTTCTAATTAATACTGGCAGCAACATCAATTTTTGAGTTGTTGTCAGTTTGCTATCAAGCCGTGACTGTATGCCACACTAGGTTTTAGGTTTTAGGTTTTTTTTTCATGTACACTAGTACTACTTGTATGTCACACTAGCACAATGATAATAATGGTGGTCATGTATTTGGTTCCTTGTTGTAAATATTTGAACTTCAAACTATTGTTTTACAAGCTTCTGCAACTTTTTCTTAACTGTTGATGCTGCTGTTATGCCTGTATTCACTGCTGTTGCTACTGTACTTGTCATGATGTTGTACTTGTGATGATGCTACTTGTGATCTTCTGAAATGACCCATTGGCGACTTCATTAGGCGGGGATAATGATTTTGCAGGTACCCCGAGAGGCCCTTGAGTTTGCTGGAATGTCGATTAACTTCCGTTCCGGCAAATTCGGGTACTCCATATGTCCTATTTTCAGCAAAGGTCATGCTGAAATTTTCCGTGAATTTTAGCATGACTTTGCTAAAAATAGAACATATGGGGTACCTGTGACTGATGCATGGGCCGGGGTATCTTAGTAGTTAATTAAGTAGGATCAAGTGCCCCTTTATTCTACCTGCATTAAACCATAGGCGGCAATAGAGCCAAGTGATTAGGCCCAACTTAGAATTCTCCTTCCCAGCTTAGCTTTTAGGATGCCTCGGTGTCGACAAACCATAAATTATAAAACCTTGGCTTTTATGGTGCCTCGGTGTCGATAAAAACCGAAATGATGAAAGCTTAGGCTTTTAGGGTGCCTCGGCGTCGAAAAACCCTCAATTATAAAAGCTTAGATTTTAGGATGCCTCGGTGTCGACAAACCCTAAATGATGAGACCATGATCTTGTTCCTTGACAATAACCAACTTTTTGACCAAACTTTGTTCCTATTTAGAGAGAAACAAGGTCAACAACGATGAGGCCGGCGGTTCGGGCGGCAAGGCATTCTGGGAGCTGTCCCAGGAGATGGAGGAACAACCTCACTTGTATGAGGACGCCGCCTTCCCCACCGATCCTTACACCACTGATGGTACCGCCGAGGATGACCCCCCTGATGCCACCACTGATGGTGCCGCCGAGGATGCCACCACTGATGATGGCGGCGCACGCACAGATGGCAGCCAATCGAAGAGGCAACGGAAGGACCGGCGCCCGACCGTGCTCCGCACCCTCAAGGAGGAAGTTACTGAAGTGGACTCCGACGGGAATCCAACGGCGCCCGAACGAATAGTCAAGGGGTACTCGCTTCAGCTCGGGTGCATTCTCCGGAGCACCGTCTCGATCAACGCCGAGAACCTGAGGCATCCTGACCGAGCGAATTTGCGCAACCTCCTCTTCATGAAGCTGCACGAACGATACAAGTTCCCCGCTGAATTTGAAAACACAAGCCTCAAAGGGAATAAAGTGAACAATAATGCCCTCACGAGGATGAGCACGGCCCTGTCTACTTGGAGAAGCAATGTGAAGAGAATGATCGAGAAAGGTGATAGTTATGAGAAGATCAAGGAGAAAAATCCTTCGATCACCGAAGATGACTACAACGACTTCAAGATCAAGTGCTCGAGCACCGCAACCTCCGAATCAAGTCAGTGGGGGAAAGAAATGCGGGAGCTCAACTTAGGGGAACACACACTCGGTCCCGGCGGTTACAGAGTGGCGGAGCCTATATGGGACAAGGAGGAGGCGGAGCGTGCCGAGCAAGGCCTACCGCCCCTCTTCGATAAATACGGTGACAAGCAGACCAGGAACTTTGTCAGGGCCCGGTACAAGAAGGACCCGAAAACAAAGGAGCTTACCACGGATCCAAAGACCAGGGCGCTTGAGCTTGTTCTGGTAAGGAATACACCCCTGCGTAATTAGCTCCATATGGTTGCATTATAATTAATGAAGCCAAATTTCTAAATGATTCACATTCCTTCCGCAGGCGACTGAAAGTAGTAGCGCGGGGTCGACTAAGAGCAACCCTTGGGACACGACTCTAAATAGGGCGTTGAATGTAATGAAGAACAAGGATAAGCTCGAGAAGCCGACGTCAGCCGGTCGTGTGGCCGGCAAAGGCTTGTCGACAAAATGGTCATCATACTATAACGCTGGTGGGCGAAAGGAGAAAAAGACCAGCTCGGAAAGCCAGGCGCGCGAGGTTCAAGAAATCAAGGCACAGGTGGCGCGGATTCCGGAGATTGTCCAAGAGCAAGTGCAACAACAGCTTGGAGCGACGATCACCGCCATTGTGCCTAGCTTGATCGAGGGGTTGCAGGCATGGATCGCGGGCGGCCAACAGGGGCCGCCCCCGATTCCCAGCTTCACGGCCAGCAACTCGCAGAATGCGATGGCGGGGCCATTGGTGTCTCCGGCGGAGGCGGCATTGGTGTCTCCGACGCCGGCACGGGAGCTTAATGCACCCGGGTGTACGCCGGCCGGCACCTCTGCAGCAAGCGGCCCCTCCGTCAACTGCACGCCAGCCGTTGGCGGTGCCTCGACATTAGCCGAGCTCGACGCCATCATCACGGTAACTAATTAAGCCTCTCTCGGCCGAGGACTTCATCTCCTTGCCTTTGACTGGGCATCCCTGACGCCCTACATGTTTTCGCAGGGCGCCGCGACGTTCCGTGCACTCTCCTGCACTTTGTGAACAACAAGTTGGTCGATGTCGCCAAGGGCCAAATCATTCAACGGGGCAACCCCTTGTTCCACGGTACCCAGATGCCACCCAACTTGTTTAGGGTCCAACTGGTTCAGGTGCTGCCAGGCTGCGACGAGGTGTTACCTCCGATTCGACCCGTCGGGGCCGACGATGATGACGTGATGACCCTCAGCGCCTGCCTGAGCTAGCCCCTGCTTTGGCCGAAGAGCCAGATTCGTTTGGGGGCGGGGGACACCACCCCAAAGACAACACCGCCAGTCGTGCCAGCGCCAAGTCATCCCCATGGCAAGACCGCCGCAACAGTGCCGGAAATCCCTATGCCACTGGATCCAAACATGCATATGGCACAGGATCAGAACGATGACGACGACGATGCATTTGCCAACGTCGATCAGTACTTTGCCGATCATGGGTACGGTGGCGACTTCATGGGGCCTCCTTCTCAAGAACCCAACCCAACAAAAGACGTGCGCGATCTAGCTGGTACCGCGGAGAAGCCAAGTTGCAACAGGCGTCGTCTGCCGTTCAGCTCTCAGGAGACGCCTCCAGCTGCCGACTTCACCGAGCCTCAGATAGGCGAGGTGCGAAATATTATCAGCCCCAACACACTCAAGAAGGCGGTCTCTGAGCAGAACTCGGTCCCAATTCAGGAGAAGAAGAAGGCACACAAAAGAAAGACTAACAAGGGTGCGAGCCAGCCGGCACCGAGTACGATCCGTGCTCAGGACGGGCCACCTTCACCTGAGGATGTAATGAGGAGGGTGCATGTGGCGGGTAGGCCGATGCTACCGAGAAATATGCTCGATGCTGCAACCGGTGCTATGCGGAGTCTGCATGACAGTGTTCTTTCTTTGGAGAAGCGGCATCTCAGAGAGAAGGATGTGGCATACCCGGTTTTCGCGGCCAAGGTGCCAGAGGGCAAGGGCTTTGTGGATAACTCCATCGGGGGTACGATCGTCCTGCGGTTTGATGACATCCACGCTATGTTGAACCTTCTTCCGCTGCACTACACCTTCGTTCGGTTATTTTCGCTGAGTATGGAGATGCGGATCATTCGCGACAAGACCCCGGACATCGTGATAGTCGACCCCTTCTACATGCGTGCCAAGATCTTGGGCAGCGCTGGGGACCGGCAAGTCGCGAGTTCTTTCCTCGAAGGCGTCATTCTGGCAAACCGAGATAAGGATAACTTCCTCGTGCCTTACTTTCCCGAGTAAGTCCTCCGCCTCAACCGCCCCGTAACATATGAATTCTTAGATTTCGATCGTTCTTCTTTTAACATTCCATGTTTTCTGCAGTGACACACATTGCACGCTCATCCTCCTAAGCCCCAAATATTCCATGGCCACGTATTTCGACCCGGACCGTCAGTCGAAAGTAGACTACACAAATGTCAAGAAGGTTCTTGATGATGTTCTCCCCGGCTACGCCAAATCTGGAGGCACCTTCACCAGGCATATTCGTAAGACCGGCAAGCACGTGTTCTCCCACAATACGACGTTCTGCTGCGTCAAGCAGCCGCCTGGCGGTCATAAGGGTGCCTACTACGCCATCCATCACATGCGGGCGATCGTACGGGACCATCAAGAACTTTTGCTACCGAGTAAACTCAAAGATTGGGCCGCGAGCGTGTCGGCAATCCAGGACGCGGACATCAGACAAGAATTCTTTCGCATCTAGTCGGAGTTTGCAGAAATCATCCATCAAGATGTCCTTCGTACCTCGGGGCAATTCTACCTCAGAAATCAACCATCGAACAGTGACATCGACACAATGCTACAAATGCAGGCTGACAACGCCCGTGATTTCATGACTCCCATGATAGACGGCGGCTTCATCCACACTCCGGTCCCTTGAGTCGAGTCGAAAGCAGTGATGCTGTGTCTAGTTCTGAAACATCGATTGGCTCATGTTGTAATTAAACTTTAATGAACTTGTAGTATGTCTCTTTGGTTTCGAGAGTCGTTCAACTTAGATGTAATCGATGCTATTAATGTCTTGCTTTTCTCTTTTGATCGTTCTGTTGCATACTTATATATTGCTTATGTATTGTCTGTGAATTGGTACTAACGTTTCGTTTGGCTAGTGCATAGCGATGCCGTCGTATGTCGTGTACAAGGGTAAGGTTCCCGGAGTCTACGACGACTGGGAGGAGTGTCGGAGACAGGTTCACCGATTCAGCGGTAATAGTTACAAAGGGTACACCACTAGGGCCGAGGCCGAATCTAGATACGCCCGCTATCTAGCGGGAGAGGGGAGGGAGCGTTGGAGGAACCGAATGAAGACGAGTTTCATCGTGATGATGCTCATCGTGATGACCGCAGCTCTCTTCTATGTGATGGTAGTTTAGATGATCGATATCGACTTGTAATGTGAAGACAAACTCGCTACTCGCGGTCTCGAGACTTGTAATATATTGTTCTATCTTTGTTCGGTCTTTTCAATTCGGAGACTAATATGATGAATTGTATTCGGAGACTAATATGATGAATTGTATTCAGAGACTAATCTTCTATTGTATTCGATGAATTTGTTGTTGATGTGTGCTGTCTATATTCTGTGCAATTATACATTTTGTAATCTGTGCAAAAAAACAGAAAAATAATAAAAAAATCCTAATATTCATACTAATGGCGCATCACAACACAGTGCGTCATTAGTATGCCAAAGGATACTAATGGCGCATCACCAGATAGTGCACCATTACTATGCGGACATTACTAATGGCGCATCCTGCTGGAGTGCGCCATTAGTATGCCAAAGCACCTGGGTACACATGGCCCCTGGGAGGCATACTAATGGCGCACTACTGTGCATACTAATGGAGCATCAGAGGTGCGCCATTAGTATACCAGATACTAATGGCGCACCAGAGGTGCGCCATTAGTAAAATATACTAATGGCGTGGCACTAATGGCGCACCACTAATGTGCCATTAATGGCCAAATCAGGTGCGCCATTAGTAGGCCTTTTCCTAGTAGTGTGAAGCTCTTGAGCATCTTCCTGAGAGATCACCGGATAAGAACATTGAAGGAAAAGAATGAAGAAATATCACATGAATAAAATGGATATTTCATTTGAGAATTTCTGGCACCATAAAGAAAAAGGGTGGGAGGGTGCGAAAACAAAGACAACTTGGAATGAATGAAACAGACAAATCGTCGGATTTCTCAACGGCGTCGGTATGGAATAACTTGAAGCGAAGGCACGCCGGTTGAAAAGGGTTAACATGAAGATCTTGATGGTCAAGAAGAATTAGCACTCCCATAGAAATATGAGAACACCAATTAGGAAAGGTATGGAATCAACATTTGACATCGAAGCAACTCGAATACCAGAATCAAAATGAAAACAACGGATAGATATGTTTATGAAGAAGACTATGTTGCAACATATCTATCCGAACAGAGAATTGAACGAATGAATTCCGCAGGTACATCAACTTGTCGAGAAGCCACTTGGGAGAAGAAAAGGTAAATAAAAAGGAACAAGGAGCGGATAGAACAAATACAAGATAGAAGCTTCGTCCGACATATTCGTGCTGAAAGCTCATGGAACGTGTTACAAAAGGGTTTTGCAATCCTCGGATCAGCATAGCCAAGGACCCTTTAAGATGCAACTCCCGATCGGAACAAGTCCATAAAACCACTTCACTCAATGTAGAACCCCAAACTTCATATCATGCATTCGTTGGAAGAATGCCTAGAACTACTAGATGAACCCACCTATTAATTTCCGAAAGTTTCCAGTTATGCAATCAGGTGTTGGGGATACAGGGGAAGCATCGCGCACTCAACTCTAATCCTACATCCAGCTGTATCCATCCTTCAACACATAACCAGTTATTTGCGGAAACCGTTTACCTCGGACCTTCGAAACGCATCTACTATACAAGCTATGGCAATACTCCTGAACTACCTCCCCAGTACTGGGTGATGTCGGGGTTATCTTGCCACTAACCGCATAGAAGAGTTTTCGATGTCGGCCGTCTTAAGTATTCTAGAACTGATGCGATATATTTGTGACGACAACACCTCGGAGCTCAACTCCCCGGGACACTGCCACAACCCCTAATGATAGGAGGCATCGAGAACAATGTTCTCGTCACAAAGACATTGGAACAATCCAAACAATACTCGCGAGATCCTAAAAAAAAATTGGTGCATTTTTGAGAGTAGAAGAGGTAAGAGTAATCGTCAGGAGTCCTCACCAGAGTGAAAAGAGATGAGGAGCAAAAGAAATCCTACTCTCCGATATATATATATATATATATATATATATAGGACTCAAAACATTTTCAAGTGTGTGCCTAGACTCGACCGTCAAAGATTCGATCAATCAGTGGGGGCTTCTAGGTCGGAGAAGGCTCTGATACCAACTTGTAATGCCCAGGATGGGACTATACCTCCTACGTGTCGAGACACGACTTAAAGGTATAAGCCCATTCTGGAATGATCTCAAGTTTGGTATCTTTGCACGACTCATGTAAAAGAGGGATTAAATTACAAAAGGAGATAGTTGGCTTACACTCGCCACTTCACACAATACATTACATAAGCAAAACATCATTCAAAACATCACAGCCCATCTAAGGGTAAGATCCAAAAGACAAGATACCAAACATAACGTTAAACCACAGGTCTAGATCGAATCCTAGTAGAAACCACTACTGATCGTCGAAACGTCACAAGTATACGGCCACGCTCTTCACCGAGCTCCCAGTGAAGTAGTTGAACCGGCTCCTGCATCATTCTCGGCCGAACCTGCATCTGGTGTTGTAGTATCTATGAGCCACGAGGACTCAGCAATCCCATAACCATGGGTATGAAGACTAGCAAAGCTTTATGGGTAGGAGGAGGTAAAGTGGTGAGGTTGCAGCAGCGGCTAAGCATAATATGGTGGCTAACTTACGAGTACAAGAATAAGATGAGCATCTACGCAAACGGTCGCAACTAGTAGTGATCGCTAAAGATCCTAAACTACATACGAGTCAAACATAACCCCACCGTGTTCTCTTCTCAAAGTGAAAAGAGACAGTCACGGTTACTCACACAGTTGTGTGTTTTACTTCGGATCCTCTGACAAGTTTTCTACAACCGGACATTAACAAATTCCAATCTGCCACATAACCGCGGGCATGGCTTTCGAAAGATTATAACCCTGCAGGGGTGTCCCAACTTAGCCCATCACAAGCTCTCACGATTAGCTGAAGTGATAAATATAATATCATCACCCCTTATCTTAGGGAAATCCGATCAGGCTCGGCATCCCGGTGCACAAGACATTTCGACAATGGTAAAACAAGTCCAGCAAGACCTCCCGGTGTGTCGACACCCTGATAGTAGCCGCGCGTATCTCGTCTCAGGCCACGACCGGATGGGCGATTATACGAGTAAAACCAAACCTCGAGTTTCCCCGTGGTGGCCCCGCATACTCCCCGTTTGGGACCAACACCATCAGCACTGGCCCCCCTACTATGTAGAATTAAGAACCCGAGGGTGCGACCCCCTATGCAAATTTAATTAATTAATTAAGTTGTTATTATGAGTCAAATTAAAACCAATGTTGGGCCTTGCTGGAGGAGTTTTATTCAAAGTCGAACTGTCAAGGGGTCCCCATCCACCCATCGTGTAAGGAACGCAAAAATCAAGGAACATAATGTCGGTTAACGGCGCCTAAGGTGGCATGAGTGGAACAAAACACCGAGCAAAAGGCCAAGCCTTCCATCCATGCCCAGTATATAGGTGTGTTAATAAGAATTATAGATATTGTGATATATCCAACAACAAGTTCCGTCCTGGAACAAATCTTCATCTTCACCTGCAACTAACAACGCTATAAGAGGGGCTGAGCAAGCGGGTATCATAGCCAAACAGTGGTTTTGCTAGGAAGGTGTCAAAGGTTAGAGGTTTCATGGGAACAAGGAGAGGCTGACATAAAAGATGGGTAGCGCGACATGTAACGATAGCATCGAGACACTAAGCATGGCAATGGTAGTAAAGGTATCCAAGGGTATGATCATCTTGCCTGGGATTCCGCAAGGAGGAAGAACGGTTCCAAGAAGTAGACGGAGCAACACAGTCGAGCGAATCCTCACAACTCCGGAACGAAACCGAAGCTAACAAGAGAAGCAACCAGAAAGAAGCAAACAACACGGTGAACACACAAGCATAAACATGGCATACGATGCACATCCAAGTATGATGCATGCCCGGTTTAATTATGCATGGCATGGCAAAGTGCACAAACAACACTACAAGTTAAGTGGAGCTCAATATGCAACGAGTTGCATATTGACGAAACACCACATTTTATTTATTTAGTTGTCTCTCGTTTATTTACAAGACAAGATTAAATGTTTGTTAACATGGTCAGAGGTGAAGCAAAAACAAACTACCTATTTAGACATTTTAAATGAGGCCGGAAATAACAACAACAATTCCGGAAAATCCCCATGAGCATGTTTAGTAATTTTAAGCAAACAACAATTAAACATTCTAATGTTGTTAACATGATGCGGATGACATGATCAAGTTTATGCAAGTTATTAATTAAAGGTTGACATGAAGAGATATGAAGATGATTCGGAGTATTAGTCACCGTGGTGGAAGGAAAAGGGGTGCCACGGCAACGATCCGAAAGTGATGCAACGCAACATCTCGGTTCCGGTAACTCGTTGAGAGACCGGTGCAAAAGGTGACGGAGAGCGTGTCAAGTAAGATGAAAGGTGGGGCGATCCCGTCACCGGGTTCCCACGGGTCGGCGACGAGGCAACCGGGGAGCACGACAAAAGATGAAACGGCACGGTGCACACAAGGGGAACATTTCATACAACACAACAAGCATTCGTCCACGGGTCATCGTCTCGGGGTTATACCTTCGGAACATGCGTTTCGGGGCGGTTCGAGATCGTAGTGGAAGTAGTGGTACTCGCGGTCGTAGAGGAAGTAGTGGAAGTGGACCTTCCGTAGAGGTACTCGTTATGTAGCCGTTCTCGCGATTCGTAGAGGAAGTAGGCGTTCCGTTATCGTGTCGTGGTACTTGACGTATCGCCGTGTAGTTGTTCCCGTTCGTATTCGTGGTACTTGCCGACGGGGTCCTTGTCGAGTCGTCGTTGACGTAGGGGTACACGTTCGTAGAGGTACTTGCGGTCTCGGCGACGGTAGACGTACTTGTCGAATCCACGTAGTTGAACTTGAAGATCCGAAGACGTTCACGGTTGTAGTGGTACTTGACAAAAACCCTGGGCGGTCTTGCGATCCCAACAACAACAAAACACAAGGAGGCCTCGGTCATGGCTATGGCAGCGAGCTGCCGAATGAACATGGCCAAAGGAACTCGAGCAGAGGGGCTCGAGGGCAGCAGCAAAAAATGCGGACGGCGACGCGGTACTTGGCCAGCAGCATGGCGAAGAGGTGCTGGAGGAAACGAGGCGGAGCCGCGGGGAGGCGAGGCGCCGCTCGTGGCCGCAGGGCCGCAGGAGGACGGGGCGGATCCTGGCCGGACGAGGAGATGGAGCACCTGGCCGGCGCGAAGGAGAGGCGCAGGGCCCGGGGCGATGCGGGGCGCGGACGGGGTTCCTGGCGCGGAGGCAGGGCGGCTGGAGGACGGGGCTGGCCTTGGCGTGCCGGGCTGGAGGCGCCATGGCAGGCGAGACGCAGAGGAGGGAGCTGCTCGAGGGCTCCATGGCGCGGAGGGAGCCGCGAACCAGGCGGGGCGCAGGACGAGGCCCTCGCGGTTGAGAAGGAAGGCCGCAGGGCGCTGTGGCGCTGGCAACGCAGGGCGATGGAGGAGGAGAGGGGGGTTCGAGAGGGAGAGGAGCGAGATGGAGCGGGGAATCGGGATGGGAGGTCGATGGGGTTCGAGAGAGAGGGAGGCAGAGTGCGAGGGGATCGGGGTGCGGCGCTAGATGAGATCGAGGGGTGAGGAGCGGCGCACGGGAGAGGGATGGACGAGTGGGAGAGGTCGCTAGGGTTAAGAGCGGGCTGTGGCCTGGAGATGGGCCTGAAGAGGAGATGGGCCTAGGAGGGATGTTTGGGCTGCTGGGAGGCCTAGAGGCCAGAAGGGCCTGAGGGAGGCCGACGGGCTGCAGCTAGGAGGGAAGCTGGGCCTCCTTTGCTGATATTTTCTTCTGCCTTAACCAATTACAGAAAAATAGCCAAACAGAAAAGAGAAGAACGGAAGGGTTTGAAACAAAATTTGGACAAGAGGCTAATTTTACTGGACTCGCAAAAATGTCCACGGTCCACGAAAAATAGGAGAGGCAAGAATGCAAGAGATAAAAACGAACTCATTTGAATTAAATTCAAATGATTTGAATTAGGGCATGACTTAAAAGTGTCCAAAAGTGTTGAGGTTTTTGCAGGAACCTTGATAAACGGGAAAAGAAATATAGGGAGGGTTTTTGATGGTGATACTTGAATTAAGAGGCATGGGGAATATTTGCAAGTGTGTTACGGTTAATTCCAAACAATGGAATATTTTTATAATATAGCTCCCTAAATATTGGGAGGATATGTTATAAAGAGAAGTCACACTTCCCTCGATTTAAATGGACCGAAGGTCCACACGATTTATTTAGGTTGAGATGCAAAAGATTAAAGACATGATGGCATGATGCTATGATGCAATGCAAAAATAAATAAATAAAGCAAGCACAAAGAAACACACGGAAGAACCCGGAACATCTGGAATCTTCTGGAATCTTCTGGGACGTCGGTCTTCGGGCGTCACATCTTCCCTCTAAACCCATCAGATGCCTCCGAGACATGAGCCCGGATTTCAGTTTTCCCCTGAGCTCACTCAGTTGATCCAGCACCAGAACACTTTGATGCAACTTCTTCTCCAGAACAACTAGAACAATCAGAACAACAACAACAACCCTCCACCACCACCACTAGTGGACAACCTGACCCGTTTTCTAAGGTGGCAACCACTGGTGTTTTCAAGTAACGTTGAACCAATAGTTGCTGATGACTGGCTGCGCAAGATAGGAAGGGAGTTGACCACCGCAAATTGCACGGATGCTGAGAAGGTGCGCTTTGCCGCACATCAATTGGCTGGACCAGCAGCAGCATGGTGGGAGAATTACACAGCCACTTTCCCTATAGCCAATGTCATTTGGGATCACTTTCAGCAAGCTTTTCGCACTGCCCATGTCTCAACTGGAGCCATGAGCATGAAGAAGCGAGAGTTTCGCAATTTGCGCTAAGGAAATCGTAATGTGGCACAATACGTAGATGAGTTTAGTACTCTATCTCGCTATGCCCCGGATGATGTGGCCACCGATGCCGTGAAGCAGGAGAAGTTTATGGAAGGGCTGAATGATGAGATGAGCATACAGTTGATGGTGGCAACCTTCAACAACTACCAGGAGTTGGTAGATAAAGCTCTTATGATTGAAGGGAAGCAGCAGCAAATTGAAAGCCGCAAGAGGAAGTATGGACAAGGAAGGAATACCTCTGGAGCCCAGTAGAAGCACCGTTTTACCCCGAACTCGGGAGGATACACCCATAACCATGGAAACCACACCCATAATGGAGGGAGTTCTCACAACCACAATGGCTCTAAGAATGGGAATGGGAATGAAGCAAGCAATAATCAGAATCGCTCCAGTCCATCCACACCCACCAAGAGGGATTTAGGTCACATTACATGTTTCAAGTGCGGGAAGAATGTGTTGGGGAACGTAGTATTTCAAAAAAATTCCTACGATCACACAATATCTATCTACTAGATGCATAGCAACGAGAGGGGAGAGTGTGTCTACGTACCCTCGTAGACCGGGAGCGGAACCGTCTAGTGACGCGGTTGATGTAGTCGAACTTCTTGGCGATCCAACCTATCAAGCACCAAACGTACGGAGCCTCCGCGTTTAGCACATGTTCAGCTTGATGACATCCCACGAGCTCTTGATCCAGTAGAGCTTCACGGGAGAGTTACGTCAGCATGACGGCGTGGTGACGAAGATGATGAAGCTACCGACGCAGGACTTCGCCTAAGCACCACAACGGCATGACCGAGGTGTGTTTCTGAGGAGAGGGGCACCGCACATGGTTGGGAGAGATCAACTGATCAACTTGTGTCTATGGGGTGCCCCCCACCCCCGTATATAAAGGAGTGGAGGAGGGGGAGAGGCCGGCCCTCTATGGCGCGCCTAGGAGGAGTCCTACTCCACCGGGAGTAGGATTCCCCCCTTCCCTAGTTGGAGTAGGAGAGGAAGGGAAGGAGGAGTAGGAGAGAACGAAAGGGGGGGCGCCACCCCCCAAACCTTTTCCAATTCGGCCTCTTGCCCAAGGGGGGCGCACCAGCGCCTTGTGGGCTGGTGTGCTTCCTTCTTATGGCCCATAAGGCCCATAACTTCTCCCGGGGGTTCCGGTAACCTCCCGGTACTCCGGAAAAATGCTCGAACCACTCAGAACCTTTCCGATGTCCGAATATAGCCTTCCAATACATTGATATTTATGTCTCGAACATTCCGAGACTCCTCGTCATTTCCGTGATCTCATTCGGGACTCCGAACTACCTTCGGTACATCAAAACTCATAAACTCATAATACTGATCGTCATCAAACATTAAGCGTGCGGACCCTACGGGTTCGAGAACTATGTAGACATGACCGAGACTCATATCTGGCCAATAACCAATAGCAGAACCTGGATGCTCATATTGGCTCCTACATATTCGACGAAGATCTTTATCGGTCAAACCGCATAACAACATATGTTGTTCCCTTTGTCATCGGTATGTTACTTGCCCGAGATTCGATCGTCGGTATCTCAATACCTAGTTCAATATCATTACCGGCAAGTCTCTTTACTCATTCCGTAATACATCATCTCCTGACTAACTCATTAGTCATTTGCTTGCAAGGCTTATTATGATATGCATTACCGAGAGGGCCCAGAGATACCTCTCCGACACTCGGAGTGACAAATCCTATTCTTGATATATGCCAACACCACGAACACTTTTGGAGACACCTGTAGAGCATCTTTATAATCACACAGTTATTTTGTGACGTTTGATAGAACACAAGGTGTTCCTCCGGTATTCGAGAGTTGCATAATCTCATAGTCATAGGAACATGTATAAGTCATGAAGAAAGCAATAGCAGTAAAACTACACGATCATAGTGCTAAGCTAACAGATGGGTCTTGTCCATCACATCATTCTCCTTATGATGTGATCCCGTTGATCAAATGACAACTCATGTCTATGGCTAGGAAACATAACCATCTTTGATCAATGAGCTAGTCTAGTAGAGGCATACTAGGGACACTCTGTTTTGTCTATGTATTCACACATGTACTAAGTTTTCGGTTAATACAATTCTAGCATGAATAATAAACATTTATCATGATATAAGGAAATATAAATAACAACTTTATTATTGCCTCTAGGGCATATTTCCTTCAGTCTCCCACTTGCACTAGAGTCAATAATCTAGTTCACATCGCCATGTGATTTAATACCGATAGTTCACATTGTTATGTGAATTAACACCCATAGTTCACATCGCCATGTGACCACTACCCAACGGGTTTACTAGAGTCAACAATCTAGTTCACATCGTGATGTGATTAACACCCAAAGAGTACTAAGGTGTGATCATGTTTTGCTTCGTGAGAGAAGTTTAGTCAGCGGGTCTGTTACATTCAGATCCGTATGTATCTTCTGCAAATTTCTATGTATACAATGCTCTGCATGGAGCTACTTTAGCTAATTGCTCCCACTTTCAATATGTATCCGGATCGAGACTCAGAGTCATCCAGATCGGTGTTAAAGCTTGCATCGACGTAACTCTTTACGATGAACTCTTTATCACCTCCATAACCGAGAAATATTTCCTTAGTCATCCAATAACTAAGGATAATTTTGACCGTTGTCCAGTTATCTACTCCTGGATCACTTTTGTACCTCCTTGCCAAACTCATGGTAAGGTACACAACAGGTTTGGTACACAGCATGGCCTACTTTATAGAACCTATGACTGGGGCACAGGGAATGACTTTCATTCTTTCTCTATCTTCTGCCGTGGTCCGGTTTTGAGTCTTACTCAACTTCATAACTTGTAACATAGGCAAGAACCCTTTCTTTTGACTAATCCATTTTGAACTTCTTCAAAACTTTATCAAGATATGAGCTTTGTTAAAGTCCAATTAAGCGTCTTGATCTATCTCTATAGATCTTGATGCCTAATATATAAGTAGCTTCACTGAGGTCTTTCTTTGAAAAACTCCTTTCAAACATTCCTTTATGCTTTCCAGAAAATTCTACATCATTTCCGTTCGACAATATGTCATTTACATATACTTATCAGAAAGGTTGTAGTGCTCCCACTCACTTTCTTGCAAATACACGCTTCACCGCAAGTCTTTATAAAACTATATTCTTTGATCAACTTATCAAAGCGCATATTCCAACTCCGAGATGCTTGCACCAGTCCATAGATGGATCGCTGGAGCTTGCACACTTTGTTAGCACCTTTAGGATCGACAAAACATTCTGGTTGCATCATATACAACTCTTCTTTGAGATATCCATTCAGGAATGCAGTTTTGACATCCATTTGCCACATTTCATAATCATAAAATGCGGCAATTGCTAACATGATTCGGACAAACTTAAGCATCGCTACGGATGAAAAAGTCTCATCGTAGTCAACTCCTTGAACTTGTCGAAAACCTTTCGCAACAAGTCGAGCTTTGTAAACAGTAACATTACCGCCAGCGTCGGTCTTCCTCTTGAAGATCCATTTATTTTTGATGGCTTGCCGATCATCGGGCAAGTCAACCAAAGTCCACACTTTGTTCTCATACATGGATCACATCTCAGATTTCATGGACTCAAGCCATTTTGCAGAATCTGGGCTCATCATCGCTTCCTCATAGTTCGTAGGTTCATCATGGTCTAGTAACATGACTTTCAGAACTGGGTTTTCGTACCACTCTGGTGCGGAACGTACTCTGGTTGATCTACGAAGTTCATCAGTAACTTTATCCGAAGTTTCATGATCATCATCATTAGCTTCCTCACTAATTGGTGTAGGAATCACTGGAACCAGTTTTTGTGATGTACTACTTTCCAATTCGGGAGAAGGTAAAATTACCTCATCAAGTTCCACTTTCCTCCCACTCACTTCTTTCGAGAGAAACTCCTTCTCTAGAAAGGATCCATTCTTAGTAGCGAATATCTTGCCTTCGGATCTGTGATAGAAGGTGTACCCAACAGTCTCCTTTGGGTATCCTATGAAGACACATTTCTCCGACTTGGGTTCGAGCTTATCAGGTTGAAGCTTTTTCACATAAGCATCGCAGCCCCAAACTTTAAGAAATGACAACTTTGGTTTCTTGCCAAACCATAGTTCATAAGGCATCGTCTCAACGGATTTAGATGGTGCCTTATTTAACGTGAATGCAGCTGTCTCTAATGCATAACCCAAAATGATAGTGGGAAATCGGTACGAGACATCATAGATCGCACCATATCTAATAAAGTGCGGTTACGACGTTCGGACACACCATTATGCTGTGGTGTTCCGGGTGGCGTGAGTTGTAAAACTATTCCATATTGTTTCAAATGAAGACCAAACTCGTAACTCAAATATTCACCTCCACGATCAGATTGCAGAAAACTTTATTTTCTTATTATGATGATTCTCTACTTCACTCTGAAATTCTTTGAACTTTTCAAATGTTTTAGACTTGTGTTTCATCAAGTAGATATACCCATATCTGCTCAAATCATCAGTGAAGGTCAGAAAATAACGATACCCGCCGGGAGCCTCAACACTCATGGGTCCACATACATCAGTATGTATGATTTCCAATAAATCAGTTGATCGCTCCATTGTTCTGGAGAACGGAGTTTTAGTCATCTTGCCCATGAGGCATGGTTCACAAGCACCAAGTGGTTCATAATCAAGTGATTCCAAAAGTCCATCACTATGGAGTTTCTTCATGCGCTTTACACCAATATGTCCTAAACGGCAGTGCCAAAATAAGTTGCACTATCATTATTAACCTTGCATCTTTTGGCTTCAATATTATGAATATGTGTATCACTACGATCGAGATCCAACAAACTAATTTCATTGGGTGTATGACCATCGAAGGCTTTATTCATGTAAACAAAATAACAATTATTCTATGACTTTAAGGGGTTGTTTGGATAGCTATATTATAGGGAACTAGGTTTCGTTAGATTCGATTTCTGGTATAACTACCAAAAATCCTATTTGGATTATCTAATAAAACCTTGGATATATAAAACTGAGTTTTCCAAAAGCCCAAAAACCCAGTTTATAGAAAAACAACTAATCGACATTTTTGTATAAACTGGTTTTCTGGATAGCCGTCGAAGGAGAGAAGTTAAACGTGTAGCGCCGCAAAATAATCTCCATGCACGGCAAGAGATCGATGACCACGCCAGCAACGAGTTTGCCGTCGCTCCGGACCGGACGTTGAGTGCCGTTCTGGTGAGCTCCACCGGCCAGGACTAGGAGGAGCAGTAGCCGATGGCCCGGCGCGCGACAGAGGTGTCGTCCGTTCCCTAATCAATCCGTCGAGACTCGACAGCGGAGCAAGCATGGCAGTGGTGGCGGACTTGCGGCCAGGTGAGAGTGGTGGCTGGCGGTGGTGCAGCTTTACGGCGGAGTGCACGCCGTAGTACGTACATCCTACCTGGGCTGCTGGGTCTGCGGGCGCTACACGAAGGCCGTGGGCGACGAGATTTGTTGCGCCGGCGCCAAGCAGAACAGAACAGCGGAACATCATCAGAGGCGATCGGCAGCACAACCCATTGGCGCGGGAGCCGTCGTGGGCACCTGGAACTGGAAGACAGCTGAGGAGGTCATGGCCGTCGTGTGGGCGCTGCGTAGACTCGCGGCGGGGCTCTAATGCGCGTACACAAGGATGCTCAATTGATCGCCTGGCTCCGAGACGAATAAGGTCCTAGGCTCCTAGCACCATGGATGGGAGCGACCTGAGAGCTGGACGCACTGATGTGCGCCATTGAACTACAGAATTATGTTTTTGTGTCGTTTCCCATCCAAACAAGGATTAGTATATACTCACCTTAACCGAAAAACTAATCAAAACTGGTTTTCCAAAAAATTCTCTCAAAACTGGTTTTCTAAAATCTCACCTCTAATAATTGGTATCCAAACAACCCCTAAATGAATAACCATATTGCAACAAACATGATCAAATCATATTCATGCTCAACGCAAATGCCAAATAACATTTATTTAGGTTCTACACTAATCTCGAAAGTATGAGGAGTGTGCGATGATGATCATAACAATCTTGGAACCACTTCCAACACACATCGTCACTTCACCTTTAACTAGTCTCTGTTCATTCTGCAACTCTCGTTTAGAGTTACTAATTTTAGCAACTGAACCGGTATTAAATACCCAGGGGTTGCTATGAACACTAGTAAAGTACACATCAATAATCTGTATATCAAATATACCTTTGTTCACTTTTCCATCCTTCTTATCCGCCAAGTATCTGGGCAGTTCCACTTCCAGTGATCATTCCTTTTGCAGTATAAGCACTTAGTTTAAGGCTTGAGTTTAGCTTTGGGTTTATTCACAAGAGTGACAACTTGCTTGTCATTCTTCTTGAAGTTCCCTTTCTATCCCCTTGCCCTTTACTTGAAATAAGTGGTCTCGTTAACCATCAACAATTGATGCTCTTTCTTGATTTCTACCTTCATTGATTTCAGCATCGCGAAGAGCTCGGGAATTACTTCCGTCATCCCTTGCATATTATAGTTCATCACGAAGTTCTACTAACTTGGTGATAGTGACTAGAGAACTTTGTCAATTACTATCTTATCTGGAAGATTAACTCCCACTTGATTCAAGCAATTGTAGTACCCAGATAATCTGAGCACATGCTCACTGTTTGAGATATTCTCCTCCATCTTGTAGGCAATGTACTGTCAGAGGCCTTATACCTCTCGACACGGGCATGAGTATGAAATACTAATTTCAACTCCTAGAACATCTCATATGCTCCATGGCGTTCAAAACGTTTTTGAAGTCCCGGTTCTAAGTCGTAAAGCATGGTGCACTAAACTATCAAGTAGTCATCATACCGAGCTTTTGTCAAAATGTTCATAACGTCTGCATCTACTCCTACAATAGGTCTGTCACCTAGCGGTGCATCAAGGACATAATTCTTCTGTGCAGCAATGAGGA
The DNA here is from genome assembly GCA_902687465.1 of Secale cereale. Lineage (NCBI taxonomy): Eukaryota > Viridiplantae > Streptophyta > Magnoliopsida > Poales > Poaceae > Secale > Secale cereale. Next base: position 673,655,941 of record LR738712.1, read on the forward strand.
AAATCCTCAGATCACGGAACAAGTCTGTATCATTGCTACTAACATCTTCCAACTTAGTTTTCTCTAGGAACATATAAAAACAAACGGGGAGCTACATCGCGAGCTATTGATCTACAACATAGATATGCTAATACTACCAGGACTAAGTTCATGATAAAATAAAGTTCAATTAATCACATTACTAAAGAACTCCCACTTAGATAGACATCCCTCTAGTCATCTAAATGATCACGTGATCCAAATCAACTAAACCATGTCCGATCATCACGTGAGATGGAGTAGTTTTCAATGGTGAACATCTTATGTTGATCATATCTACTATATGATTCACGCTCGACCTTTCAGTCTCCAGTGTTCCGAGGCCATATCTGCATATGCTAGGCTCGTCAAGTTTAACCCAAGTATTCAGCATGTGCAAAACTGTCTTACACCCGTTATATTTGAACGTAGAGCTTATAACACCACGATCATCACGTGGTGTCTCGGCACGACAAACTTCCGCAATGGTGCATACTCAGGGAGAACACTTATACCTTGAAATTTAGTGAGAGATCATCTTATAATGCTACCGTCGATCTAAGCAAAATAAGAAGCATAATAAGATAAACACCACATGCAATCAAAATATGTGACATGATATGGCCATCATCATCTTGTGCTTTTGATCTCCATCTCCAAGGCAATGTCATGATCACCATCGTCACCGGCGCGACACCTTGATCTCCATCATAGCATCGTTGTCGTCTCGCCAACTATTGCTTCCACGACTATCGCTACCGCTTAGTGATAAAGTAAAGCAATTACATGGCGGTTGTATTTCATACAATAAAGCGACAACCATATGGCTCCTGCCAGTTGCCGATAACATTACAAAACATGATCATCTCATACAATAACGTATCACTCATCATGTCTTGACCATATCACATCACAACATGCCCTGCAAAAACAAGTTAGACGTCCTCTACTTTTTTGTTGTAAGTTTTACGTGGCTGCTACGGGCGAGCAAGAACCGTTCTTACCTACGCATCAAAACCACAACGATATTTCGTCAAGTATGTGTTGTTTTAACCTTCACAATGACCGGGCGTAGCCACACTCGATTCAACTAAAGTTGGAGAAACTGACACCCACCAGCCACCTGTGTGCGAAGCACGTCGGTAGAACCAGTCTCGCGTAAGCGTACGCGTAATGTCGGTCCATGCCGCTTCATCCAACAATACCGCCGAATCAAAGTATGACATGCTGGTAAGCAGTATGACTAGTATCGTCCACAACTCACTTGTGTTCTACTCGTGCATATCATCTACGCATAGACCTCGCTCATGATGCCACTGTTGGGGAACGTAGTATATCAAAAATTACTTACGATCACGCAAGATCTATCTACTACAACGAGAGGGGAGAGTGTGTCTACGTACCCACGTAGACTGGGAGTGGAAGCGTCTAGTGAGGCGGTTGATGTAGTCGAACTTCTTCGTGATCCAACTGATCAAGCACCGAACGTACGGAGCCTCCGCGTTCAGCACACGTTCAGCTTGATGACGTCCCACGAGCTCTTGATCTAGTAGAGCTTCACGGGAGAGTTACGTCAGCACGACGGCGTGGTGACGGAGATGATGAAGCTACCGACGTAGGGCTTCGCCTAAGCACCGCAACGTTATGACCGAGATGTGTTTCTGAGGAGAGGGGCACGCACACGGTTGGGAGAGATCAACTGATCAACTTGGGTCTATGGGGTGCCCCCCACCCCCGTATATAAAGTAGTGGAGGAGGGGGAGAGGTCGGCCCTCTATGGCGCGCCTAGGAGGAGTCCTACTCCCACCGGGAGTAGGATTCCCCCCTTCCCTAGTTGGAGTAGGAGAGGAAGGGAAGGAGGAGTAGGAGAGAAGGAAAGGGGGGGCGCCACCCCCCCCCCCCCCCAAACCTTTTCCAATTTGGCCTCCTGCCCAAGGGGGCGCACCAGTACCTTGTGGGCTGGTGTGCTTCCTTCTTATGGCCCATAAGGCCCATAACTTCTCCCGGGGGGTTCCGATAACCTCCTGGTACTCCGGAAAAATGCATGAACCACTCGGAACCTTTCCGATGTCCGAATATAGCCTTCCAATATATCGATCTTTACGTCTCGGACATTCTGAGACTCCTCGTCCTGTCCGTGATCTCATCCGGGACTCCAAACTACCTTTAGTACATCAAAAATCATAAACTCATAATACTGATCGTCATGAAACGTTAAGCCTGCGGACCCTACGGGTTCGAGAACTATGTAGACATGACCGAGACTCATCTCTGGCCAATAACCAATAGCGGAACCTGGATGCTCATATTGGCTCCTACATATTCTATGAAGATCTTTATCGGTCAAACCGCATAACAACATACGTTGTTCCCTTTGTCATCGGTATGTTACTTACCCGAGATTCGATCGTCGGTATCTCAATACCTAGTTCGATATTGTTACTGGCAAGTCTCTTTACTCATTCCATAATACATCATCTCGTGACTAACTCATTAGTCATTTGCTTGCAAGGCTTATTATGATGTGCATTACCGAGAGGGCCCAGAGATACCTCTCCGACTCTCGGAGTGACAAATCCTATTCTTGATCTATGCCAACACCACGAACACTTTTGGAGACACTTGTAGAGCATCTTTATAATCACCCAGTTACGTTGTGACGTTTGATAGCACACAAGGTGTTCCTCCGGTATTCGATAGTTGCATAATCTCATAGTCATAGGAACATGTATAAGTCATGAAGAAAGCAATAGCAGTAAAACTAAACGATTATAGTGCTAAGCTAACGGATGGGTCTTGTCCATCACATCATTCTCCTAATGATGTAATCCCGTTGATCAAATGAAAACTCATGTCTATGGCTAGGAAACATAACCATCTCTAATCAATGAGCTAGTCTAGTAGAGGCATACAAGGGACACTCTGTTTTGTCTATGTATTCACACATGTACTAAGTTTCCGGTTAATACAATTCTAGCATGAATAATAAACATTTATCATGATATAAGGAAATATAAATAACAACTCTATTATTGCCTCTAGGGCATATTTCCTTCAAAATGGACACTACGCCACGGAGAGCCCTGAAGCTAAGAATGAGAACGACAATGGAAGCGCCGGGAAGAAGCCCAATCCTTTCAACAAAGGACAAGTGAACCACATGACCGTGGAGGAAGTTGAAGAGCAACCCGATGTAGTTGTCGGTAAGTTTTTGGTTAAGTCATTTACCGCAGTAGTTCTTTTCGATACTGGTGCATCACATTCATACATTTCAAGGGGATTCGTGAATAGATATAAGTTGCCCACCAAAGTCCTTATGACCCCCATGTTAGTAAGTTCACCCGGAGCGGAATACATGGAAAATCAAGGATGTTTTCATATGCCATTGACCATTGGACGCCATGTTTTTCCCTCGGACCTGATAGTTTTGGAGTCACAAGGATTGGATGTGATACTAGGTATGGATTGGCTATGGAGGGAACATCGATTGTGCGAGTAAGTCTATTTTCCTTACCACCCCAGAAGGAAAAAGAATCAAGTATGTATCTAGGCATTCGCCTAGGAGGACACAAGTAAATTCTCTCTCGGGAGTTGTTCAGGAGGAAGTGCATGTAGTAAGGGATTATCCGGATGTATCTCCAGAGGAGCTACCAGGCATGCCGCCGGATAGGGATATTGAGTTTTTGATAGAGCTATTGCCTGGCACCGGATCAATATCGAAGAGACCATACCGAATGCCAGCAAATGATCTGGAAGAGATCAAGAAGCAGATTAAGGAGTTATTGGAGAAATGATTTATTCGACGAAGTTCATCACCTTGGGGAGCCCCAGTGCTTTTGGTCGAGAAGAAGGATGGATCTTTAAGAATGGTCGTTGATTATCGGGCACTGAATGAAGTGACGATTAAGAATAAGTACCCGCTGCCAATGATCAATGATTTGTTCGACCAACTTCAAGGAGCTAAAGTATTCTCCAAGATCGATCTACGATCAGGATACCACCAGTTGAAGATCCGAGAGAAGGATATACCCAAGACAGCCTTCACCACAAGGTATGGGCTATATGAGTATACGGTTATGTCATTTGGATTGACTAACGCCCCTGTCTATTTCATGAGTATGACGAATAAGGTGTTCATGGAGTTCTTGGATAAGTTTGTCGTGGTATTCATTGATGATATCTTGGTGTACTCGAAGAACGAAGAGGAACACAAGGAGCATTTGCATTTGGTTCTTGAGAAGCTCAGAGAACATCAGTTATATGCCAAGTTCAGCAAATGTGAGTTTTGGTTGAAGGAAGTTGGATTCTTAGGGCATGTTATATCAGGAGAAGGTATAGCAGTGGATCCAGTCAAGGTGCAGGCAGGCACTGAGTGGTTGGCACCCACCTCAGTTGGAGAAATCCATAGTTTTCTTGGACTCGCGGGATATTACCGAAGATTCATAGAGAATTTCTCCAAGATTGCAAAGCCTATGACGGCATTGCTGAAGAAGGACATCAAGTTCTATGGGACTGAAGAGTGCGAAGAAAGTTTCCAGGAGTTGAAAAACGTTTGACAACAGCCCCAGTGCTGATCTTGCCAGATATACGCAAGGATTTCCAAGTGTATTGCGACGCTTCACGCTTAGGACTTGGAGGGGTACTCATGCAGGACGGAAGAGTTGTTTCTTATGCATCTCGTCATCTTCGACCGCACGAGTTGAATTATGCTACGCATGATTTGGAGCTAGCAACTGTAGTGCATGCGCTCAAAACCTGGAGACATTTCCTCATTGGGAATCATTGTGATGTGTACACGGATCACAAGAGTTTGAAGTACATTTTCACGCAGAAGGAACTGAACCTCAGACAGAGGAGATGGTTGGAGCTCATAAAGGATTATGATATGAAGCTGCACTATCATCCTGGCAAGGCCAATGTCGTTCCAGACGCTCGAGCCGGAAGAGTTATGCCAATACCCTAGTAAAAGGAGGATTGCCGAAGGAGTTAGCAGAAGATCTCAGGGAGCTTCATTTGGAGATAGTTCCTAGAGGTTTTGTTGCAACATTGGAGGTTCAATCAACATTGTTGGGAAAGATACGAGAAGCCCAGAAGGATGACAAAGAGATTTTCGAAATCAAGGAAAAGATGAGTGAAGGAAAATCCAAGGGTTTTCGTGAGGACGAACACCTTGTGGTTTGAGGATCGAGTCTATGTGCCCAACAACGCCGAGATCAGGAAGTTGATACTACAGGAAGCACATGATTCGCCATACTCGATACACCCCGGAAACACTGATACGTCCAAAACGTATCTATAATTTATGCTTGCTCCATGCTTCTTTTGTGTGATATTGCTATGATATTTATGCACTTCCATACACTTTTGATCATATTTGGACTAACCTATTAACTCAGTGCACCACAGTGCTAGTTCCTGTTTTCTGCTGTTTTTCTATTTCAGATTTCCCCCATATTAAAAGTGCTCCAAAAATTCCGGGAAAAATACAGGAAAAATCAGCGTACATGAAGCTTCGAGAAAAACCAAAGTGGGGCCAGAGGGGAGCCGGGGGTGGCCCAGGCGGCCACCCGGGGCGGCCCCACCACTGGCCGCGCCAGGGGGGCGCCTGGGGCCCCCTCTCCGCCTCTGGTGACCCCCCCTTTGCATATATATTCCTCGCGTCCCGAAACCCTCGAGGACAGAACCCTTTTCTCCAGAAGCAATTCCGATCTCCGCCGCCATCGCCACCAAGTTTCGGGGGACCAGAATTCCTGTGTCGGCATCCTGCCGGGACGGGGAAGTGCCCCCGGATTCATCTCCATCAACGTTGCTTCCTCCCTCCATGATGCGGGAGTAGTTCCTCCTCGGGGCTGAGGTTTCTACCAGTAGCTATGTGGTCAATTCTCTCTCCCATGATGTGATCTTTGTTGTGATCATAGGCTATGTTGATCTAGGGTGATCCCATGATATTTCCCCTTCCTCTATGTATTGGATTGATGTACTCACTTGTCTTTATCTAGTATAATCCCCGAGACCAAGGTAACGGCGGTCTATTGGACATGGATTAGAAGAATATTTTCATGAGTGATTTCCTCTTTTGTGTGTTGGTTGAAGATTGAGGGTCTCTTGGTGCTTGTCTTGACTATCCTTGAGATATGTTGTGGTGATTGTGGTACTCTCTTTGGATGGCCGAGGTGACATTAGGAAACCACAGATTGAGAACTACGAACTTAGAGGTGTGCTTTTGTAGCCCTACATAATTCTCGTCCTCTCTTGACCACAAAGGAATGACCTTCGAGTGCGTCTCCATTTGCATGTTCTATGGGAAATATCATGTGATGTTAATGTTGTTGGGAGTTGCCACTAGTGAAAGTATGAAGCCTAGGCCTTGTTTCCACCATTGCAATACCATTTGTGCTCACATTTACCACTTGTTTCCTTGCTGCACTTTTTATTACAGATTAATATTACTTTGCTTTGCCACTCCTATCATCCATATTTTACCATCTCTTCGCCGAACTAGTGCACCTATACAACTCCTAGTTGTATTAGGTGTGTTGGGGACACAAGAGACTTCTTGTATCTTAGTTGCAGGGTTGCTTGAGAGAGACCATCTTCAACCTCTACTTCCCTGAGTTCGATAAACCTTAGGTCATCCACTTGAGGGAAATTGCTGCTGTCCTACAAACCTCTGCGCTTGGAGGCCCAACATAGTCTACAAGAATAGAAGCGTGTGTAGACATCAAGCTATTTCTGGCACCGTTGCCGGGGAAGTAAGTGTTTGAAGGTATATCTTTAGATCTTGCAATTAAATCTTTTCGTTTCTTGTTTTTAGTTTCACTAGTTATGTTTATGGAAAACCGCACTCTTAGTTCGCTGCTTGGGGAAGGCCGCTTTACCACACCCGTGGTAGAGAAGTCTCCTCCACCTACTGAATGTATCCCGTTCCAAATACCACTTGGGATAATTGAAATAATTAGGAATGATTGTTATGATGGGACAGTCAATCCTAGTATTCATTTGTTGAAACTTATAGAACTTTGTGAGTTGTTTAAGATTTCAGGTTTGACAAGAGATGGAGTCATGAGGAAATTATTTGCCTTGTCACTGAAAGGAAAAGCATTGGAATGGTATAGGCTACTAGATGACTCTCACCTGCTGGATTGGGAAGAGATCCAGTCTCTCTTTTACTCCAAGTTTTATCCTCTTCATGAAGCCCATGAGAATAGGAATTATGTTTATAATTTCTATCCTCATGACGGAGAGAGCATAGCTCAAGCTTGGGGGAGACTGAAAACGTTAATACTAAAATGTCCTAACCATGGGCTCCCCAAAGATATGATTATTACTAATTTCTATGTGAGGCTCTCTCGACAGGATAAAGATTTGCTCGATGCTTCCTCTATGGGTTCTTTCACAAACGAAAAGATTGATGCTAAATGGGAACTCCTTGAAAGAATTCAACGCAACACTGAAGATTGGGAGATCGACAAAGGTAAAGAGTCAGGTATAATTTATGAGTATGATTGCATTAAGTCCTTTGTTGAAACTACAAGTTTTAATAAGTTTAGCGCTAAGTTTGGGCTTGATTCTCAACTCATTGTTGATTTCCTCAAATCTTTTGCTTCACATCTTAATATGCCTAAGGAGGATTGGATCAAGCATCATGAACCTTTTAAAGAGATTTGCAAAGAAAATGAAATTGTTCATGATGATTGCAACATGCATGATCCAATTCCTAAAAATGAAGTTTTATATAAGCATGTTAATTTTTGTGGAGTGGATAGACCTTGTGAAAGGCCTATGACTGAAGAAGAGAAGTATTGTAAGCAACATAAGCATGAAAGAACAATCACTTGGGTCAAAGATTTAAATGAAATTGCTAGAGAATTGTGTGACCTTTATCCTTTTACTTGTGAACTTTGCTGTATAGAGGGTCACTTTAATTTTCAATGCATGCACTTTCAAAACATAATTGTTAACCAGTTGTGTGATAACATGATCACCCCTGATCTTTATGATGAGCTTATGTTATTTTTGATGTGTGAAGAGTTATCAGAAAAGACTTCTTGGCTAGATGTTAATGCCATAGGAATAAAAAACACTTTGCAAAATTGCCATCTCTATTGTGTTGTTAATTGCCATAAAAATGATTACATAAGTAAGATTAGAAAGGAGGGAACTTTACCAAAGTATAAAAATGTCTCTTATATTTCTGCTAATAAAAAGGAGAGTTTCTCCCAAGTTTCCCCTATTGTTTCTAATGATAAACTAGGATATGTGGAGAAGCTTCATCTCCAACCACTCCCTCCTAAGGTGAAGAAGAAGAAAAAGAAGAGGAGCAAGAAGGAAGAAGAATGGGTATCAACCTGGCCTGAGCATATTCCTCCCATCAACTTTTATCCTAACGGTTGTAAGTTTAAAGAAGAAGGTGAAGTTTATTGCCTTAATTATCATCTTGATGATATGTCCGTAGGTACTATTGAAGATGATTTTGATTATGATATGCATGTTACTTATTGTGATTGGGAAAATGATGATAATGCTACTTATGATCTTGAAAATCTTTTTGGTACCAACTCTGAAAGTGATGATATGGAAAGCTCTAAGCTTGGGGAGGATAGGATTGCAAATCCTTTACCCACTAGTGATGTCATAATTGATAATTCTTTTGCTAGTAAGAATAAAGACAACATGTTTACAAATATAGTTGCTAGCAATGATAATGCTCTTCTCTATTATGATGATGTTATAACTCCAATCTATAGTGATTATAAAGGTACGTATGACATAAGGAGAAATTATCCTTATGAAACTTGTTATAATCATGGAGGGAATTACTCCCTTGTTGAACACCATCTTCCTAATACACAATTAATCTATAGTGTTCAAGTTGTTTATGATAGTCCTACTCCCACTATTACCAATGAGAAAGATTATGCTTATGTGGAGAGTAAGAGTACCTTTTTGCATGTGGATCATGGTAACAATGCTTTATGTGATGCTTATATTGTTGAGTTTATTCGTGATCCCACTGAAAATTATTATGAGAAGGGAACATATGCTTATAGATATTTCAATAATATCAAGTTCCCTCTCTTTATGTTGAAGGTTTTGAAGCTGCACTTGTTTTGTCTTCCTATGCTTATTGCTTTGTGCTTCAATGAATTATTCTATTGCAATATTCCTATGCATAGGAAGCATGTTAGGCTTAAATGTGTTTGGTATTTGCTTCTTGATGCTCTCTTTTGTTCTTCAACTCTTATTCCTACGAGAGCATCATTAAAGTCTTAAGCCTATCTTTATGGCTATAAAGAAAGAGCTCTAGGGAGACAACCCTTGTTATCTTTGCTTTCAGTTTGTTCTTTTAGTTTTTAGTGGTCTTGATGTTTGTTACTACAGTGGGGAGTTAAACGTTTCGAAGTTAAGGGAAAGTTAGCCCCGAGATTTCTGGGACCGTACCGTGTTTTGGAACGCATGGGAGAGGTTGCCTACAAGTTGGAGTTACCCGTAGGATTGTCAGGAGTTCACGACGTGTTTCACATTTCACAGCTTAAGAAGTGCCATGCGGAGATGGCCGATATTCCCTTAGGAGACACAGTGCCCCTAGAAGCAATTCAGCTGGATAGTGATCTGACTTACGAGGAGAAACCCATCAAGATCCTCGAGTTTGCGAGCAAAGTTACCCACAGCAAGGTTATCAAGTTCTGCAAAGTTCAGTGGAGTCACCATACCGAAGAAGAAGCCACCTGGGAACGAGAGGATGATCTACGCAAGGACCACCCACACCTATTCTCTAGCCAACCCGAATCTCGAGGGCGAGATTCATCCTAAGGGGGGTAGGTTTGTAACATCCCAAATTTTCAATTTGGAATGTTATACATAGATCATATTGCATATCATATTTTATTGCATTTGTGTGTTGCGATCCCCAAAAATTCTAAGCAACACAAGGACCCACGGAGAGAGTTGGGGATTTTACCGTTCTCGTATTTGAGTTTTCTCAAATACCGGTACGGGGATCACTATGGTTTTAATTGTTTTTCTCTCCTAAAAATATTTCTTAATAAAATATATGAGTGGAGATAATATGACTTCTCCAAAATAATAGAAATATTGGAGGAAAAATATTAAAATCACTTTTGGTATTTTATTCGGATTTAATTGCGATTTTATTTGCATAGGAAAAATACGTGTTTTTCAAAATTGTTTTTAGGTCCGGGAAAAATGTTCACATTGTACTAAATATTATTAGAGGATGGTGAAAATTTAATTCGGAATTTTTCGAGTCCGTTTAGTATTTTTTTTTCTCGCCAGTTTTGCCGCGTCACGACTATTTAGAAAAAAAAGTACACCGACCTAACCGGGCCGTGTCCGGCTACGACTCCGCCCGGGGGCCTTTATAAGCCCTGTCGGCCGGCCCCAGCCAGCCCACCCGCCCGAGCCGCCCGCGCCCTAACCCTAGCCAGCCGCCGCCGTGCCTCGGGAAGCGCGTCGCCGCCGCCACTTCTACCGCCGCCGCCCGCGCCCTAACCCTAGCCAGCCGCCGCCGTGCTTCGGGAAGCGCGCC
>LR738712.1:673666906-673681961 GCA_902687465.1 Secale cereale
CCGTCGCCGCCACCGCCGCACGCCACCACCGCCGGTCGCCGCCATCGCCGGAGTTCACCGCCGTCGAGGTAGTTGACGCCGTCGCCGCTGGTTTTTTTAAACCCTAGATCTGTTTTTTTAATAGATCGGTTCAGTTTTTCCATCGGTTTACTTATCTAGCGGACGTTCGTCCGTTCATTCGTTTAACGAATGCTTTTCGTCTTTTAGTAACAGACAGCGAACGTTCATTCGTTAGCCTGTTCGTCCGTTTTTCTTTTCAGGGTTTTTCCGCGATTATTTTTTATCGCGATTTCTGCCCTGATCTTCTTTTTAGTTTTTCTTTTCGCTCGTAAGTCGGAATCAGGCGATTCAAGCGCCCACATCTTCGTCTCGAAGCCCTCTTTCTGTTTAACCAACTTGAACAAGGTTTTGCTACTATAAAATTTGACTTTACTTCAATCTAGTAACGGATCTTGTTTCTTTTGAAGTTTGAGTTTCGTTGCTCCGTTTGATTTGATTCTTATTGCAAACCGGAGTTCTTAAGTTGAACTTTCTGGTTAGATCTTCGTACTTCGAGTTTTACCTGTGCATCTCTGCTTGTTTGCATATGTATGCTATTGTTTGCTTGCTATAGAATTCCCGGAGTGCGAAGCGTGCTACTACGATTCCCTAGGTTTTGCGAATGATCAGCAAGGCAAGTAACACTTTGATCATACCCTTTATTACCCAGTTTTTATGCATTAGATCAAACCCTCACACATTGCATGAGTAGGATCTCTTAACTTGTGGGTCTGGGAAGTAGATTGAGGTAGAACATATTACCTGCATTATTTTCAAACCCCTGGGAGTTACTTCTATGTTATGCTTAGGTTGCTATGATATGCTCGTAGACGTGGATTGGGTTTGAGAGTATCCATGACCGATGTGAGATGTTAATTAATGGTTCAACTTAAGGTGGCTACTTTAATACACATCTGGGTGGATTGGTTGCAGGGCACCTGGAGAATCCAGTGTTGTCCTAGGAAATCATGGAGGAACCGTGTGATTATCCTATGGAATGCCACCCGGGCTCAAAGGGATCATAAAACTATTCATGCTAGAAACTTCCGTGTGCAGCCACAATGCCATTATGGGCTTTGGCATAGTATGAGTAAGTTGTGTGAGCTCTTTCAGTGGTGGAAGCAGATGTAGGGGAAAGTAGGTGTACGGGTCCACCCGGGGTAAAGAGTAAATGATTCTGAAAGACTATGTCTCGGTCATCCGTTTCTCAAACACCATGGAGTGCGAGAAAATCCAACGGAGGAGATCGAGTCTTGTGGGGAAAAGTGTGCAAACCTCTGCAGAGTGTACAAACTAGTCATGATTAGCCGTGTCCCCGGTTATGGACATCTTGAGTATCTGGTACTTGGATTATTGGTTGATCTCATCACTCTAAAATTAATTTGTTGGGTTAATGATGACTACTTTAATTGGGATTGAGTTGGAGGAACCTTCTCAATGATGTTTCAACTACCATGATAGTTAAAATAAAAGTTATTCCTTTGTTGTAGGGAAAAATTGGCTTTATGCAAAAACTTTAACCTTAGAGCCTCCACCAGCCAAATATGCATATAGTGTTAGCCTTTATTCTGTTACTTGCTCTACTGTGTTATCTTGCTGATATGTCCAAAACGTATCTATAATTTCTGCTTGCTCCATGCCTCTTTTGTGTGATATTGCAATGATATTTATGCACTTCCATACACTTTTGATCATATTTGGACTAACCTATTAACTTAGTGCACCCCAGTGCCAGTTTATGTTTTCTGCTGTTTTTGTATTTCAGGTTTTCCCATTACGTAAATTGCCAGAAAAATTCCGGGTAAAATATATAAAAAATCAGCGTTCTGGAAGCTTCCATGCGGCCAAAGTAGGGCCATAGGGGGGGGCACAGGGGCTCCAGGCGGCCTGCCCACGCGGCCCCCCTCCTGGCCGCGTCGGGGGGCCGCCTGGGCCCCCCTTAGCTCCCCTGGCGACCCCCTTTGGCATATATTTACACCGCGTTGCAGAAACCCTGATTCCAGACCCCTTTTCTCCAGAGGCATTCCCGATCTCCGCCGCCATCGCCATCAAGCTTCGGGGGACCAGAATTCCTGTGCCGGCACCCTGCCGGGACGGGGAAGTGCCCCCGGATTCATCTCCATCGACGTTGCTTCCTCCCTCCATGATGCGGGAGTAGTTCCTCCTCGGGGCTGAGGTTTCTACCAGTAGCTATGTGGTCAATTCTCTCTCCCATGATGTGATCTTCGTTGTGATCATAGGCTATGTTAATCTAGGGTGATCCCATGATATTTCCCCTTCCTCTATGTATTGGATTGATATAATCACTTGTCTTTATCTAGTATAATCCCCGAGACCAAGGTGACAGCGGTCTATTGGACATGGATTAGAAAAATATTTTCATGAGTGATTTCCTCTCTTGTGTGTTGATTGAAGATTGAGAGTCTCTTGGTGCTTGTGTTTGACTATCCTTTAGATATGTTGTGGTGATTGTGGGACTCTCTTTGGATGGCCGCGGTGACATTGGGAAATCCTTAGATTGAGAACTACAAACTTTGAGGTGTGCTTTTGTAGCCCTACATAATTCTCGTCCTCTCTTGACCACGAAGGAATGACCTCCGGGTGCGTCTCTATTGCATGTTTTATGGTAAATATCATGTGATTCGATTATGTTAATGTTGTTGGGAGTTGCCACTAGTGAAAGTATGAAGCCTAGGCCTTGTTTCCACCATTGCAATACCATTTGTGCTCACGTTTACCACTTGTTTGCTTGCTGCACTTTTTATTACAAATTTATATTACTTTGTTTTGCCATCCATATCACTTGCCATTTAACATCTCTTCGCCGAACTAGTGCACCTATACATCTAACAAGTGTATTAGGTGTGTTGGGGACACAAGAGACTTCTTGTATCTTAGTTGCAGGGTTGCTTGAGAGAGACCATCTTCAACCTCTACTTCCCTGAGTTCGATAAACCTTAGGTCATCCACTTGAGGGAAATTGCTGTTGTCCTACAAACCTCTGCGCTTGGAGGCCCAACATAGTGTACAAGAGTAGAAGCGTGTGTAGACATCAAGCTATTTCTGGCGCCGTTGCCGGGGAAGTGAGTGCTTGAAGGTATATCTTTAGATCTTGCAGTTAAATCTTTTTGTTTCTTGTTTTTATTTCACTAGTTATGCTTATGGACAACCTTGCTATTGGATCGTTGCTTGCGGGAGGACGCCCCACACCTGTGGTGGTTGCTCCTCCCCCTACTGAAATTGTGCCCTATAAAATACCAGCTGGTATTATCGATTATGTTTTGGCTAATCGTTATGCAGGAGACAGACATCCCGGTGAACACTTGCTATATCTGTCACAACTATGTTCATTATTTAAGCTTGCAGGTGTATCAAAGGAGTTTGTCATGAGGAAATTGTTCGCCGTATCACTTATATATAAAGCTTCAGATTGGTATAGGCTTCTCGATAACTTGCACTTGCTTGACTGGCAAGAGCCTATGTCTCTCTTTTACTCCAAGTTTTATCCTCTTCATGAAGTCCATAAGAATAGGAATTATGTTTATAATTTCTACCCTCATGACGGAGAGAGCATAGCTCAAGCTTGGGGGAGACTGAAAACGTTAATGCTAAAATGTCCTAACCATGGGCTCCCCAAAGATATGATTATTACTAATTTCTATGCGAGGCTCTCTCGATAGGATAAAGATTTGCTCGATGCTTCCTCTATGGGTTCTTTCACAAACGAAAAGATTGATGCTAGATGGGAACTCCTTGAAAGAATTCAACGCAACACTGAAGATTGGGAGATCGACAAAGGTAAAGAGTCAGGTATAATTTATGAGTATGATTGCATTAAGTCCTTTGTTGAAACTACAAATTTTAATAAGTTTAGTGCTAAGTTTGGGCTTGATTCTCAACTCCGTGTTGATTTCCTCAAATCTTTTGCTTCACATCTTAATATGCCTAAGGAGGATTGGATCAAGCATCATGAACCTTTTAAAGAGATTTGCAAAGAAAATGAAATTGTTCATGATGATTGCAACATGCATGATCCAATTCCTAAAAATGAAGTTTTATATAAGCATGTTAATTTTTGTGGAGTGGATAGACCTTGTGAAAGGCCTATGATTGAAGAAGATAAGTATTGTAAGCAACATAAGCATGAAAGAACAATCACTTGGGTCAGAGATTTAAATGAAATTGCTAGAGAATTGTGTGACCTTTATCCTTTTACTTGTGAACTTTGCCGTATAGAGGGTCACTTTAATTTTCAATGCATGCACTTTCAAAACATAACTGTTAACCAGTTGTGTGATAACATGATCACCTCTGATCTTTATGATGAGCTTATGTTATTTTTGATGTGTGAAGAGTTATCAGAAAAGACTTCTTGGCTAGATGTTAATGCCATAGGAATAAAAAACACTTTGCAAAATTGCCATCTCTATTGTGTTGTTAATTGCCATGAAAATGATTACATAAGTAAGATTAGAAAGGAGGGAACTTTACCAAAGTATAAAAATGTCTCTTATATTTCTGCTAATAAAAAGGAGAGTTTCTCCCAAGTTTCCCCTATTGTTTCTAATGATAAACCAGGATATGTGGAGAAGCTTCATCTCCAACCACTCCCTCCTAAGGTGAAGAAGAAGAAAAAGAAGAGGAGGAAGAAGAGGAGCAAGAAGGAAGAAGAATGAGTATCAACCTGGCCTGAGCATATTCCTCCCATCAACTTTTATCCTAACGGTTGTAAGTTTAAAGAAGAAGGTGAAGTTTATTGCCTTAATTATCATCTTGATGATACGTCCGTAGGTACTATTGAAGATGATTTTGATTATGATATGCATGTTACTTATTGTGATTGGAAAAATGATGATAATGCTACTTATGATCTTGAAAATCTTTTTGGTACCAACTCTTAAAGTGATGATATGGAAAGCTCTAAGCTTGGGGATGATAGGATTGCAAATCCTTTACCCACTAGTGATGTGACAATTGATAATTCTTTTGCTAGTAAGAATAAAGACAACATGTTTACAAATATAGTTGCTAGCAATGATAATGCTCTTCTCTACTATGATGATGTTATAACTCCAATCTATAGTGATTATAAAGGTACCTATGACATAAGGAGAAATTATCCTTATGAAACTTGTCATAATCATGGAGGGAATTACTCCCTTGTTGAACACCATCTTCCTAATACACAATTAATCTATAGTGTTCAAGTTGTTTATGATAGTCCTACTCCCACTATTACCAATGAGAAAGATTATACTTATGTGGAGAGTAAGAGTACCTTTTTGCATGTGGATCATGGTAACAATGCTTTATGTGATGCTTATATTGTTGAGTTTATTCGTGATCCCACTGAAAATTATTATGAGAAGGGAACATATGCTTATAGATATTTCAATAATATCAAGTTCCCTCTCTTTATGTTGAAGGTTTTGAAGCAGCACTTGTTTTGTCTTCCTATGCTTATTGCTTTGTGCTTCAATGAATTATTCTATTGCAATATTCCTATGCATAGGAAGCATGTTAGGCTTAAATGTGTTTGGTATTTGCTTCTTGATGCTCTCTTTTGTTCTTCAACTCTTATTCCTACGAGAGCATCATTAAAGTCTTATGCCTAGCTTAAAGGCATAAAAGAAAGCGCTTTTGGGAGGCAGCCCACAATGAATAAAATTTTATTTTGCTTTTGTTGTGTCTTGATGTTGTTACTACAGTAGCATCATCATTGTATCTTTACTTTTCAGCTTTGTGCCAAGTGTAGCCTCTGATTGCAAGAAAGTTCAAAAGTTGTGACGTGCTGTCCAGGAAACAGATTCTGTCCTTGGACAGAAAAATTCGTATAAAATCACCAGATCATCTTTTTGGTCTGAATTTTTTCGACAGCGTGCTCTATACAATTGGCTTTCGGGCGTATGTTCTGAGTTTTTTTATTTGAGTTGCAGAAGTGCCCCGAAAAAATTATTTACTACCTGCTGGTCTGTTTTTTACAGATTCTGTCCTGTTTTGCCTTTCCTTCGTTTTGCAAACCTTGAGCTTGCTTTTTCTTTGCAAAAACCTTTTGGCAATCTTGAGAAACGGTAGACCTTCAAGAATATCCTTATTTCCAGCAAGGAAAAATTATTTTATTATGGGTACTAACCTCGCTAATCAGATTATGATGAGTTATGTATGAAGGGAGTTTTCAAGTGTGCGAGGGAAGATGATAAAAAGATTCAGGAGTGTAAAACGCTCAAGCTTGGGGATGCCCCCGTGCACCCCCAAGAAACATTCAAGAAGACTCAAGCGTCTAAGCTTGGGGATGCCCCCGTGCATCCCCATCTCCATCAACAATTATCAGTTCGTCTTTCGTTCCATTATATTTTTATCACTTCATGTGTTATGTGCTATGCTTGGAGCGTCTTGCTTTTAGTTTCCTTTTTAGTTTTCTTTAGCTTTGCTTGCTGTTCATAACAAGTTGGATCCTAGCCTTCATCGTTTGGGAGAGAAACACGCTCCACTCCACTGTAGAACACAACATAGGCTTGCATGCGTATCTTCTTGTGTGTGTTCTTTATCTTTTCATAGCTGCTGTCGTGCTTAGCTCTTAGTTTTCATGCTTATCTTTTTAAGAGCTTTTGTTTAGTTGGTTGCTGGAACTCTCTTGAGTTATCATGCTTATCTTGTTAAGAGAGTTGGCTTCTGTTGCACTGGTTGATATGTCTATGATAAAAATGCTATGTGCATAATGGTGCTTAGTAGTTCATGTTTTCTTATGGTTAGTCTCAAATAGCTGAGGGGTTCTCAATGTGTTATTGGAGTACCAACATGATTTGTTTGCTTATTATGTGGTATGGTTTAGTGATATCTTCCTTCAAGAATTTATTTTGATTGACTTGGCGTATGCTCACGCATATTTAAGACTGTAAAGAAAGTCTATCAAGCCTTGATGATCTTTAGTTTCTGAGTAGCGATATAACTTCCATGCCTGATTCAATGTTGCTTTGTCGCTCTGCATGATTATGACCATCATTGCTCTTTTAGTTGGTCGCTCCCAGTCTTTTGCTAACCTTCGCCTGTACTAAGCGGACTGACTGCTTGTGCATCCAAAATCCTTTAAACCAATTATGCCATATGAGTCCACCATACCTTCCTATACATGGTATTTACCTGCCATTCCTAACGAAGACTTTCATGTACCATCTTGAAATTATTCAAAAAAAAGCATTTCTCTTTTGTGCCTCTGTTTTAGCTCATGAGGAAGTAGTAGTTAATTCATGATCTTTTTAAGTTGGACAAGCTTCACCCCGGGATTGCATATCTAATGTGCAAACCCATAATACGAGAAGGAACTGGCATAGAGTGCGCCTGGCTCATTAAAAAATTATACAACAAACAAACCCTCCTTCACGCTTTGTTCATGAGAAATCAGAAAACTTTGGCAGTGATAAACAAAGGAGATTAAGAGGATGTGATCGTTCTCATTCAGGAGCCGTTCCTCGAAACTTGTCCAGCTCGAGAAGTAATTGAGTTATCTGCTAGCATTCGTTGACGAAATATGCATAATCTAAAAAAAAATTATTACCTCTGTTTTTAAAACCAAGAGCTCTGGTACATGTTTAGTTTTTGTTTCCGACCAAGGGTTTTCAACCTTGCCAACAAAAGCCACGGTTCAAGAGTCTCCACCTTCTTTAAAGCACCAACTATTGAGAACATGATTATCATTCTGAGTGTAATGTGCATTGTCCCAAAGTACCATTGTCTTTTGCATGATTATGATATCGTTTATTCTGAAATCATTGTATCTAGTCGTCACTTAAACCTTGGAGGTGCCCCTGCATTTATGTTTTGCTTCACTAAAGGGGGCAAGCGAGGTACCACTTTATCATATTTGCACACCATGCTCATTACAAACCTATTTGAGTGTTTCAGTATCATATTGTAAAACTTTCAGTTCTTTGTGATTTTCTGATGAGGCAACTTAATTACTACAGATTCATTGTCTCAGTAAGCATTTGTCATGGGACTGTGAAAGGTTCTTATATGGTTAATAGCATGTCACCACAGAAATTATGTTTGTTATTATTTACCTACTCGAGGACGAGCAGGAATTAAGCTTGGAGATGTTGATACGTCCAAAACGTATCTATAATTTCTGCTTGCTCCATGCCTGTTTTGTGTGATATTGCTATGATATTTATGCACTTCCATACACTTTTGATCATATTTGGACTAACCTATTAACTCAGTGCACCCCAGTGCCAGTTTCTGTTTTCTGCTGTTTTTGTATTTCAAGTTTTCCCATTACGTAAATTGCCAGAAAAATTCCGGGAAAAATATATAAAAAATCAGCGTTCCGGAAGCTTCCATGCGGCCAAAGTAGGGCCAGAGGGGGGCCACAAGGGCTCCAGGTGGCCTGCCCACGCGGCCCCCCTCCTGGCCGCGCGGGGGGGGGCGCCTGGGGCCCCCTTAGCTCCCCTGGCGACCCCCTTTGGCATATATTTACACCGCGTCGCAGAAACCCTGATTCCAGACCCCTTTTTCCAGACGCAATCCCGATCTCCGCCGCCATCGCCATCAAGCTTCGGGGGACCAGAATTCCTGTGCCGGCACCCTGCCGGGACGGGGAAGTGCCCCCGGAATCATCTCCATCGACGTTGCTTCCTCCCTCCATGATGCGGGAGTAGTTCCTCCTCGGGGATGAGGTTTCTACCAGTAGCTATGTGGTCAATTCTCTCTCCCATGATGTGATCTTCGTTGTGATCATAGGCTATGTTAATCTAGGGTGATCCCATGATATTTCCCCTTCCTCTATGTATTGGATTGATGTACTCACTTGTCTTTATCTAGTATAATCCCCGAGACCAAGGTGACAGTGGTCTATTGGACATGGATTAGAAAAATATTTTCATGAGTGATTTCCTCTCTTGTGTGTTGATTGAAGATTGAGAGTCTCTTGGGGCTTGTCTTTGACTATCCTTTAGATATGTTGTGGTGATTGTGGGACTCTCTTTGGATGGCCGCGGTGACATTGGGAAATCCTTAGATTGAGAACTACGAACTTTGAGGTGTGCTTTTGTAGCCCTACATAATTCTCGTCCTCTCTTGACCACGAAGGAATGACCTCCGGGTGCGTCTCCATTGCATGTTTTATGGGAAATATCATGTGATTCGATTATGTTAATGTTGTTGGGAGTTGCCACTAGTGAAAGTATGAAGCCTAGGCCTTGTTTCCACCATTGCAATACCATTTGTGCTCACGTTTACCACTTGTTTGCTTGCTGCACTTTTTATTACAGATTTATATTACTTTGTTTTGCCATCCATATCACTTGCCATTTAACATCTCTTCGCCGAACTAGTGCACCTATACATCTAACAAGTGTATTAGGTGTGTTGGGGACACAAGAGACTTCTTGTATCTTAGTTGCAGGATTGCTTGAGAGAGACCATCTTCAACCTCTACTTCCCTGAGTTTGATAAACCTTAGGTCATCCACTTGAGGGAAATTGCTGCTGTCCTACAAACCTCTGCGCTTGGAGGCCCAACGTAGTCTACAAGAGTAGAAGTGTGTGTAGACATCACTTGCCAGCATATTCCATGTGCTGATCCATTTCGGGCTACAACATGTTACGTTGTAGACTTTTCAAAAGAAGAGTAAGGTGCGCTAGGTCGTTTGTCATGCACTTAGTATCTTCCAAGCCTTCCGCTGTTATTTTGTTAGATGGCCTTATGCCATAAACTTTTGTAATAAGTTCTCTTTTGAGACATTCGATGTAATAAGTGTGTGATTGCCACTCTGTTATCAATCCTTCAAGTACTGTTTGTGTCAGCATTACCGATCTAGTGATGACACAGAACACAGAGACTTCGGTCCATTCGGTTCGTGGTCGCTACATGGATATACGTTTGCGAGTTCATCTGCCACTGGACCTATGAGCGGGGCTACTATAAATAACAACTTGAAGTGCGTAAGCAAAAAATATTCACAATTTTATTTTATTACCATCATTTGTGTTGAGTTTCATTCATATACATGCATTGACCCTCTTCTTCAATTTAGATCTGGCAGATGCGGGATGAACTCTTACCACAAGATCGCATAAGAGCAATTCAAGAGGAATTGGCGGTATTCTTTCTTGACCACGTCATCAATAAAGCCGGAGAATACCATGTGGAAATTGATATAAACATGAGATATTAGGGATTGTAAGAGATCTTATATTGTATATATGTAGCTAGTATCGTCGGATAGATATACAAAAACTTGTTGTTCGACAAATCTCTCGGAGAAAGAGAGGTGCACGCCTCTCTGTATATGTTCATGACGATCTTGTGTCATTAATAGTTCCTTCATTTGCTTACCAGC
Source organism: Secale cereale (assembly GCA_902687465.1). Lineage (NCBI taxonomy): Eukaryota > Viridiplantae > Streptophyta > Magnoliopsida > Poales > Poaceae > Secale > Secale cereale. The sequence goes on from LR738712.1 coordinate 673,677,285, forward strand.
TAGTGTGTCGAGTTCTCTCTATATGTATAGTAGCTAGTGTCGACGAAGCACGGATATAAGAGAGGTCACTTCTCTCTATTAGCTAGCTAATAACACAATATATGAAACCCCTAAATTAACCCTCCAAAACCCCCTAAACCCCCCCCCCCTAAAGAAACCACTGTTCCTGCCAGCTACTGACGAGTGGATGCCTTTTAGTCCCGGTTGGTGATACCAACCAGGACTAAAGGTGATCCTACCTGGGCGCCCCGCAGCGGCCACGTGGAGCCCTTTCTGTCCCGTTTCGTAAGCAAATTGGGACTAAAGGTTTTGGGCTTTAGTCCTAACACTTTAGTCCCGGTTCCCAAACAGGGACTAACGGGCCTCTGGAACCAGGACAAATGGCTCGTTTTCTACTAGTACCAGAATCACTCCAAAGTTCCTATCTAGCGGAGAACATAAGAAGGAATTTCTTGTAGCTATTCTTTTCCGATCAATCTATCAAGAGTTCATACTAAAATAAGTTATTATTTCCGATCGATCTATCAAGAGTTCGTACTAAGATAACACCAAAACATATTCAAATTCATAATACTCAATCCATAAGTTAAGTGCAAAAATACATATCAAGTGAATCAATATGATACCCCATTGTCACCGCAGGAATTCATAGCAAGACATGCATCAAGTGTTCTCAAATCCATGAAAGTATTCAATCCAAAGAAATCTCAAAGGGAAAACTCAATTCATCACAACAAGATAGAGAGGGGAAAACACCATATGATCCGACTATATTAACAAAGCATGCGATACATCAAGATTGTGCATCTCAAGAACACGAGAGAGAGAGAGAGAGAGAGAGATTAAACACATAGCTACTGGTACAAACCCTCAGCCCCAAGGGTGGACTACTCCCTCCTCATCATGGTGGCCGCCGGGATGATGAAGATGGCCACCGGTGATGATTTCCCCCTCCGGCGGAGTGCCAGAAACGGCTCTAGATTGAATCTCGTGGATACAGAAGCCTGCAGCGGCTGGAACAAAATTTCATCGACTCCCGTAGGGTTTTTGGAATATTTGGGCATTTATAGAGCGAAGAGGCGGTGTGGGAGGCCAGCGACGTGGGCACAACCCACCTGGGCGCGTGTGGGCCCCCAGGCATGCCCTGGTGGGTTGTGCCCCCCTTGGGGCACCCCCGGGTGCTTCTTTGGCCCACTGGATGTCTTCTGGTCCATAAAAATCCAGAAAAAGTTTCGCGGTGTTTGGACTCCGTTTGATATTGATTTCCTACGATGTAAAAAACAAGCAGAAAACAATAACTGGTACTTGGCACTATGTCAACAGGTTAGTCTCAAAAAATGATATAAAATTATTGTAAAATGATTATAAAACATCCTAGAATGATAATATAACAACATGGAACAATAAAAAATGATAGATACGTTGGAGACGCATCAGAGCACCGCATGTTCTTTCAAACGGGACAAGAGTTGTTTGATCAGTTTCTGTGTTACCATTCACATCGACGGGAGCCCTTGAGTTACTGTCATTCGCAATCCTTTTCCCTAAGATGTTATCTGATGTTGTGGTCATTGGCACGTCCCGATCTTTAGAACCTGTGATAATCTCCCCTTCATTTGATCCTCCGGGGACTACATCTTTAGTATGGACATAATTGTGTCGCCAAATTACCTGGGCAAACCCTTCATTGTTCGGAGCAGTAGGATGATAATAATAATTATTTCCTCGTCCTTGACCATTACCATGGCCAAAACCTCGCCCACGGGTAGTATAATCACCCCGCTTCCCTGACGATCACCTGTCCCACGACCTCCACGGCCGCCTCCTCTGCCTCTTTCGGGAGCGAGCATGTAATTTCCCCATTCAAAATTTGATTTATCGTGTTCTCCCATCCCGCATTCTTCATGCCAATGTCCCATCAATCCACAAGCATGACAGAAGGTCAGCAGTTTCTCAAATTTCACAAGATACTTTTCTGTTTCTCCTCCCTTTGCAATACCAACAACTCTAGTCAGTTTTTTTACATCAAGTTTCACTCTAACCCTTATAAACTCCCCGATGAAACCATTTGGTAGTGTTACCTGCACCTCCTCCACCATACCAATACGGCCTGCAAGGTTCTGTAAAGCACTCTTGATTTTTATCACTCCATCCGGCAGCTTATGAATTTGACACCATGTTTCCAATCTGTCCAGCTTGACTTTTTTAGGGTTTGAAAACCCATCGTACTCCGCCATGATTAGAGAAAATTCGTGGAAGTCCAAGGGCCCTTGGTTCATGGCCTTGTTCCAATCGCCAAGACAATTGAATTGAATCGAGAACATGTTCGCATTGATTCTTCTCCATACAACAGCCGGGGCAGGGTTCCACGCCGCTTTCATATCCCCTATCAATGCACTCTGACTGAAACTCTTCCCTGTCAAGAGCCGTCCAAGAGCCAACTACTTCGGTTTAATCTCATCAGTATCAATCTCATCTTTCCAAACTAGTTCATCCGCCTCATCATCCTCTAGATTCAACTGCTCCAAGCGTTTGCTGGTATCATCCATCCGCTAACTACCAAAGCCGCTGCTATCTCCATCAGTCGCCATGCCGATTACTCCAAACCTTAGGTCCCAAGTGATTGCTTCACCCAGCCACTGCCGCACGCACAACAAGAGGTAGGGGAAGATCGCGTGCATGGTTGGCATTGATTCCCCGCGGGAAAGCCAAGACGTTGAGGACGACCAGCCTTCGGTTCGCTGACGCGCTGGTCCCGCCACTCTTTCGCGCCAACATGTTCGCGCCGGCGCCCCCGGGCGCCCCGCAGCGCGCCGGGTTCGGGTTGGGTGCGCCGGCGACAATTTCGGCCCAATCCGGCGAAAAACAGGATCGTGGGGGCGCGACTGGGCCGATTTTTCGGCGCCGGCTCTAAAAAACGGCCTTGGGGGGGGGCTGTTGGGGGCGCGGCTGGAGATGCTCTAAGTGGAGGGTATTACAACGTTGAAAACCACTTACCTGGATGGGGTCTATGGGTGATCATTAAGGCTCATGGCCTAGATCAATGGCTCACATTGCACTTTGTTACCATCTCCCCTTCATGGGAGAGTGAACGTTCTAATTTATGATAAAAGGGTACGCATTCGCGCGGCCCTGCCAAGTTTTCAAATTATAAAGTTTCTATTCATTATTGCTTTGTTGACAATTTTTTGTTGATTTTTATTTCTTCCGCAAACTTTCAAGCTTTCATAAACTTGTCAGAATATGATTTCATCACTGAGCATAATCGAGACACATTTCTAGAAAAATACTTGAGTAAATGATGATGAAACAACTGCGTGTCTGATCAAATTGACAGCACACCAACCATGCAAGCTGATGAGGAAAGTTTATATTGACAAGATTACATTTTGCTTACTCCCATATGGAAAGATGGTGAAGATTGTCCGTGGGAGGGAAGTACATATAAGGCCAACTTTAGTTGATCCCCTAAACAATAGAGGAGTAAACGGGTGTAGTAAACCTTAGTGAAGTATGTTTACTCTACTAAGTCTTGATTGGTTCTAGCCAATCCCTTAAATTTAGCAGAGTAAAAATAAAATTTGATAAAGATGAACATAGATTTGATTTAAACAAACTTATAAACCGATATTCGACACATAATTTACACAACCATCCACCAAAAGACAGTCTAGTTTAAACCTAAACTGAAGAAAACTACACCTAAACTGAAGAAAACCACACCTAAACGTAGATGAAGTGGAGCATAGCGCCTACATCGAGTGCCACGTCCCAGAAGCACAACACGCTGATGACCGCGAGGTACGCCGTGATGTTGTCCACGGCGGCCTGCAGGAGCACCCTCCCCCGTCCTTCTTCCCGCCCGCCACTGCCGGCCACGACCATGCAAGCAGCGTCCCCACTGCTCGTGCATCACCGTGGTACTTCCAGTACATATCCGTTAGCTCGGGAGGCAATCCCTTCTCCTTCGACAAGCCGACGTACGACCCCGGCGAAGTGACTGCGGTGGATGGCAGGGTGACAATGTGGTTGGTGTAGCGGTTGATGTCGAAGCGGCTGCGTTGGGGACAAACTTGTTTTGTGTTCTTGTGTACATGCACCATTCACTTTGTTTGTTGGGAGGCTCCTTTTGGTTCGATAAATCTTGCTCTCTAACCGAGGGAAATACATACTTCTAGGGAGGTGTTTGGCTATAGAAATGGCAACGGTAATGTTAACGTAATCAGATCACACCGTTTAAGGAGGTGTAATGAGTTTTTTCCAAATTTGTTTGGTTCACGGCAGTAAAGGAATTGATTACCATCTCTGAACTTCGCTGGCCAGCAAGCTCACCAAAAAATGGCCTGATCTTGCTCGGCCATAGCCGCCCAAGATTTCAAGCGTCGCCGGCCGTCCTCGAAAATCAAGCGCCGCCGGCAGTCCCAGAAATCAAGCGCAGCCAGCTGCTTGAATCAAGCATCGCCGGCCACTCGGAACAGGTTGATGGAGGAAGAAGAGGTCGACTGGAAATCCAGAGACGGGCCTTGCTGCTCCTTGACGGCGGCTTCAATGGTCCATCCTCGCTTGTCCCGCCGGCTGGCGTGGTCGTTCCCGGCGGCTGGTGTGGTGTGGTCGTTCGCGGCGGCGGGAACAGGAGGAGAGGACCGAGGGGAGGCGACATCGCCGGACTCGAAGCGG